>CAOKZL010000112.1:0-307500 GCA_948472985.1 Iguana delicatissima
AAAGGGAGGGGAGGGAAGGCAGGGAGGGAGAGGAAAGAGGGATTGCAACATATAAATTAATATGTACATTTGATAACAAAGCGGGAAAGGAATTAATAGAGAATTAATGTAAGATTGTTGTATAATATGGAAATAAGGTTAAGCACTTGTATTGTGTATAAACTCCCTCAATTTATAAAAATAAAAATTAAAAAAAAAGACCCTTTCTGTGGATACATTATTACTTGGGACAATAGGATGGTTAGCTTTGTGAATTTTTGGTAACATCTAAAAATGTTTAGCACTATGATTGGGATTCATAAGGAGATCAGTTATCCCTTTTTAAGCAGTTCTTTATTAATAAAGTGTATCAATTATGCATAAAAAAACATTTCAGAATGTATGAATATAGAAGGAATACTACACAAAAGTAATTTTGTTCTAAAGTAAAGAAAAAATTATGAAAATCATTCAACTTTGCATATAAGGGTAAAATGATTCACAGAGTTTAGTACAGAGCTTAGGGAAAAAATGGAACGCAACTCCTACAAGCCCCCAGCTAATATGGCCAGTTCTTGGGATATGCAGTCCAAAAAAAGCAACTTTCCCATGTGCTGTGTTAGCAGCACCAGTCTCAACTCTGAAGTATCTAGAATCCCCGTCTCTCCTGTCCTAAAGGCAGTATGGATGCAGTGATACCAGCTCGGGTGAAGGGAGAAACTTCCACCTCTTACTCCACTAAAGAACCTAAAGCATCTGGGAATTCTGTCTCTGTGCTGTTAATATGGCATTAGGTGACCATGACTAGGTCCCTGCGGGGAATGGGAAAAGGTTTTAGCCCTTTAGCCTCAATCACTGATTCCATTCACATGTCGGAATATCTCCACGGTATGTATGTGGAAATGTTCATATAGTCCTCATATGGCACCACATATGACTATTAGTATCTAAACATTCCTCGTGCTCACATTATAAGGAACACACCATAACTTTGTGCCTTGTGAGATAGGTCAAGCTATGGGACAGCAAATAGCCCAGAGTTGCCATTGTATTGTTGTTGTTGTTGTTGCTATTGCTGCTACTACACTACTGTTATCCCATCTTTTTCTCAGTTTGAAATTCCCAGCAGTTCACAATAGATTAAAAAACACATAAAGGTCCACAAAATATAAAAATTAAACAACCCTCCAAATTAAAACCACTTAAACCAAATTAAAACACTAGTATCACACACAGGAACACATATACTAGATCAATTAACACAGTGGTTCTCAACCTGTGGGTCCCCAGATGTTTGTGGACTTCAGCTCCCAAAAGCCCTGAGCATTGACCACAGTGGCTGGGGCTTCTGGGAGCTGAAGTCCACGAACATCTGGGGACCCACAGGTTGAGAACCACTGAATTAACAGAAAAATCCAGCACATTGTTTAGGTGGGACAGGCCTTAAATAATCTATTTTCACGTATGTTAAGATGGAAAAGTCTTTACTTGCCTGAAAAAGAAAGTGTGAGGGGGAGGTTTGCCAGACTAATTTCTCTGGGAAGCAAGTTCCAGAGCCTGGAAGCAGGCACTGTGAGAAGGCCGTCTTCTGTGTTCCTACCTGCGAGCGTGATGGGACAGAGAGAAGGCCCTCCCCAGCAGATCTCAAAGCATGGGCATGTTCTCAAGGAAGAATACATTTCTTCAGCCTGGACCTGAGCTATACAAGACTTTACAGTTCAAAACCAGCAATTTGAATTGTTCCTGGAAACAAACCAGCAGCCAGCAGAGCTGTTGCAACAGGGGAGTGAGAGTACCATTTTCTGGATTCTATGTAGCCAATTATAATTGAATATTACAACCACTATTATAATTTAAGTCCCAATATATTTTCAGCAACAATGTAACAAATTATATATTAAATTTAACACATATGTGCTGTCCTAAACGTACCATGCATGTAATGAGATGCCAGTGCAGGTCCTGAATGCAGGGTTCTTCTGCCTGTGCTGCTCAGTAGAACTGCTATATTTGGATGCAGTCTTAAAGCTTTAAATAAAATAGATACAAGTGCTTCACAAAGAACTTACCCTTTTCTTCTCTCTTGAATTCATAACTGAAAATCCCACTACCTTATTCTTGTTGTTAACTGTTATTCTTGTTGAAGTCAACTTCAACTTATGGCCGATCTCAAAGTCACCTTATCATCAACAGCTCTGCTCAGGACTTGCACACTCAGGGCTGTTATTCTTGTTGAAGTCGACTTCAACTTATGGCCGATCTCAAAGTCACCTTATCATCAACAGCTCTGCTCAGGACTTGCACACTCAGGGCTGTTATTCTTGTTGAAGTCGACTTCAACTTATGGCCGATCTCAAAGTCACCTTATCATCAACAGCTCTGCTCAGGACTTGCACACTCAGGGCTGTTATTCTTGTTGAAGTCGACTTCAACTTATGGCCGATCTCAAAGTCACCTTATCATCAACAGCTCTGCTCAGGACTTGCACACTCAGGGCTTCCTTGACTGAGTCTGTAATGTGATGTTCTGCCTTTCATATTCCATTCCACTTTGCCTAGCATTATTGTCTTCTCTAAAGAGTCATGTCTTCTCACAATACGCTCAAAGTACAACAGTCTCGATTTAGTCATCTTGGCTTTCAGGGAAACTTTGAGTTTGATTTGCTCTCAGACCCATTTATTTGTCTTTTTAGCAGTCTACAGTAACTGTAGAACTTGAGCACTACATTTCAAATGAGCTGATTTTTTTTCCTATCAGTTTTCTTCACTGCCCAGCTGTTATAACCAGACACAGATATTGGAAATATGATGGCATGAACAATCCCAACTTTAGAATTCAGTGATCTGTCTTTACACTTCAGAATCTTTTCTAGTTTCTGCATGGTTGCCCTTCCAAGTCCTAGTCCTCTTCTGATTTCTTGACTGCAGCTTCCATTCTGATTAATGGCCAAGCCAAAGTATCGAAAATCTAGAATTAATCCAATGTCTTTTTCATCTACTTTAAAGTCATATGAATCATCTATAATCATTTTTATTCTCTTAATGTTCAATTGTAAACCTTTTTTGCACTTTATTTCATGACTTTCTTCAGGTTCCAAACCTTTGTTATTTTCTGATAGTACTATGGTGTCATCTGCATATCTTAAATTGTTGATTTTCCTTCTTCCAATTTCATGCCCCTTTCCTCTAAGTCTAATCCTACTTATATATGATATATTTGGCATAGAAGTCAAACAGGAAGTTAAAATGCCTGACCTTGCCTGACCTCCTTGTCAATTGGAAACTATTCCATTTTTGCATACAGGAAGCCCCCACCTTATGATGCCCCATTATCTTATAACTCAATCCTTTGATGCTTCCAAATTAAGGATAATTTCAATTAATTCAACAAGGGTTCCACTCTCTCATCAGTTCTTCTTTCCTACACAGGCTTGCTTGGAACCCCTTTCATGCATACACTGCTTCCAAAGCAAGTCAAGAGGGAGAAAAAATCCTAAGCTGCCTGAGATACTTTACAAGCAGCTCATGAACAGTCAGTCTGAAGTGAGCCTTCATAAATCCTTCATGGTCCCTATAGTACAGTACATGTGTTACACATTTCAATCAATACTGTTTTTGACATTGCTACAGTTCCTACCTTATCAGATAGGTGTGGGAAACCTCTGTTCTGTACTGAAGGTGGCCTCTTGTACTTAGTAAAAGGTTATACATCAGAACAATCAAATTTTGTGATTCTTTAAGAGTGATCCATAGTTTGGCATAATCTACACATTCAAAGGTTTTGCTGTAGTCTATAAAGCACAGGCTGATTTTCTTTTGAAATTCTTTGGTGTGCTCCGTCATCCAGTTATCCAATTATCACTTGCAATATCATTCAGTCCTTGTCCAATTATCATCTGCATATGATCTCTAATGCCTCTTCCTTTCCTGAACCTGGGTTGGAGATCTGGCATTTCTTGCTCCATATATCATAAAAGTCTTTGCTGTAGAATTTTGAGCACCACTGTGATAGATGGTGCCTCTGACATCAAGGAGCAACTGATTGTGCCAAGACTGAGCCAGTGAGTGTGGTAGATGATGCCTCTGAGATCAAGGAGCAACTGAGTGAGTGGGCAAATCCATTTGCAAACATCCCTCACAGTGGAAGGTCAAACAGAGACAGAGTTGCCCCAACCAGCTCATCACAGAGAGGTAACCAGCAATGCCCATCAGCCCTCAAACACGTAGAAGGCTGCCCAGAAGGAGGCTGCATGGACTAGGTTGAGGAAACAATAACAAGCAGCACTTGTTCACAGCAGCTATTTAAGCCTGCTGGCATGACTGCTCTTTGCTTGCAGCAAGTTACTGTCAAGGTCAGAGATCCAGGCAGCAAGCCAGCCCAGAGAAGGGAGTGGGAGAGCTAGCAGAGTCCTGCCAGGAGGAGTTAAACAAGCACTTACTCAAAGCAAGACCATTTACCTAAGCCAGAGCAACAAGCAAAAGCCATAGTCAGAGTTCCAAAAGCCAAGGGTCTGGAGCCAAGAGATCAATCCAAGGTAACAGGTGCTGGAAACAAGGAACTGGCAAAGGGAGGGGAGCTTGTAAGAAGTTTGCCACAAGCAAAGGAAAGTTCCAGGCAGGCAGTTATATAGCCCAAGGCACAGGTGTGGCTAGTCACTGCTTCTTGAACTTAATCAAGAAAGCCTCCCTTTGCTCAGCTCTCTCTGCCTTGTTTGTGGGCTGATTGGCACAGACTCCAAACCATGTTCAGAATCGGATCCCTGTTACCCTAAAGGAGCAGGCAGAGGAATGTCCGAATCTGCTTGATCCATGGCAGCAGGGAGAGCTCTTGAGCTGCAGGACTCATCTCCAGCCAGGGCAACAGGGACCAACAGCTGCTGCTCGTCATCTCCACCCTGAGCAACAGGGACCAACAGCTGCTGCTCGTCAGCAGCAGCTCTGACAGGGGCTTCAGTTATCACAATTACTAGCAAGCCCTCACGACCTTCATGTCTCCTGCTCCCTGAAATCCTCCAGATGGATCTCGGCCTCCTGAACCTTAGGACTGGACCTTGACCTGGCTTGGCTTGCAATGGACTTGTGGTTACTGCAATCTTTCCTGACTTTGGAAGGGACACTGGCATAAATGACACCTTCCCTCCGATTTCACATGACAGGTGTAGAAGAAGGATGATGGCACCAAGGCCCCAATTCTTGAATGATATAGTCCTGATCCATCTTGATTTCACACCCAAGTTGGCTTATTACAATTAAATTTCTCAATATACCATTCCAAATTCTGGAGAAGGCTAGGATCTCAAGGATAACTGTGGTCAGATCTGTATAAAAATTGCAAAATGGTTTAGTTCACTGAAAAATGCACAAAATTCTCCCATATTCCATCAAGACCTTTTTGCATTTTGTTTCATTTAATTTGTTCCATAATGGCCTGCAGGAAAAACTAAATTATTTCTTTTATACTGGCTAGGCTTGCTTGCTTGTTTGATTTTGCAAACTGGCTACTTCCCAGATTTTTTTTTAATTGAAATCAGATTTTTTTTAAAAAAAATCATGATGGACAAGAAGAACAGGCTCATATGATTAGGATCACAACAAAATAAAATAAAATGAAAATAGGTTGTTGTGGGTTTTCTGGGCGTTGAGGCTGTGTTCTATTAGCATTTTCTCCTGACATTTCACCTGCATCTGTGGCTGGCATCTTCAGAAGATCTGGTGGCATGGAAGTGAGACAGAATATATATACTTGTGTATTCCCTGGGTGGAGGAAGCAATTTGCACTTGTTGAGCTGGCCTGTGTGATTGCTATACTGAATTAGTTGCTATAAACATTTTTTTCTTTCCTGACAGATATTTTGTTCTTAACAGATACATGGCAGGCAGGTAAAACAGAGTGATTTCCATGCTGGAAATGGCTGAGACTTCATCACACTATGCATTTTTCCAACTGTAGTCCATTTTTCTGAAAGTAGTCCATGTAACACTGTGTTCTACCGGAAAGAAAATGAAAGACAAATTTCAGAAGTGACGATAATGGAAAAGTAAAGAACTTAGATGTGTTGATTCTGTTTTAGGTAGCAGCACCAAAAATATTAATGTTCATGTGATACAAACCTATAGACGTAAACTTCTAAATAGTCAGACATATTGTGTGAAGCAGATTGTGGAGTTCTTTAGGTCAAAGATGAAAAATGATTCTTTGGAAATGCATGGCTACTTGTCTGGATGCATTATTCTGCATAGTATCAAATCATTGTAGAAATTACACAGTACTTTGCAGCAAAACAGATCAGATAATTTCCAGCTCTGCAAACAGTGGATCACACCTACTGAACCATGGATGTTAAAAACAAATGTAAACAGCAATTGAGGAAGGTGGTGAAAATGGTTGAGAGATGATGTAAGTTGCCTCCACCTAATGGGATCTTCAGCCTGGTTCCAAAATATGGCCCCATTACATTTAAGGCCAGGGCTTTGTTTTATTTATATTTTCTCCTCAGACTGCTGCTTTCCATCATGCTTCTGTGGTTCTCCTGGTTTCTGTAGTGGAGGCCAACATCAGCTACTATTAAGGACTTTTCATGCGTGTAAAATAATATGATTTCACAATGATTACATATTCACTCTACAGCTGGCTGAGTTTTTACATCTCCATTTGTCATTGACTATTGTGTCCAATTAAATGATTAGCTTTTAAAAACTGCTGCACATTATGAGAGTGAACTTGTGTTCCATTGCACTGAGTGATGCAGAAACAAACTCATTACAGCATGTAATTCACCCATATTAAATAACAAACAGATGGCTGCTGTAAATGAGAGCTGTTTTTTCTCTTCAAAAGTGCCAGGGAAAAGGTGTTTTTATTTATCTTTGTTTCCAGCTTCTTTCTGTTTTCTTGACAAGTGGGCAGCTGGCTGCTGAGGTTTTCAATTGGTGCAGAAGAATGAAAAGCCGGTTTCCATTAATTTCCCCATAAAATAACTCTTTGAATCATTCCCGTTATAAATGCATGTGCAGTAGCAAGCTGCTGCTTGATTAATTCACTTATTATGAAGATTTCATCTTTTATAAGAGGGCCTGCAGGTAATTTATCTTGTTTAGTAAGATTAGAAAAATGTAATTATCTTGATACCTTTGGACCCCTCTCATTTTAATTGTGTTCCCATAAATTTCAAACATAAAGATGGAATTTCATTTCTTTCTCCTTTTTTGCACACAAATGTTCCAACATGTGGTAGAAAAATGTGTAGTAAGATGTCCATTACAAAGTTATGAATTCAAATACATATCAGTTGTTCCATTAGCAGAATCTTCAGAATGCTTGGTGGCAGCTGGTGGAGACAGTATATCCATTTCTTGACCCACAATGACAATTTCATAACCAGTTAAGTTGTAGGGAGTAGATTATTTATCAATTGACTAATCAATCAATCTAGCTAGCCTGTCCCTTGGAAATTGACAAAATCTTCTTGGCAGTGCAATCCTTTTACTAACTTGGAAAGTTGTGAGATCAAAATGCTCTGATATCTGTTGGACTCTTGTTTTTGACTATACCATCCCCTTTCTTTTCTCTCAACATTTATTTCTCTCTCACTGACCTCAGACTAATCTAAATGTTCCATAGGCTGGAGAGAGAGAGCATAGGATATTTCACAGACCCCTCCCATGATCATGCCACTATCCTCATCTCCCTACTGTTTACTCACCCAGTTTCAGAGATTCAGTGTCAAGGAGGTAAGAGTGTACAATCTTCCCATAAGGGACAGAATGGGATGATCCAAGATCAGTTTCCGCCAGGGTCAAAGTTATATCTCCAGACCCAGAAACCAATATCCCATAAACTTTATGGCCTTTGGGACCATACGACTGCACTATTTTTTTTTTCAAAACTCGAAATAAAATGGCAGGTTGTCTTCAGTCACACATGACTACTACTGATCACACTTTAATAAGTCAAGGTGTACTTACAAATCTGCTTTGCCAGTGCAAAAACTTCTTTCTCTCTCTCATCTTGTAAAGTGCTGTGTTCATACTAGATGGGATTATTCCATTCTTTTCTGTTTTCTATTGAAATAGAAAGAGATTACTGCAAGAATGGCAGTGCTGTCATGTGGAGGTATTCCATATTTATCCTAATGAAGTAAACACAAATTTATACAATAGGGATTCCCCAGATAGAGACCTAGCACCACCATGGAACCATCATACACTTGTCAAGAGTTCAGCTACCAAGGCTGCCACCTCAAAATTTCCTGCCCATGCTACTGTTCTGCTTCCTCATCTATTTCAGTGCCACTGCCATCTCCTCTCCCTTCCTGTTATTGTTTGCAGGACCTTGAAAGTGGACTTAAACCAGACAGAAAAAGGAAGAAGGGAATCAGTGCTGTCCTACTCCTGCCACAATGGGAACTCAAGAGCATGGGGGGTAACCTAAGGATCCTACAAACCTACCTCACTTTCTACATGAATACTATGCTTTGGATTCAAATAGCTATTTTAATTGTGCCAAAGAAGGCAAAAGTGAGGCACAAGAGGGTGCAGTTTGAAGCACAGGCCATCCTTTTCATCCTCTTCTTTGGTTCCATGTTACCCACAAGGATCTCTACTCCAGGAGTACCTGGATCTGATCCTTTCAGCATCATGAAATGCTTTCAGAATGTTCTGCATTTACATCACCACTGTACACAAAGAGTATGTCCAGCCATAGAAGAGAAGGGATGCAGAGCTGCTGTTATACCTCAATCCTTGCATGCTGATCAGAACAGTCCAATGTATTTAATGACACCAAGAGAACCATGTTTTCACATCATTGCCTAAATATGAAGTCTTATAGACAGATATAGGTGTAGGGAAACCCTTTGATCCAACTGTGTTCAAAACAATGCAAAGGCCTCTAGATTTATAGACTCATTCCCTTGACACCACTGAGCCTTAATGTAGAGAACAATACAACTACTAACTCCAGAACGATCCCCTAATTCCATGCTTAGACTTACACTAGAAATCTATAACTTTCTAACTGACATCACTGAAGAAGGCAGAAGCCAAAATATCTGGTGCTGTATTAATATAAATATTTTTCAGTGTTTTTACTGTATCCAGTTTAGTTTTATGGTATCTTTTTTCTAGTATATTTCTGCTTGAGAATAGTGCTGTTTAGTTGCTTCAATGTGAGTTGCTTCTATGTGAGTGAGTGAATGTATTAGGAATTGAAATTAGGGCCCTGCAAATTCAGGTGCTGTGCTTTGTCACAGCCACAAGAAGTGCTAGGCAGTGAGGAAATTCATAAATGTATGAAAACGATAATTCAAGAAGGACACTAAGCTAAGAAATGAGCACAGATGGCTGGAACACTTCAAGTCAGGTGAGAATAGCAATTGTGACAAACCATGATCCAGCAGACCTTTGTCAGCAACCACACATTTGAATGTGAAACGGTGAGCAGCTCATTAGGCAGATTGAGAAACAGCCCTCAATGACCTTGCAACAACTCTGGATTGGAGTTTTGCATCACCCACACATAATCCAGTATCAGGTTTCTCTAAGGCTTATGTGTCTGGCAGGTAACATTAGAAATTCAGCCAGGAATGTGGAATTGTTATTCCCATGGAGTAAAATAGTGCAGAGTAAGTATGAGAGCAATGCTACAAAGCACAAATTAGAGGGAAAGGGGTTTTGCATCAGAATTCCATCTTTTTCTCCCCTCTGCATAAATTGTGAATGTTTGCTCGGTGCCATTGTTAAACTCCACTGATTATCAAAAGTCCTTGAAAATAACAATGCTAGTCACAGGCCAGAATTTTGTCCATATTTGTCTGGCAATAAATCCCACTTAATATAGTGGAACAAAGTGTGGAGTAAAGATTTAGCATTGCTCTGGAAATCACGGAGCTACTATTCTTGAAAAGACAAGAGAAAAAGCAGGGGCCTACTTTATATTTACAGTAATATATTACAGCCCTGTAAATATAAACAAAACTCTGAACAGAGATCAATGGCTGGCACTGGAATCAACTGGAAAAAAATAGTTGTGATTTGTGCTGTATCCATTTTTTTAAATGACAGACCTTGAGGGAAAAGAGCACTGGAGGTTGCTTGACCCTTTCACTTCCAGGCATTTTTTGGATCAAAATCACAGTCACCCATCCCTCTTCTAAGCTGTTTTCCTAAATCTGAAGGTGATTGTAAAGGGTCCATGCATCTTTCTTCTGCTGTGAGAGAAAAGAATTCCGAAGAGAGCAGTTTTGAGCAAAGCAGCAGTGGGAGCAAACAAGAAAGAGCCTCTGATGAAAGAAATAATTTCCTTAGGTTTTTATGACGATGGTTGTGATGATAATCATCATCATAATGATGATTTAAATCCTTGAGGTTATTGTTTATGTATTACACATTTAACCTGGCTGTGCATTGTCCAGTCTGCCTAAGTACTCTAAAGGCACAAGATCCCATTTAATCTTGGATACTAAGCAAGTTCAGCCATGGTTAGTACTTGGATGGGAGACCACCAATGAATACTAGATGTTGTAGGCTGTATTTCAGAGAAAGGAACCAGAAAAAAACACATCTGAGTATTCCTTGCCTAAGAAAACCCTCTGAAATTCTTAGGGTCACCGTAAGTTGTCAGCAACTTGATGGCACATGCACACACAAAGACATAAGTCATCCATTATTGTGATTGTACACACTAATTTAACCCTTTGCTTTCATCAGGAACATGAAAAAAGCTTCCTTTCAATCAAAAGTCATCCTATTCCATTTGCTGCAGTAAACTATTTAAAGTAATTAAGTAAGTTAGTTAGTTAGTTTGTCTACCTACCTTGCTACTGGCATGAGACCCAAAACAACTTATAACATAGTTTAAAACAAAATACAGCTAAGCACCTTATGATAAAAGGTTTTAAAAACACAATTAAATAAACAGTCATATTAAAACACTTATCTAAAGTGGTTAAAATATATTTAAAACAGTGAAAAAGATAAAAGTACAGTGCACTCTATTAAAAGACCTTTCTGACACAACCAGTTAACAGCCGATAGTCTGTCTACATTTAAAAAAAGAGAATCCTTGGCTGTCAATGGAAAAAGAGCAGAGAGCAGTCTAACCTAGCCTCCTCCAGAAGGAAATTTTACAGTGTGGGAACAACTACCTGGAAGGCTCTTCCTCATGTCCTCATAAATGTGCCTGGTTGGTGGTGGGACTGAGAGAAAGCCCTTTCCACAAAGTATCTTAGGAACAGATCTTCATAATAAATAAATACAGTCTGAACCAATCTGTATAGGGTTTTAAAAGTCACAGCCATGACTTTGCATCCTGCCCAGTAGCAGGCTGGTAACTAGTGAAACTTCTGTAACAGGTAGGTTATATACATATTTCCTGTAACCAGCCACATTTAAGCACTCAGACTACAGCATTTTGGACCCAGTAAAGTTTTTGAACAGTTTCCAAAAATGGCCCCATGTAAAGTAATCCAAATAATCCAGGAAGCTAAATGGGATGTAATCAAAGCTTGTGTTACATACATAAATCAGACAACTTTGTAGACAAGAAGAACTGGCTCACTAGCCTTAATTGTGTAAACTATGGATGGAGATGTATTCAAAAATATTCACAAAATGGTCAAAAAAAATCTTCTTTGAAAACCAGATGAGGAGAAGAAGCTTGGAATGATGAGAAGCTTCACAGTTTGGAACATATTCTGTCTAAAATTCACACTTTTTTGATGCAGAAGACAGTATTTTCTGCATAGAAGAATTCAGATTCCTATTCAGAATATGCCTGGGTGTGGAGTGTTGATAGAAAGACATGCAAATCTAGCACAGAATAGCAGTGGTCGAGCTTGGAGGGGGAGCAGGGCACGCGAGGTTGGGCTACAGTGCATGAGAGCCTGGCTATGGTGCATGGGGGCATTGCTACAACAGACAGAGTGGGGCTATGATACACAGGGTGGGGCTACAATGCATGGGGGTAGGGCTATGATGCACGGGGACAAGCAACCCCCCAAAAAATTGCCACCAGGGGCACACTGCCTCCATCACCTCCCCCATCCCTACACAACTGCAAAATAGATCCCAAATTGGAGTCTCAAAAACTGTGCAGTTCTTCAAGTGGGAAGAAAACTACTACTATTACTTGTTACTTCCTTCAAGAATGAAATTAGCTAAGAATTACATTCCTGGTACAAACATACTCCTGGACAGTGGTGAAGCCTTGGCATCCAAGCTCAAATCTGAGCCCAGATGCAAGCCTGAGATTTTGGGAGTAGTGGAAGACCACCCAGCAGAGTCCGAATCACTTTTCCTTGATCTGTCTTTTGGCTGAACACTACTTACGTTTCACGTTTTTCATCCGCATCCAAACTATTACCAGCAGCAGATTCTAGCTTAGTACCAAAAAAGCATCTTTGCAACCAGATGGAGCTGGGTATCATCAACATCTTAGTGATGTTGGGAATTTACTTTCAAATGGCTAACTCCTATAAGGAGCAGGGTCTATGATTATATTTAGACCATCTTCTAAAATATATGTTAGGAGCAAAAAATTTCAATACATGCACTGCACCACTTATCACAAAGAAAATTTGCAGGATTCAGGATGGGCAGAGTGCTAGCAGGCAGCCAGGCAGCCAGCCAGTTTCTCTTTCTCATGTTGCTTTGCAGCAGGAAAGGCAGGAAAAGGCCAGCCAATTACTTTAAACCTGGGTTTCAATTCACTGGCTGGTATGTCCAGCCTGAGTGAGTTGCTTGCAGATTTTGTTCAGGTCAGTCCAGGTGGTATACAGTCAGCTGTTCTCCCATGTCCCTGATAAAGAGCATCATGGAAGTAGCTTCAGCAAGGCAAGTAGTGTTGAGAGGCAGTGAGGCAAGATGTGGTAAGGAGAGAGGTGGCGGCATGAGAGGTGGTGGTGAGGCAAGCTGCCATTGCTGCAGCAAGCCAGAGACAAGTGAGTGGCAGCCTCTTTGCAGAACCAAAAATTATAGAACAGTCCTTATAAGGGCTCATTTAGAGCATCTTCCTTTTGGGAGTCTGTGGGGATATCTGGCTGATAGGGGCCCTTAGGCTGATTTGGTCCCTCACTCCTTCCACGCTTTGTGCTCACCTGTCCTTTGAAACTTTAGCCTCATTAATCTCCTCTTTTTGGCTGGGTATTCTCCCAAGCAGGCTTCAGACAGCCTTCCATCCCCAAGGCAGCACATTAAAAAAGAAAATGTACAGAAAACTTGCCACCTTTTTTTCAGGTGAGAGCAGCAGTGGTACCTGCCTTTTTAAATATATATTAAATTGGGATTTTCTGCTGGGTCATCAAAATGGGCCATCAAAATTGTGGATTTTTCACTGTGGTGCATGTGTTGCATGATGTAACAAAACAACAATAAGCTGTAATCACCAGTACATGAGGCTTATTCACAGGCAGGTGTATTTGGTGTATGGTCAACACTGGGTTTTCTGGTACTTTTATACATAGGTACAGTGTGAATATGCCACCCCAGAAGTTACAGAAATCAACAAACAGCTTTTACTGAAGACTAGGTGACTGGCAGGCCAGGAAAGAAACACATGGATAGAGCTGGCACCTATGAAAGGGAGATGGCAACTTTTTTCCACCTGCAAGAAGCATGAGGATCCTCCTGGAATCCATTTAGACAGGAAGAGTTGGAACAAGTTAGTGGGTAGATATGATGTGGATTTGTTTGTGTTTCTTAAGCCTGAGAGAGAGAGGGGGTGCTGACAAAAAGATATCTGTCAAAAGGAAAGGAGGACAAAGGGAAGTCAGTTGAGCATTCACTCAATAACTGGCTAGCTAAATATACAGTTTTCATGTGTGTAGTTCAGGTAACCTGTCCAGATCAGGGTCAGCATTGGTCCATCATCTGGGCAACATTCTCAAATGAAGTCACCTTGTGGGAGATGCGGCAGTGATTGAGTATCATATAGGATTTAGGAAGAGGGCTTCTCAGAGCAAACCAGCTTGATGAGACTTTATTAATGAAAAACTTTGGTTTGTACTGTTAGGCCCCTGCGTTAAAGGAAGTGGTGAAGGCTCCAAGCTTTTTCATTGGGCAGGCAAGAAGGATGCCCAGAAGTATGTTTGTTGAGAGTTCAACCAAGAAAAATGTCAGTGGGACTGGTGAATTTTTTTTTTAGGTTTTGCTGTAAGAAAATCTGCTAGAAAGCAGATTTAAGACGTTAATATTCTATTCTGTTTACAAAGTCTGAGCTAACTATGGCCCTTTCCACACGCGGCGAGGGAAACGCTCCCTTTTTGGTGGGTCTGTTTGGATCTGTCCTGACGAGGGTTGTCGCTCCACACTGTTCCGGTGTCCAAAATGGCAGCTAAAGCTCACCAGCCTAAAGCCCGCCCCTGGCAGATCTGCAGGCTTGCACTGGTGCGCGCCTGCAAATCTGCACCAGAGCGCGGGAACGGAGTGGCACGGAATGGTGCGCTCCATGCTTTTGAAAAACCGGTAAAAACAGGTTTTTAAAAAGCACACTGCACAACCACTTTGGGTCGCTCCGGAGCAGACTGAGGTGCAGAACTTTGACAAGTAGTCCGACCCAGTCCGCTCCCAAGGTGCGGACGACCTCCGTCAGAGGTCGCATCACGCCGTTCTACTTACCCCATATGGAAATGGCCTATATGTCATCTTTATATTACATGTTGGCCCCAAAGAAAACAAATAGTGACAATGTGATTTAGTTATTCTAGATAAGCTTTATGGAATTCTGAGCATCTATGTGACTTCTTAGCTATTTCAAAAATGCTCACTTTCCTTCTCTAATATGGCTGGCATTTTCTGTATGTTTTACTTTGCCTAATTTAAGAAGAGAAGAGTCTGTTGTATATCTCAACTCTGCAAGGACAACATGTATACCAAAAGAAATGTGATTGTCACAACTGGATGTGTGATGTTGGCTGCAAAAGATGATGTTTCAGTGTGAAGAACGTTATTCCTCAGAGAATAAATGAGAAGCTGCAATATTTGTGTGCGGCGTCAAATTTGTTTATTAGAATGGGATGAGATGTTGGCTTTTGATTGCTCCTCTCAGCATGTCCATCCCATATTTTCAGATAAAGTGGCAAAGTAACACCAGCCTTCTCTTAGGTTGACCTATTCAGTAATTTGGATTGGAACATATTGCAAATATGAATGACTCTATAGGGTTTCCATAGTAGATTTTCTTTCTTTTTAATAGCTTAAAGACTGGTGGGACTTAACAGAAACAAGGAAGCAAACACTTTTATATGTTCAAAGCATCCTTTGTAACATGTGACAGCACTCTATGCTCAAAAAGAAGGGCCCTTACCTACCCCCAACCTGGACACACTGTATTAATCTGCCTACAGTAGGCTATCTTCATCCCTAAATTTCAGTTCATCATTACATCAGTAACTTATAACCCTCTCTCAGGAAGTTTTTAGGCTGCAATACCCATCAGCCCTTGCAAGCATAACCAGGATAAAGAATGCTGGGAGTTGGATACCAATAACATTTGGAGGGTCACAAGTTGTCCATTTCTGCCTGCATAGGGACATTGTGGCTGATTCCTGCCTTCTTCCCCTTGCTTTTAGTAATCAGATGATCAATTGCCTGGCAGTTCATTATTCATGTACTTCCTATGAGGATTACAGCTCTTTCCATTGTCTAAAGGCAGAGGGAGAGGTCCATTGCAACAGCACAATCTTGTATGAGAATCTGAGCAATGGCAGCTGAATATTCCATTGTCAGGTTTGGTGCTCCTTAGTCCATTTGCCAAAGTACTGTAGGTTTTTCCAGTATCCAAGGTAAAAGATTAATGTGCTTCTTACCTATGTGCAACAGATGTGCCAAGGCAAGCTGCAGAATATCTTATGGCCTCACTTTCCTTACTCTCCCCACCACTGCCCCTTCACTGGAGTCTTTTCAACATCCAAGAGTGTAGTAGGATGCAGCATATTTATCTTTGCATGTGTGTGTATATTAGTCTCCCTTCAGTTGACATCACAAAGAGCACCTAGTTATCTCAGAACATAACTAGGAGGGATTATTATCTGCCACCTCCCCCATTAGAATGCAGATTACCCAGCATCCTGCAGATGATTTGGGCTACAGCTCGTATGCCCCTCATCCATTGGATGTGTTGTCTGAGGCTGGTAGAAATTGTATTGTGAAACTTCTGTCAGCTGTCTTGCAGTATCTGATCTTAGTTGTCTAATACATTTGAATTTCATTTTCTTTTGCTCTAAATACCAACTTTGCAGTGAACAAAGATGCAGCCCACTTTGATTCTGAATGTGGGTTGCATTTATTTCTAGGGGAGAGGGGAATATGAAGTTACATTTTGACGATAGGAGATATTTAGAACTCACCTGAACCTTGCTTTATACTAGAATTTCTGTAAAAGATATATTTACAGAAGTGGTAAGCCATTTTATGGATGTTTTTAAATTTTAAAAGCTTACTCAAGGAAGATGCTGCTCCACTGACTCCCATCTCAGCCTACTTGTTTATAGCATATTATGTTTGATACTAAGACTGGCTATTGAATGATGCTAGTGGCACATTTCCTAACATGGATTAAGATATCATACAAGAATGAATATTGATTTATACAGTACAGTAAAAAAACTACTGGTTCAAAAGCTGTATGTCTAGGTTCCAGTTTGGAAAATCCTGTAGCAAAGTCAAAGTCAGTGACAGCAAAGCCTCACAAGGCCAGCAGTCAGATCAGATAGGGAGAATTCAAGGTTAGTGTCCAGGAAAAAGGACCTAAGCCTAAGTCACTATAAAGAATGTCTTAGCAGGAAAATCAAATGTGGAGACCCACTGTCTGCCAACAATCCATAGGAAAACAACAATAAAGCAAAAACAAAAGGAGTTCTGGAATCCTTGAGTTGCTAATGAGGTTTGTATACGAAAGAAGTTTCTGCAGGTTCAGGTTTATGCTGGTTTATGCTGTTATGAGCATAAACCTCCACCCAGCTGCTCTCTGTTGGAGCTGCCTTGTGAGTCTTACTCCTAAGGAGTCATTTGGTGTACTTGAGCATTTCTTCTACGCATTGCAGTTCATCTTCTTTTTCTTAAGGCACCAGAGTTCTCAGGGGCTTAAATATCTATCTTTTGTTTCTTCCACTGAGCTTTCTTCCTCTTCCTGGACCCCAGGCTCTGTCATTTCCTGCTGGCAGAGGATTCAAGATCCTCATCTGAAAAAGGCTCTTCCATCAAAAAGTTCATTAACATGATGCAAAATGGTCACTAACTAGAGTGCGTGGGCAACATACTTAAAATCATAAATGCTTCAACACTGAGGAATTCCTCAGCAAAGGCAGGGAAATAGACTGGAAACACAGATAACTTTTCTTCTGTTAACTTAAGGAACTACCAGAGAGGACAACCCAAATATTTGTACAATGATTCTCTGCAGGGTCATTTTACCCATCAGGTTATTTCAGTAGAGAAGAAAATTGATCTGTCAACAAAGGATCCCAAAGGGAGAGGAAACAAACACTGAGAACACATCTCTGGGGCTCAATTTTGCCCTTTATGTTGCTCAAATCTATCTTCACCTAGGTTGACCATTTATCCACCACTTACTCTGTCTTACAACCCTTTTCCTACCTGCTGATGGGCAACATCAAGGGCCTAGTATTCCCTTTTTAAGAGCAACCTTTAATTAGAATACTTTACCAAGTAAGCAGTCCTTGTCTAGCAGAGCCCTTTCAACAGACAATGCCTATAAAAAGAGGAAATCTTTTAAAGGAGGACTGAAAACTTCCCAAGGAAAGGAAAGACTTTAGTTTTTTGCATTATTCCAAAACTAGCCCAAGAATGCTTCAAAATCTGTGGGATTTACCCAAGTGTTGATTTACATTCAACTTTGGATTTAGTAAGTCTTCTCTAGTTAGAACTAAGAATTGACCTGTTCTAATTAGGACTCTCTATCTCTAAATCAGAAAACTCATCATCTACCATTTTAGAGAATTGCTTCAAACAGATAAAATGTCAGACTGGTCCAGTCTCTTGCAGCTGATTCATGAGTAGCAAGTAGAAAGTAGACTGGCATTGCTTATTAGGTAATTGAATACAGTAGCAGACTGGTAGCTTATTCAGTGAGTGGTAGAAGGACAAGTAGGAATGAATTGACAATGCATTTTATTACCTAGAGAAGGCTGGAGGAACATGACCAAGTTCTGATCTGGAAGCTAACTGTACACTGTATATTCTTCCCTTCTCCTGTTCTTCTTGTCACCCTCTCCCTTCAATAATGCGGCTACCTCTATCTAGTAATCAGTTAGTGGTTTCTTTAAGACTTGTAGCCAACCTTGCTTCAACAGTTCGTTATAGGAAACAGAAATTCATGTAAGAAAGCAAATTTACCTTTTTGATCACCCTTCCCAGCTTCTCAAGAGAAAGCAAATGAGATTTTAAAAGTATTAGAACATAGGGGTTTAAATCGCCATAAAATATTTTTTGCTCCTCACACACACACACACACACACACACACACACACACCACTGAAAGGAAGTTTTCTGAGGACTATTTACAGTTCAGGACTTATTCTGCATAAGAAAATTCGGCGGCTTGCACTAAAAACTCCTTTTTCTGCAGAGAAATGCTATTTTTTGCTCAGGGAACAGTGAAGATTCTCATTGCAGGTGAATTTTCATCAGAATTTTCTGACAGTCAAGAAACCCATTTTGGAGCTGGATGTTATTTCCATTTCTAAAGGCAGATATATTTACATTCACATTATTTGCTTTAAATATATTTGTAGGTTTTTTCTTCATTATCCATCCCATTCATCATTCAGAAATTTTCCTTTCTTCTTTTTCTTTATTTCTCTCTGTTTGACTCAAAAAGATTTTGATGTACTTCAGTGGGAACAAGGGAGAAAAAGACTGAGAGAGCATGAAAGGAAGAAGACTTTTCAACTCTATGGACATTATGGACCAACCCACTAAGGACCATCAGGTCAATATTTTTTTTACTGAAGGAGGGGGCTTAATGGAATTTATGATCCTCAGTTTCAACAGCATGTAGCTCAAGCAGCACTAATTATATTTTCATTAACCTCAGTGGCTAGTTCCTGCTCTAATAATTTAGCCCTTTTATGGACTAATGTGGTGTTTTACATGTTCAATAAAGTGTATACACAAGCAGGATCTATAATAAATGAGTCCTTTAGTAAAAGTATGCCTTTCTCAGTAAAGATGCTCATGAAAGACTCTGCTTCTAGAAAGGCTTGGAGAAAGGAACAGCTGGAATTTGTTATCTCTGCTGTTTGAAGCCGCTGTTATTTCCAGGACTGGGTCTTGGTAGATCAGCAATGTTGTGAACAAGGTGAAAGAACTTAAGGAAAACCAACAATGAACAATGGTTCTGATATGAAAACAAATAGCCAATTATTTTGAAGTAGCTTTGAGTGTCAGGTAGTGCATAAGTTGAAGAAATAAAATAAACTTCCATTTCTGTGTATATAAATTAATAATAGAAATCAATTTATGCATGTCATCACGTTCATCACTATGTACCTTATTCAGGCCAGTTTTCTCTGTCTAAAGTGCAGGGTGTATAAATTGGTTTCTCAACTGATGAGTGCAATCAAGCGATAGCCCTGTGACAATCACACATGTAAATCCTATCTGCATCTAAAACACAAGTTTAAAATGCCAAATATTTGGTCAGCCCAGTAGACATGTCTGCATAGATCTGATTTCAGTTGTATTTCTTCTGGAGAAGTTTCTGGTAGTTGAAGTCTATCTATTTAAAGACAGCAAGTGGCTGTAGAAAGAAATGTTAATCCTTTAACTGTTTTGTTTTCAAGAAAAAAAGCAGGAAGAAAAATCTTTGAAAAACAAATCTCCCAAAGCTATCATTGAAATTTGTCTGTTACCATGAAGTCACTCAAGAAAATAAGAGTTGGTAGAACATCCCTTGGAAAATAACTTTCTCTGCTTTAAAATTCTTTACAGGATTCTTGTTTTAAAAACAAGACAAGATGAGAAATTCTCCAAAGGCCACTTCTACTGTCTCATTTTTGCAGAACAGTTTAATTAAGAAAGTATTTCTTCTTTGTGTCCAGCATAGAAGCTGAATAGCTTTTCAAAGACAAAATGGGAAATACAATATTTTGTGCCAAATATGAATGATGAGAGATGCATACATCTAAGAAGTCATAGGCTATTATAAATCATTTTTTTCTTTTCTGTATTTTCTCTTTCATTAATTTTCTCTCCAATTTCCAGAGTCATAATATAACAGCCAATATGTTTCCTCTGCTGAATAAGTATGAGCCCAAAACTGTTTCAAATGTTGAAAATATACCTCTGTATAGATATAGATATATGTGGATGTGGATGTGGATATGGATATAGATAGATGCAAAGAGATATTTCAAATCAGTATTTCAAGTCACTGCAAAAAGATATGTTTTCTTGAAATTGGTCCAGTGCAAACCTGAAGAGTAGGAATTCGGTCTTTGCAGAGTCTTTTACTGCTGATTGGCCAGGTTTGTCTGTGTAGAAAAACAGAGCATTGCTAAAATCTGGGCTAGATTTGTACTGGATTTTGACACATTGAACTATATATTATTGGCCACAGAATACTCAGAGCTGATTTTAAATATTATATTTTGCAAAATGATGCCTTTCTCATCCTGTAAGTAGATGCCTGTTTCCACCAAAAAGGTTGCAGTCATATCTACACTTCCTGGGTCTAAATGCCATCACACCACAGAACTTACTTCTGAGTAGACATGAATAAAATTGTACTGTACAAGATAGCTCAATTCCTAAAGTATATTTAATCTGCACAGACTAAAGAGCACTTAAGAGTCTGGAATGTCCTTCAAAGTTAATGGAAAGAGGGACAGTGGCTACAGAATAGAGAAGCTGTTGTACAAGCTCAGACAGAGGTCATTATTTAGCAGTCCTTAGACACTATGGATTAGATCCAAGCTATGCTCATTGCATTTCACATATAATCAATCAGAGAAGTTAGTCATGATTCAGGCCCCATTGATTTCAGTGAAGACTAATATAAACTGACTTTGGAAACAACTCATTTGTTTTAATTGCCATGATGGCCTCTCAGTTTCAGTATGTGTCTTCAGATGAGGTCTGAGCTAGATAAGAAATTGTGGGTAGGTTATTATTTTAATGTATAAGCAAACATTAAAAAATTGCTGAAAGGCTTATCCCCTAACTACCTGCTCCTAAACTCAGTGGCATACCTAGAGGTATTCTCACATGGACTGTGGACTGTGGGCTGCCAAGACCTTGACTCACCCCCTCTTTTTGTAGTCTTAGGCATATGAAATACATGGGACCTGAACAAATATTTGGGCCAGTATATATAGCTCAGCTGATTAGGATAGTCACAAACAATGCAAACCAGATCCATTTGGAGTAAGAAAATGGAGGAGGGGTTAGTTTAAATTTTCTGCAGAACAATTTCTGAAGAAGGGATGCTTATCTTTCCCGGACTGAATGTCATCATGTCAAAGAGGAAGCCAAAGCCTGAGGAAGCTCAGATATTTTCTAGCAGTAAAATTCCAAAGCTTCAGGAAGTTTCTTTATTACTTAGTACAGTATGTTCTAATCAAGCATAAAGCAGGAAAGTGTCTGCTATCAAAGGGCCCATAAAAAGAGTTTATGATGTTTCAGATTCAGACAACATAAAAAAGGACATATTCAAATTAGAACCACTATTATAAAGTGTGATTCTATAAGGAATCTCCATAACAGACTTAATAATGTGATTAAAGAGACAAAGTAATGGCAATATACACAAGTACTAATTAGAACATTGAAACTATTACGCCTCATGTGGGAGACAAGCCATAAAATTCAAAGAATATTTGTTAAAAAGAAATAAAATCTTCTCTATCAAACTAGCTTTCAAGTTTTCTGCTGCCTGAGGCCATGTATATGAACTTGTGGCATGTGTCAAAAATACTTAAACCTATCCATTTGGCCTAGCAATTCTTCTTCTCCTGCCCTCATACATTGCTTACTAGGTAGCAGTTAGAGATGAGGAGGTAAAGACTAATGTCCTGCAGGCTTTCATGGGTTGATTCAAATAGCACATGTCAAAATTTTCTTTCACTTTTTAAAAGCCATCCTCACTCAATCTGATAAAAAAATATAAGTGTGTACCGACGACGACAACAACAATAACAACAGGGAAGAATGTTTCAAAGAAATTTTCATGGATGTAATGTGGGGTTCTTGTGACTACCCTACCTATCACGTAGTCAGGGGGTGTGATTTGTCCTGTGTTATCCCACAAGTGAGCAATAATAAAGTATTTTTCTAAAAACCTCCAAAATAAATTCTATGAAATTCTGAGAACAAACCAGAAAGCTATAAAACTCCTCTGTGAGTGAAAGAAGCCCTTCAGGAAACTGGTGGACATATGTTTGACACAGCAATAGTTCTACTTCTTTCCCAGAGCTGAACCCCACAGTCTTCCTCTCATGCCACAAAGCAGGTCCTTGAGAAGAAACAATGCAGTTGGCCCTCCACATTTGTAGGTTTCAGTTTCACGGGTTTATTTGTGAGTTCCTCCAACCCCTGCCTCCCCAACACTTCTTTTCAAGGGAAACCTTCCCTCTTGGCAGCTCCAATCAAACTACACAGCCTTTTAAAAACTCATCAGTTCACCAGCCAACCTGCAAAAATATACCTTCTCAAAAGCCATATAATATAATATAATATAGCCACAGCACTACCCTGATCTATCAAGCTCGTACATGATTCTTTCTATATTGGGAACAGCTATATCTGCCAAATTTGGCCAGTGTAAATTATTGGGAATTTCATTTGGTTTCTTTGTCAAAAAAAGTTGTCAAAATCAGCAAATTTCTTCCTAAATTTAGAGGAAAGAAATTGAGATTTAAATAATGAAATGTGAGTAAAATTGAAACCAACATATTTGTCTGCCCGAAACCACTTTCCATAAGCCAGGAGTGAGTGAAATAATTACCACCAGGGTCCTCTTTGTGGTCATCTGGTCATATCTGTTTTTGAAATGGGCTCTCAACAGGCCACCACAACCAATAAACCAATAACAAAGCAAAACAACCTTTGGCCATTTCAGGCCACACATTTTGGGGTATTAACATAAAAAGAGTGATAATACTATGATAGGTGAAATGAGACAGAAAAGATGGAATAAAAGATTCAGGATATATTTTATTACTGTTTGTTGTCATATTTATATCCCACTTTTCATCAGAAATGGAATTCTAAAGAGAAAGATAGATGGACAAAATGCTTTCCATTGACAATTGTCTCAGCAAGAGACAATTGTCAAGAGCTTTACAGAATGGTAATCATATTGGATGTCAGAGGAAATAGGCTAGACATTTAATCACTTATAGCAATAGATGTTTGTGAGATGGTTTAGTCCATTTGTGGGAAAACTCTGATCCTTGGTACAAATCTAGTCTCCCCCAGGATCTGAAACCATCCCCATCACCTTCCCCAGAAGATAACACCCCCATTCCCTGGGCACTACTATTTGATTGTTGCTAAGCTCTTACACTGTACCCATCAATTAGAAGGTTAGGGTGAGACATGCTATTATGCCAGTTTTGACTCCATTGTCATCTAATATGTCACCTGTCACCAATTCCATCTCCATTACATTTGGCTCAGAATACTACAAGAGGTGAATTCATTAAGTCACATTTCTCCTGACAGTTTAAAAACTATTTCTGCTTCTAGTTTGCACTAATGTTAAAAGGCTTAATAAATCTTATGTTGCTCTTTAAAACATTAGCATGAATTAGTGTGCATTTTTTAATTTCACTCTCTGCATTTTTTCAGTGCAATATTTTATCTGACTTTTTTTTCTATACTCACCTGTTCACCTGGAGTCATTCCATTCTGCTTATTACTTTATCATATTATTATTAAATCAGTGTGTTAATTGATAGAAATGTTACCGCAGTTTCTAGCCAGACTTGGGGGATACCAGATATCATTTTGATATCAACAATTTGGCCTTCCTCACCTATTCCTTCCCACGTGCTTGTGAGGCCCCCAGACAAACACGCAAACAGGCTTGGTCGCTAATCACTGTAATATTCCAAACAAATACAGGCAGGCCAGAAATAGCCAGACTGCCTCTTCAGGAGACCTCAAGGCAAGCACCCTGTTATGTATGCATGCTACTTACAAAGAACTCCCTGCCCGAGCAGGCAGCTTGACGAGCCGAATACTCCATCGTCAAGCAATCCGCGTTTGCATACTGGCTACCTTATTGACAATTTGGACTTAACTCAACCATGCTAAATTCTGACCTTTCGGAGGCTTTGTCTCCAGCCCGAAACTCATTGTTTCCCCCGAGAGCGGACTAGCCTACGGCCACATTTTCCCCTATAAGTACTCCTGACTTTGAGAGCTTCCTCAGATCGCTCCTGACTTCCATCCCGCCTTGCTGCCGCTTTGCATGGTGAGCCTTCCCCTCAGTCCCACGTACTGAGAACCTTCATATCCACGAACTCTATCTTCAGACTACCCGGGCTCCAGGACAGGTGCAGTATTTCCTGTACCAAAAACCTCCTCTAAAAACCCCTCTACCCAACTCCAACCTTTATTTCTCTAGTTATCTGTGTGAGTGTGTTGCATACACTTGTTTGATTGTATTTTAATAAAAACAACAATTATTATTTCACTTCTGTTTGCTCCTTGACTCGGCCTGACCCCGTAGATGCTGGGTAAAAGATCTCACTCCATTGCCTGCCTCTCGCAGTGCTAACTTGTGCTCTTTGACTAATTTCCCCAACTTGTATAATTTGGGGAGCATTTAGGTATCCCTCACGGGACCCCCAGAAATCAAGGTAACAGAAACCTTTTAAAAAGGGAACCACACATATGATTGTCTCCTGCAGTGTGAAGTTAGGGGGGAAACATATTCCAATCCTTTAAGAAAACTCTAATTTTTCTGGATACTTGAAGGTCTTAAACTGATGAGTGACATTGTTTATTTAAACTCATAGTAAGTGTAGAAGTAGTAATAACTTCACTGCATTCACTTGGAGTAAAAAGAAATGATGTAATCCTTCTCCAAGTCAGTAAGATATTGGATTTTTCTCAATGGCTATGAGAACAAGGGGAAGTACTATTGAATCAGTCTGAAGGCCTGGTCAGGCATCCTGTTTCTCACAATGGCATACCAAAAGCCCATAAAAACTTTTCTTTTTCACTGACTGACATTGGAGGAAGCCTGTTACAAGGAAGTAGCATGAGGCTATAATGACCATTAGCTAGCCAGTGAGAGCCAGTGTACTATAATGGTTTGACAGTGGACAACAACTGTGAAGACCAGGGTTCAAATGCTCACTCGGTGACCTTCAGCAAGTCACATTCTCTCAGTCTCAGGAGAAGAAGAAGGGAAACCCATCTGAACAAAACTTGCCAAAACCCGATGATAGGTTCACATTAGGTTCACTACAAACTGGAAATGGCTTGAAGTTTGGTGCAGCTAAGCCCCGCTGATTTCAGTGGAAAGCAAATTCAATTATACATATCTTTATTTATTTCACTTGGTTTCCATGCTCTCTTTTTCCAGTGGCTTGGACTGTACAAGGCTAGTTAAGATCAATAATTGGAGCTGGAGTGTGATGAAAAAGGAGGGTTCTTCTCTCACTTGATGCTGATTTCTGCCCTTGAGTAAGAGACAGGAACTCCCCTTTGCCCTTGGAAAACTTCTGTTGCCACCACCTACTGAATTAAAATGCCTTTCCTGTGACATAGTAGGATGCCACTGGGGAAAAGAATTTCTAAACCTTGAGCCCCCTTTCCCTCTCCACCATCTCTGTGGCAGAGGAATTCTATCTGTGAGCATAACTGGCAAAGAGAGTAACATGGAGAAGAGAGTAAACCAGGAAATTTTAAGACAAGATGTTTTTATTCTAAGGCAGGCAATATAGTGACAAATATATATTACTCATGTGGGCTCAGCCCTGCAGGCATTCCTTAGAAGTTACAAGTTACAGATAAGCTTAGATCATTTCTGCCAGAGCTTTAAAAAAACAAAAACCCCATATGCAACTAGCTAAGAACATTCCTATCTACTCATATTGTGGTTCAGGTGCTGAGATGGTCTGGGGGGAGAGGAAAAGGGAACTAGGAGAACAGGCCTAGCATGCCTAGCCTTACACCATCTCTCCTTCACTCATGGATGGTCCTTTGGCTATCTCTTTTTTCTTCTTCTTGCCTTGTGGTCCCCTGAGACCTGTTTAAAACTTCTAGCCCAAAGCATCTCAAAACGTCTTATCCTTTCTCCTATCTGGTCTTTCTGACTGGGCAGTTTACTCTTGTGACCTCTGATGTCTTCCGTGATACTGACCCTCAATAAAATGTAACCTAACCCCAACACCTCATTAATCCCTTGTTTACCTGAGGTTTACCTTGTTTATCTCTCTTCAGCTCTTTTGTCTGGGCTGCAGTCGGGGATGTTAATTTCACGTTTACTTCATGTCATCTTAATCCTAAGTGTTGACTATCAGCCCAGCTCAAAATCTGAAAACAAGTAGCAGGTGTTCCAGAAAGAATAAGGAATGACTGTTGAGAAATATATGAGAATGCCTCCCTACATGGCCATCACATTCAAGCCCAGAGAGCATTCTCATCCATCTTAATTGAAACAAAAAATATGGTGTAAGTAAGTGCTGATTAGAGAAAAATGGCAAAGGTTTTTATGAGTTAGTTACCCTTATGGAGGGAGGTAAAGGAAAGAAAAGAGGCTACTCATCTGATTAACTGATTGCTCAGCATGACTTACTGTGTAACTTCTCAAAATTTTATTATTATTATTATT
Organism: Iguana delicatissima; assembly: GCA_948472985.1. Classification (NCBI taxonomy): domain Eukaryota; kingdom Metazoa; phylum Chordata; class Lepidosauria; order Squamata; family Iguanidae; genus Iguana; species Iguana delicatissima. Next base: position 26,782 of record CAOKZL010000112.1, read on the forward strand.
TCTTTTGCTCAAGTTATTTATAAATCACTTTTATGCCCACTAGGGCTCCCAAACTGATGTCTAATCACAGTATTTTTAAAAAAAGAAATCCAAAATCTTCTTTAAAAACATACTACAATGTTTTTAAAGGCTAAAATAATACAATTTTGTGTTTCTAAAACTTACTGAGGATGGAGCCAGACCGACTTCTCTTAAGAAACAGGTCCACAATTAAGGGCTGCTGTATGTGGTGAAACATGTCTATACAGGTGGTAAAACATGTGCAAAAGCCTCCATGAAAATATCAAATTGTGGGCAGGCTCCTTCAAATTTCCCGCTCCCAAGCTGCTTAGATTTATGATCAAAAACACTCCTTTGAAATGATTTCAGAAACAAATTGGAAGCCAGTACAGCTGACTCAAGAATGATAATATGTGGTTTTTAAATAAATGCTAGACATTGGCATTTTGCACTAGTTATAGCTTACCAACTCTTTTCAAGGGCAGTCTCACATAGAACATGTCACAAAAGTCTGAGTGTCAAGCTACAAAGGCATGAATACTGGTAGTCAGATCTATCAGCTGATAGCCAAGAGCGAGCAAAGGCATCTGCTCCACAGTAGCCACCTGTTCTTCTGGGAATCAATGTTTGGTCAGAGAGCATCCCCTGGTTGCAAGCATAGTTCTTGCAAGGGAGGGAAATATCACCCAAAACAAGGATATAACCTGAACCTCAGGTTATCCTTCCTCCAAGCCAATAGAACTTTTGCTTGCTCTGAGATGAATCTCATTTTGTTCACCAACTTCCAGTCCCTTACTGCATCTGGGCAGCAATTCAAGATCTCTACAGCTACTTTGGCATTAGCTCAGAAAGAGACACAGAGATGAGTATTTTTAATGGAGTGTGAGACCCACTCTAAAAACTCTGGATGATCTTCCACAGCAATTGCATATTAACGTTTGAAAGCACAGAAGACAGCATTGAGACCCAAGGAAACCTATAAACCAGGATGGACAATTTCTTCTATCCTCTTCAGATTTTGGTAGGTTATATATAACCTTTCTCTCTTGAATCCTCAACACCCACATATATTTAAAAAAACAAATCACACTCACTCAGACTCTCCTGGCCCTATTTGAAGGCAGAAAGAAAGCTCTGGATTCTTTTTGTTTTTTTTAACTATTTCAGACCTGAAACAGGCTGAGAGCAGGCGATAAACTTTAAATCACGTGCCTCAAGGTTTTTGCCATTTCAGAATGATATTTTTCAGGGGTTGGAAAGGTGCTGGGGATTGTTGTTGTGTGCCTTCAAGTAGTTTCCAATTTATGGCAACCCTTAGGAGAAGCAATCATGGGGTTTTGGGGGGCTCAGAATGTGTGATGTACCCAAGGCCACCCAGTGGGTTTCCATGGCTGAGCAGGAATCGAACTCTGGTCTCCAGGGTCATAGTCCTATGCTCAAACCACTACACCATGCTGACTGATTGCTGGCAAATCTGCGAGCTATCTATTGCCCATGGATTGCACTTCATTCATGACTGCCATAAGCTAATGGCTATGTTGTCAAAAAAGCAATCCCTCAGAACTTCCTTCTGGGAAGCAGAACCACCAGGCTCACCACAAAATGGTGGTCCCAACTCTTGTATCAACCAAACAGTCCAGAAGGATATTGTGACTGACGGTACTGAATGTCACCACAAAGTCCACTAGAACTAACAGAGACATGCAAACTCTGCATAATTCCTACTGTAGATCATCTGGCAAGGTGAGCAAAGGGGTTTCCAAACCAGGACTGAAATCAGAAAGGAACCTGGATAGAATCTTCATGTGAAGTTAAAATTGTTGCTATTGTTGTTGTTTTTTAAAGGGGAAACAATAAGAGGCCAAAAGGCTAAGCCACATGCATTTCCAGAGGAGACAAAAGTAATAGAACACCTTGACCAGTAGAATCCTTTTAGCATCTTCTTGGAGAATAAGTAATATCTGGGTCTCAGACTAGTGAAGCCTACAATTTCATACCAAAGTGTGAATTTACCTTAAAGCCCAAAATGAGCTACTAATTAAATATGCTTTACATAATATCCTGCAAATGTATTATAAAGCTCATACAAACTAATTAAGGCAAAACAGCAATGTATTTGCATTACAGACAAACAAGATGATTCCTATCCAGTAGAGTCTTTGAATCTTTTTAGTTCTTCAGAACATAGTTTCCTATTGATAGGTTTGTCTCTGTGTATTTCTTCTGAGCCTTGAGCCCCAGAATATCAGCAATATGTTCTTGAAGGTGGACTTTTTTTTCTGAGGAACTGAATTCATAATTTTATTTTGGATTTGCATCAGTGGGTGGCCTTTTTAATGACTTTGTGATGTTCTAAGCTTATACTTCAAGGCAAACATTTAGTTTTATATTTTTGAATATCATTTGCTATTTGCTCAGTATGTTTCTGGTGCAAATTGGTTTGACCTTTTTCATCACCTGTGCCAAGGCCTTGTGGTATTGGGCATCATTTCAGATATGGGTATTTAGATTTCCTTTTAAATCTAAATGAAGAAGATATTTAAGTTTGTCTCATATCAGTACATATTGCTGTTGCTTTATTTACCTACTTAGTCTGGCTTTAGGTTCTTTTTGCTATATTGTTGGTAAACAAGTATGCATACCTAAGAAAAAGAACATGTGGGCCCCATCTAAAGCATGGCAGCATATACAAAATGAATATAGGCACACTGTTAAGTGATAGGTCACATGATTTACCTGCAGAAAGTTTCTGGTTCAATCCCCAAACTCTTTGGATGAATGAGTCACAAATTTAGCAGGATTTTTTTTTCTCACATTCAGATTTTAAAACCTTATGTTCTTTCCACTGAATTTATGAAGAAATGTGTAAATTTTGGACAAATAGAACAAAATTATAAAGCACGTGCACCAGGAAAATGTAATAGGTACAGCTTATCCCAGCAAAAAGAGGAGTATGTCGTGTTGACTGCTCTGTAATTATGAAAGCTGAGCATCTGGCCAACAAACAGAATGGCAGCAATCCTTATTAAGCGCCATGACATAATTGAATGCATAGCTGATTATATAGAAATTCAAAGCCAGACTTTTAGCAGCGAGGCACCCAAATCCTCAGTAGCTGGATCTGTCTTGATTTCGCTGCCATTCTAATATTTTAAAACTCAAGCTCTTTTCATCAAATTGAGAAAACATTTTGCAAATCTGGGGAAATTTTTCTCAAGAAAAGAGAAAAAAGGCCACACCAAATCAAATTTCCCTTGTCCCTTCAACAGGTTGTAATTCTTTACTAATTGTCTTCTTGAAGGAACCATATGAGTAATTATAGCTATTTTCTTCCTGCTATTTGCAATTTGAGACATATTCTGTGCAAAATTCACACGTTATTCCTGTGCTTAAAGCAGTGTTTTCTACATAAGAAAATGCTGTTTCCAGTCTGCATAGAAAATGTTGTTTTCTGTGCAAAACAACCATGTGCAAAATGTATGTAGGATCAGTCTCAAACTATGAAGATTGTTGTAAGTCCAGGATTTTTCCTGTCATGGTTTCTTGATGCTCAAGAAACAGTTTTCTAACCATATATTGAATATTTTTAAATATTCCTCCTGTCTCTACCCTCAGTAAACAACTAGCTTAATCAGATGGTGTGGGCAATAGCCCTTCTGTGAAACCTGTGCCAAGGTCCTGTGCTGAATCTGCTCTGAGCTTTAATCCTAAATTCAAGGTAGCTGTAGCTATGGCAAATCCTCTATTACAACTATCTGTGGTATATCTATGACAACTCCTATCCCCCAAATAGGCTCAGCATCTTGGTAACTCTTATAACATTCAGCCAAAACCCAGTGTGGAATTTCCACCTCACTTATGAAAGAACCATTCTTCTCCCTTAAGTGTAAAAGATTTGGTGTAGCTTAAAATATATATCTTTTGATGATGTACTGAAGCATTGATAATTTACCAATTAAGTATTTGTACTGGGTTACAAAAATAAACATAACAATTTTCTCAGAAGTAAAATATTGGTACTATTCTCCAGTGTGTGTTATCAGATTTCAGCCTAGGAAAATGCACCAGAATAAACCATTGTTTTCATTCCCGATAGTACCCTCAAAAGTAGAATCCTCACTGCCTTTTCACAAATCAAGGTTAGCAGCAAACATTTTGCTTCCTAGCATACAGCAGCAAATGGTGTCTCAAGTGATACCTGCAAGATAATATTATGAGCATCTCATGAAAATGTGTCCAGAAGATTTTGTTGCAACCAGCCCCTGCTTGTCATTATGTACCTTCATGTTGGCTCTAATTTATGAAGATCTTATCATATAATTTATTCATCATTGCTTTTCTCTGAATATTGCAGATAGTACTTGGTATCTCATAGCTACGGCCCTTTCCATATGGGGGGGCATAAAACGCAGGGAAACGGGGCAGCGCACGCAGAAACGGAGCTTACCTCGATGCGGGTAGCTCCGTTGCAGTGGGGAGCAGTGCACGTTAGCCGCTCTACATGGCGGCGGCGTCCAGCGGCGTCCGGCGGCACCCAAAATGGCACCTGGTGGCTTCCGGCAGCTCTCCACCAATCGGAGAAGCGCGCCAGCCAGAAGTCCGCCCCCCGGGCAGCTCTGCAGGGACGCACGTGCACACCCTTGCAATTCCACATGGGGCGATGCGACAGGCTAGCGTGCGCGTGTTTCATAAAGACCACATGAAATGCGGTCTTTATAAAACACGCGGTGCCACCCCGCAGCCGCACGAGGGCGGTTTGAGGTGTGGAACCTCCACATTTCTAACCGCCCTAGTGCACTCCACGGTGTGGACGACCTCTGGGTGAGGTTGTCCTACCCCGTGTTTTCCCCCGTGTGGAAAGGGCCTACATCACAAGTACTGACCCTATTGAGCTTCTGAAATCAGCGATGATCTGGTCTCTTCAGGGTAATTTCAGTTTTAATGGAATGGTTTCTGTTTTGGTGCATCATCTGTTTGGAGCAATTTGAGCTGGTATCTTCTGCACAGATACCAGGACAATTACACTTCTGTTAAGTCATTGCTGGATATAAAGTCATGTACTCCACTTTGTTCCATAATTTCTAAAAAATATTAGTTGTACATGTAGTGCTGTTTTCCATATTCAGAACCTCTTCCCATCAGCGAAATTAAAAAAAAATACAATAACAATTGAGCATTTGCTGACCTTTTATGACAATAAAATTGTGGTGAATAATTCAGCCACTATACTCTGCTGAATAGTGGGTACAGTCCTCCATCCAATCCATTATTTTTCAACGAAACATGAAGAAATACATTTTTGTGGTATTTCAGTCCATTCTCTGAACTAGAAAAACATAATTAAATCTAGAAAAAGATCAGAAAAGTAGATTAAAGCCCATTTCAAAGTACTAAAGATAGGTAATTTTAAGATTCTGGATTTACTTGACTCAGGGAAATATCCGTCTTTCAAAAATAATGTGTTACTTTGCTTCTACAAAATGTAGTAAGCCAATCCAGCTGAGCTGGAACCCTCTTGATCATTCTACTGAATGTGACTCTAGAATTTTGTTCCAAATCCTACCTTAATGGCTTCAGTGCCAGTTTATTTAGTCATTTCTCTTTGGAATTACTCTGGATAATAAAAAAAAAAATTTCCTAGTACTTTTATCTCTTCTACTGATGATAAGACTCTTGTTTAAATCTTTTCTTTCTGTGGTATCCTTTAAAGAAGCAAAATTCAGCCACAGAACGTGATTATATCTAGTTTTGAGAGGCTACAGCAGGAGCTTAATTTATTTGAAACTACTGTTGATATCTGAACATATCAAACTGCATTATGTTAAATCGGAGTACTGCTCCATTCAGGCTGGTATTGAATGTCTTCACTAACTCTGACCCTAAAAACTGCTAACTGCAAATTCCAGATGTGAAAACATGCTGGGTTTGTGTGTTTGTGCATGTCTGTACATGTCTGTGCCTGCACATGTTCCTGATGAAGTCTAACAGGTACCTGCAATTGCAGGTCAACTGGGTTATTACTGCCATGTAGTCAAAGAGGTCATTTTAAAAAGGTGAATTTCAGTTGACTTGAGCTAACTCAAATAAACAGGAATGCTAAAACTTGAAAAGGAGTACTTGGAAAGATTTGCTCTGTGGGGGAAATATCTTGTAGGGGAAATACACTTAAATGTTTGGCTCTAGACTTGAAACATCAGCTATATATCCCCTAATATATTGAATTTGTGTGTTCTTAAATCGATTTCATACTACAGGGGTGAGTAACATCTAAACTGTTGGCTGACTGAGGGCCTTTTGCCATTTCTGTGGGGTTCTGCATACTCCCGGCTGCCATCAATGCTGCTGCTAGCAATACTCAGTGGTTATGCTGGAAAATACAGCCTGTCATATCATTATCAATATCATTATGTCCTACTTTTTTTTCCTCTAGCCTAGTACACATGGCAACTTATAAGAGGTAAACCAGGCACAGCAGAAAAATTCACATTACGCAAAAGTGTAAAATATAATTAAATTATCAATAAAATTAAAAAGCATGATCATGAAAAAGAGAAACAAGTATAAGCAATACACTCCATTATGAAGGACTTTTCTCCTTGAGTAATCATGCCTCATAGGTCTGCTGTAACAAAAAGGTCTTCATTGGCCAACAGAAGGATAACAAGGAGGGTGCCAGTCTAATCCCATAGGAAGAGCATTCCAAAACCTGGGGACAGCTATGAAGAAGAACAGCATTCCCCTGTTATGCTGTTAATATACCTGTAAGGGCAGCGGAGTGGGCAGAAATGCCTCTTCAAAACAAAAGCAGGTGCATATGGGAGAACACTGTCCTTCAGATAACCTGGACCTGAGGTATATAGCTCATAACCAGCACTTTGAATCATGAAGCACACAATGGGCAGCACACACCACACTTCCTAGCAGAATCGCATTCCAGTTTACAACTGGATGCTCAGTTCTACTGAGAAACAAAACCATGACGCTGATGTTTGTATGCCATGTTTCTCTACAGCAGTGGTTCTCAACCTGTGGGTCCCCAGATGTTTGTGGACTCCAGCTCCCAGAAGCCCCAGCCACTATGGTCAATACTCAGGGCTTCTGGGAGCTGAAGTCTAGAAACATCTGGGGACCCACAGGTTGAGAACCACTGCTCTACAGAATCACTTTATTTTGACAGAGCAGAAATGACAGCATTTTGTCCGGTTTCTCAGAGGTGTCTGGACATTGGGTTCCAGGGAGACTAGTGTGTGCACCAGCCAATGGAAGTTGAGCATGTTTGTCTAAGTAACTGAGAAAGTTTAATTTATGTCAGTCCATATTAAAACTTGAATCAGTTTTCCCCATTCCAAGCTCCTTTTGTTTTGCCCCGGGACCATGCTTTCAGGGTAATACTTCTGGCATTCCCCATTATGCAACATGTGTAGGACGTATAGCGCAAGTAATGGAACAAAGACGACTGATTCACATTCTTGTAAGGAATCAAGAAATGCTGGAATAGGAAGTCAGTGGGAAGCCCTCTCACATAATTGCAGTGTGTCAGAAGCAGGCCTCTTGAGCACACCTAGAACACCTAGAACTGAATAAAGATTTTTCATCTAAAACCAATAAGTGTTTTGTGTTAAGTGTTTCAAGGAATCCCCAGAATGAGAATGGAGATAGAAGTGTCCCTCCACATTTGTTGGGGTTAAGGGCGCAGACCCCCTATGAAAGTGCAAAAAACACAAATATCTTTAGACCACCTTCTATTGTGAAGGAGACAACGGGAAGACCTGTCTAGAAGACAGTCAATCATGGCTCAGAAAAGCTGTGAGGAGAGAGGGGCTACTGGTGAACAGGATGTAACAAAAGCAGAACCATGCCTGTGTGAAGATCAGACAGGTTTTTGCTTTGATTTTGTATTTGAAGAGAAGTGTGGATTTCAGAGAGACAGAACAGTCAGTTAGAAAAGAGAACTAACTATGGTTTTCAGAAGCCTAAAGAATTGAATATTGGAGATTATTTTATTGCACTTCTGTGTTTAATAAACCTATTCTTGTTGTTGTTTTAAAACTGCCTCTGCCTGTCTCTATCAAGCCTCCATTGGAGTCAGACCATGCATATAATACGGAACCCACTGTGTCACACATATGTGTCACACATATTTCACACACACAGAGAGACACACGGTCTGCTTCATGGATTCAACCCACTATGGACTCAAACGTACAGTACACAATACACTTGAATCTCTGGAGAAGAGCACATCAGCCACCTGGTTCTGTCTTCAAGGGGGATAGACTCCTTCACAAGGCAGAAGCAGGTGGCTGGCAGGGTTTGTCAACATCTCCACTGCTACTCTAAACCGTTTTTAATAGGGACTTACAAGTTTTGCCTTGTGCTCACAGTCTCTTGCAGTTTTTGTCAGTCTCACAAGGCTTGCAGAGAGACAGCAAATGTGAGACAAGACTGGTAAGCACAGGTAGGGATTCCTAGCAGAATCGCATTCCAGTTTACAACTGGATGCTCAGTTCTACTGAGAAACAAAACCATGACGCTGATGTTTGTATGCCATGTTTCTCTACAGCAGTGGTTCTCAACCTGTGGGTCCCCAGATGTTTGTGGACTCCAGCTCCCAGAAGCCCCAGCCACTATGGTCAATGCTCAGGGCTTCTGGGAGCTGAAGTCCAAAAACATCTGGGGACCCACAGGTTGAGAACCACTGGTATAGAGAGAGAATGTCACCATCTCATTAAAGAATACAGTGATCAATAAGGTTGCTTATTGGAAGGACAGAATGAGGGGTGCAGACCAATAGCATGCCACAGGACTGAGTAGTGTAATGTTTTAACAGCTGTTTTGTTGGTTCATTTCTTATTTTTATTTTCATGCATGCCACTGTTAAAAGAACAGAGAAATCTCATATCAGATGAAAAATCTGCAATTAATTACATAAACCTGTGATGTAGTTTTGGCCCATTACTATCTACCTATATTAAACTAGGTACATAGATGCAATGTTTTTAAAAAAAAATCACATAGGCTAATTTCCATTACACAATATTCTAAAAATCAAAACGTTTGGTCTGATGGGATCTTCATACTATTTTTAGTCCTGGATCACTCGTGTATGGCACATCAGTTATCAAAGGCAGAACTGTCAGTGTTACTTATCCTCCCAAACCTTTTGTGACAGAACTATTTTATTGTTGCTGAAAGACTAAAATTGCTTTCTCTTTAATGAGGAAATTATTTCCTCCAAATTGCCCTTGAGTGTACAGCTGCCATGAAAGCTCGGCATGACTTTCTGACCAGTGCCCCGATTTAGTCTCTTTTCTGTATGCTATCTTTGTTTTCCCTTTTTTCTCCAACTGACAAAGTACTTTGTTTTCAGTCATTCCAGGTGCTGATTTGTCTGGGAGGTTCATGTTTCCACATGCTTCAGACACAAAGCAGGAGTAACTGGAAGCGTTCTCTCTCTCTCTCTCTCTCTCCCCCTCTCTTTTTTTTTCCACAGCCACTCTGCAGAACTCTTGAGCATTTAATCATGCCTTTCCCTGGGTCAGTATTATTCTCTCAACCTTCTATGTAGCATCTGTTCTACAAATGAATCACCCAGCAATACTGAACACAGATACAGGTTTTCCAATTTATCAGGTTTATTTGTGTAATATGAGTCAATTAAATTTGCACAGAGCAAACCTCCACAGTTGGGACTTCCTTCTCTGAATCTTTCAATTTCCCTATAGAGTTTTAATACCTGATTATGATTGTTTTTTGTAATTAAGATTTAAGTATCCAATCCCCAAAGACATCTCATAGAGTGCACTGCCAGTTAGCTGTTCCACCAACCTTCCCAAATATGCCATTGCTGAGCCACAGAGCATTCTTTTTAAATTCAATTTTCCTTGTGCTCATTGGACAATTTTTTTTTCTTGTTCTTGTTGGGGAATATTATATTCCACCCCATCTATTATACAGAGCAGATTAAAAAAAACAAAAACAGAAACAGATGGCCAGAATCTCCATACAACCAAAAGCACACATGGCCAAATGGTCCACATACTCCTAAAGCCAACATGCTTACAGCTGCCTGCACCCCAGCTGACCTGGAAGCAACCTGGGTCAACTGCAGCTGAAGGTTGCTTGGACTTTAGTGCTAACATAAAGCTAAGCATTCAATTATCCCTAATTTACAGGAAATCAGCCCATAACCCTGTCAACAGATAGCAGCTTATTGTAGTATTTGTGAGGGTGGATTCAAACCCTGGTCTCTCAGAGTCCTAGTCCAACACTCAGGCCATTTCCACACTTGAGTGTTAATAGTGCTATGATTCTACTTTCAACATCCTATAGAAACCTGGGGTTTGCAGTTTTGGGAGGGGCCACTTGACCCCTCCCGAAACTGCAAACCCCAGGATTCCATAGGATGTTGAAAGTGGAATCATAGCGCTATTAACACTCTAGTGCAGAAATGGCCTCAGACATCACACTGGCTCCCTTTCAGTAACAATAAATGAATGTAATTGTATTATTATGACAATAGCAACAATTTTTTTTAAAAAATCCTTATCTTCATGATTGAATGTTATTGTATTACTGCTAGTAGTAATGTGTCAAAGTCAAGTTGACCATGCAAGCTTTCTATATGGCAGATCATGGAAGAAATATTTGGAGAAAGAATGAGCTTGATGATGATTTCATTTTGCCCATTATTTGTCTATGTACTTAAAAATAAATAGGAATTTTTTTAAAAAAAGAACAAAGAATAAAGGAAGAGAAAATGAAAGGAAAGAAAGGAAAGAATTCATTTTTAAAAAGGCAACTACTTTGATGCAAAAAGCTGTCATAGATTTGTGCACTATCATAGTGCTTATTTGAAATATATATTTTAATACATTTTCTTAAAAAAAGGTTACCACAAGAATTAGGAATAATACAGAAAACTAGACAATTCCTATATCTTTTTAAGAAATGTAGAAGAATGAATTTTTGCAGGTGCACCTATTGGTCACAGCTATGAAATGGTAACACAGATAGAACTATGGAATATTTGAAGGTACAGGAATGTTGTTGTTTTATGACATTAGACACTTTAGAGGTGACCGTGGTTTGTTGCATGAGTCAAAAGTAATATGTTTTCAGTGTATATTCTGGAGATATAGATGTATATGTATGTAATCTTTTATCTCTAATTTGTTTTTTTTAAAAACCCTTCCAATGAATAGTATGAATAATATTGAATAGTAATAATGATTCAAAATTCAGGAATACTGTTGATAATTTATGGATGTATTTCTTTGTGGATTAAAATATACCTAAATCAACTTATATCAATGGATCTCAAGCTGTACTAAATAAAAACAATTTATCATGAAAGTATAAAACTACACTTGGCCCTCCACATTCACTAGGGTTAGGGACACTGAACCCTCGCAAAAGTGAAAAATTCACAAATAACAAAATTTGTGTGTCTGTGGGAAGGAGGCTGAGGCACAGGAGGGGAAAGTGGTCATCCAGGGTCTAAGCCAGGTCAGGGAAAGGAGATGGTTGGCATGGTGGTTGTGGACTCCCTCTCTCTTGCCCATCTCCTTCCTCGGGTGTGTGTGGGGTATGCGTACAGGGTTTGTGGTGCTGAGAATTTGGGTGGAGAGCAATCTTTAGCTGGTAGAGGAAGAAGAGGACCAGAGGTGGGTTTTTAAAGAGCTATGCAGCCTGATTGGAGCCACCAAGAGGGAAGCTTCCCCCTAAAAAGAAGCACCTGATGTGGGAGGGCAGGGATTGGAGAAACTTGCAAATAATCAAATCCATGAATGTCAAACGTGCAAATGTGGAGGGCTGACTGTATAGTTTACAATCCACCACAAAATCAAGTCAGAACTGAGATGTAGTCAAGAAGATGAAGAAGCGTGGTATTAATATCCCTTGAAATAAGGTGAGTGTTGGTGCCAATCAAACCTCAAAAGAGAAATCATTCCGCAGGCCTTTCTCATTCTACCACCACCCTCACAGGTATATCTGGTGGGAAAATCAGAGAGGACCTTCTCAGTGACTGCACATGCTCTGGAACTCCTTTCTTTCATTTCTCAGAGAAGTAAAGACTTTTCTGTTTAGATAGGCATTTGATGATTGATTGTATAAGACCCATCCCATGTCAACAATGTGCTAGATTTTCCTAATTGTTGTGCTGTTTTGTGCATGTGTGTGTGTGTGTGCGCCTGCACACACATATGCATGTTTAACTACAAATGTTTAAATATGGTTTTAAGTTTGTGATTGTTTAATCTCATTTTAACTTTTATATCCTGTGCATTTTTTCAATTTGTTGTTTCCTTTGAATCCAAAACTAGGAAAAACATTGGGCTGGAAAATTAACAACAGCACTGGGACACAGAATAATCCTCTGGCTATATCTTAATACAGTAAGTCCCCCATATCCATTGACTCACTTTCTATAGTTTCACTTACCTGCGGTGCAAAAAAGAATTCCTCTTTGCTCACCTGAAACACAAGTAGTGTAGTACATACTGAGAGAACACAAGTAGTGTAGAACATACTGAGAGAGAGCCCAGTCAGATAAGCATTGAGGGGAGGAAGGGAGTGGAGAGTGAAACATAAGAAAGGCAAAGTGTGTTAGTGTCAGCAGGCTGTTTTCTTTCCCCATGAGTGTGTCCAGCCACCCACCACTGCAGGATGAGCTAGTAGCTCTGGGGAGTACCCCACAGCTGTTGCTGTGCCCAGGTGGCAACAGTGATGATGATGCCTCCAGCAAAATGGCAAGGGCAAAATGACCAAGTGTCCAGTGAAGGAGGCTGCCATCTCTTGTGGTTCATGGCTGCCATCACGTCTAGGACGGATGACCACACATGTGTAGCCATTTCACCAAACAGGGGAGATGGTGATGGCAGTTGTACTATCAAGTCCCCAGTCACCACTTCTACCACCTCTTCCTCATCTTTTGGTGAGGCACTTTGCTGCTTCACCTGGGATCCAGACAGAGCAAAGAGCTGAAGCTGCCAGTCAAGTACCCCTGTGATGGCAAGCAGCCCATCTTCCTGTTCCTGCAGCACCAGGGGCCAGAAATACTTCCGTCTGTGGCCATTTTAGGTCCTCTGGGTGAGTAGGGGAGAATATTTTTACTGTTAGGGGGAATAATGTTCATGGCCCAGAAACATAGTTAAAATATAGTGTTCACTAGTATCCATGTTCTTTTATTATCCATAGTAAGTCCAGGAACATATTTCCAGTAGATACAGGGGACCTACTACATTTGGACATGTGTATACAATGTATTAGCTGACTACAGGTTTTAACCTTTAAATATTTCTTTTCTGCACTTCTAAATAAAAAGATTATATTCTCTATACAGAAGCAGACAGAGCTTGGAAAAATTACTTTTTTTGGACAATAACATCCCCAAATTCTTGGATAGGTAATCCAAAGGCTAATCTTTCCTGGCAATAAAATGAAATAAACTGGATTTCAAAAGTCTCGGAAGACTCTTCCAGTGTGTCTTTTACTGGCACCCAATCTACCGAGGTATGGCTTCTTGCTGTATTCCTTAGTAAGATCAGAAATCCAGGATCATTTACCACTGTTTTCTTCCTACATGAGATTTCTCTTGTTCCTGACAAAGGCAGTTATAGTGTGGCAGAGGCCTTCCTGCACTGTACATAACACATAATTTACAAAAGTAGTTCTGATTATATGAAGAATTGTACATAAACTAATCCACTGAAATGAGAAAGTACAGAAAATGAGAAGCTTTTGCCGCTTAACATGTAATGTTTTGAACTCGTAGAATTCTATCACGTCCGCCAAGTGCTCGCTGTCAAGTCCCTGCTGACTCCACCTCTGATTGTCACATGCTGACACCACAAGTCTGAAGGAAGATGCTTCATGTGTTTTGCTGAATACACTTAGGGTCATCTACAGGATGAGGAGTCCTTCACGATTGTGATTCCTGGTTGTTTGGAGGGTTTTAAATGCAGTCAAATGCATGAAATATTTCCCACCAGACATTCAATCTCAATGCACAAAACCTGAACATAGAGTCAGAAGCAATGTTAGTGTTAGGGGAGGAAGCAGCACATGCTGGTCAACTGCAAAACTTGGAAAAGTTCCTTTTTCTACTACATGATCATGGTATCTGAAAGATTCTAGAAGCCATAGTCGCCCAGAAGTAAATTTTCCAAAAACTGTCCTTCCCACTATACAGATTGTTTAATGTGTGTCGGGGGGGGGGGGATGACTGAAAGAGGCATATGAAGGTAGCATTTGCACCTTATTTGTATGTAAAAAATATATCTGGTTGTTTGTATTATATAGCTCAGAACTAATTTTCTCATGGAAGTCTTGTTGGCATTGCACAATGGAACAGATTTATTGGGTACAACAGAAAAGAAGCAGCTTAGTTTTCATAATACTTGTTGAAGGCTGAAGTCACTCAATATAGACCTTTCACCTGTCTTCAAAGCTAATCAGCTTAGTAGATTCATTCAGCTAAGAAACACCATTAATCTTACCAGGAAATCTGAAAGATATGATGGACTGGTAAACTCTAGTCAGGAAAAATCATTCATGCCTATCTTTTTTTTTTTCCTTTGTACCTTCTAAACATCCAGAATATTTGAATATTCAGAACCTGAGCAATTAACTTTTAAAAAGTTAAATACAACTATATAAGCATATGAAACAAAAAAAAAGATTGTTGGAACAGGACAGCATCAACACTCCTGAAATATTTTTATCTTGCATTTTTCCTGTGATGCAATTTATGCTTAATTAAACGTTTATAGAAGTAGCAGCTCTAGTACGTTGGCAACATTGGACTATAGACCTTTGACGTCAGATAAGACTTTCTTCATTATGGGGTATATATTTTGACATTTATCATGGAGACAGAATTACCTGTGAATCCTCCATTATAGGCTTTAAGTGCACACTTGTGCTTTCAGGTTTTTTAAAGCTGGCAAGTTTTTTTAAGTTTTTTTTTAATTCTAATTTTATTCTATTTCTTTTTTACACTTCATGTGTCAAGGGTTTACATTCTGCATTCTCTGAATTCAAAGCATGTGACTAGGATGAGGCCAAGGGAGGTAACTTATTGGCTATCAGGCATGAGGTGATGAAGGCTGCTTCTTTTTTTTTAACTCAGCCATGTAAACTTCTTTGGTGAACAGAACTCTCGCACAATCCTAATATAGTGTAATCATTTTGCCTCCAAGGGCCAAGAATATCTGGTCCTTATGGCTGGGGATTACATGTACCTGCAGGATTCCAGTGAAGTAGGAAGCATAGCTCATCCATCAAAGTTGCTATATTTGCAATGTGACATAAAGTATCCCTGGTAGTGCAGTGGTTAAATGCTGGTACTGCAGCCACAAGTGCAGCTGGAGTTCAATCCTGCCGGGCTCCAGGTTGACTTCCATCTTTCCACAGGCTGGTAAAATGAGTACCCAACTTGTTAGGGGCAATTAGCTAAACACATTGTAAAGCGCTTAGAGAGCACTTAGCTGATAAGCAGTATCAAAATACACATGCTATTGCTATTGCTACATGCTCTGCCATATCTGCAAGGGCAATGAGACATTCAAAACTAGAGGCTGGAATCTGCACTGCTGTTATGGACTTGTAATTTGGGAGTTACAGATCTGTAACTGCACCATATTCAGATATGCTACCCATTCACAATTGTGTCACTGTTGCCATAATCGTAAATACTCCCTTTGCTGGGTGATACACCCACCTTAAACTCAGGGAAGCTAATCTGAGTGATGTAGCACAGGTGAGTGGGTCACTTCAGGATGATGTGGTTTGTCTCCTCCCACCTCGGCAGGATGGTGCAATGAGCAGTATCCTGGCCAGAGCTTTTAGAACAAGCATGGGAAACTTCAGTCTGAGAATAAGATAAATAAGCCCTAGGAGGACATTTCAAGCTTTCAGAATGGGAAGCTGTCAAAGGTCAGTGTCATTGGGAAAAGAGTGTGACCATCTTGGGATGACCAGATTTAGACCCAAGACCTGACATTCCCTACCCTTCCTTTAAAATGTAATGATCCAACCTTAGTTGTCTGCAGACTAAAACATTCACACCTCCGGACTTCTGGTGCCATTCTTTTCATTTATAAAATCCCATTTTATTTTTTTATTTCTTTTTATTAAAAAAAAGAACAAATATTGACATACATATTTCTATTGTCATATTTATTTTTTCTGACTGTATAAAAATATATATTATCTATATACTTAATGTTCTATTTATTTATTTTCATTTCAACAATATATTGTAAATATTATATAATCTATAATGAAAAGATATATATAATGTCTATCATGCTTATTATACAATCCCTATTATATCTGTATATTTTACTCAGAAGGATCTTCCCTATTTTAGATCCTTTTCTACATCTCGTTATCTTTCACTTCCTTCTTTCTTTTACTTGGTTAATCCTTTCTCCCTTTTATCTGTTACCTCTATACATTTATGAAATTGTTGACTGGCCACCAACATTACTTATTCCAAACCTATTTGTTATCTTCAGCTATCAAGCATTTTTATTATCTTCTGTTATCATCTTGTATTGATTGATCTTCCTGGCAAATCTTTGTCCAATTATTCTCAATATATCTCTTCACTTCCATCATTTCATTGTCTTTTTCTCCCCTTCTTGCTTCTTTCATAGCACATGATAAACTTTCTAGGGAGACATATTCTAAAAGTTTCTTTAACCAATCTTCCAATTCTGGTGCTACATTTCTTTTCCAGTATTTAGCATATACTATTCTGGCTGCTGTGACCATACAAAGTATCTTATTTTTATGTTTATGATATTCTTTATCCACCATCCATTCTTTTGAATCATGTTCAAAAGAAAGATCTCTGGTGTCAGTGGTATCTTTATTTGCAGAATCTTCGTAATTATTTCATGAATCTTATTCCAATACTTTTTTGCTTTTTCACACTGTCACCACATATGGTAAAAGGTGCCACACTCCTTTTCACACTTCACTGTCTTTAGTTTTATACATCTATCTTTAGTTTTATGCATCTTACTTAGTTTCTCAGGATCCAAATACCACCTATGTAATATTTTAAGATGGTTTTCTTTTAAGCTCTGTGCCAAAGTGAATTTCTGAGTGTTCTTCCAGCTCTTCTTCCAGTGTTCCAGCTTAATCTCATGACCGATATTTCGTGCCTATACTATCATTGTGTCTTTTATAGTCTCAGTTTCCAGCTCTCGCTCTAGCATAAATTTATATAATTGTGACACCAAATGGTATTTCTTCTCAAATATTGTTTTTTCAAATTCATTTAAATGGATGTTTGTTTCCGATTCCTTTAATTTTTGATCCACTTTTAATCATTCTTTGAGCTGGATATACAGGAACCACTGGTAGTTCCATCCTTCGCTTACCAATTCTTCTCTTGTCTTTATACGTTGTGATTCTTTCCCCCACATTTACCAATAGATCTTTGTATGTTATCCATCTAACTGTTGTTCCCTTCCATTTTCCGTATAGAGCTTCATGAGGTGAGACCCACAACAGTATTCTCAGGTATAGTTTTCTTTTCCATACTTTCCAAATTTCTAACAGGGGTCTTCTTATATGGTGATTTAGGAATTCTTTATCTACTTTCGCCTTATTATACCACAAATAACCATGCCATCCGAACCAGAGATCTGCACCTTCTAAATTTAACATTCTTCCATCTCTCAACGTAATCCAGTCCTTTATCCACATCATGCCATTTGCGTAATGGTAAAGTTTCATGTCTGGTACACCGCAGCCTCCGTTTTCTTTCTTATCTACCAATGTTTTCCATCTTATCCTGGGCTTCTTTCCACTCCAGATAAATTCTGAAAGTTCTTTTTTCCACACCTGAAATCATTTAGTATTAGTAATTATTGGTAAGTTCTGGTTTCTCTTCAGATTGTATAAATCTTTCGCCTTTTATAAAATCCTATTTTAAAATAGTGAAAGGTTTTTAAAAAATCTTGAAAAATGAATATGAGTAAAATGTAAGTTTCACTATCTAAATGGGAAGTGACCAAAGGGACAAAAGAGAAAGAGCACTATAACTGAAAGTGAATAAAAGAATGATGAGGCAGATTAAATGGAGCCCTAACCTCCAGTAATTCAAATACACATATTTGAACTGTAATAACATTTACACACTACTGAAATCCATTCCTTCCATGTAATTCCCTCTGCATGGGAGAACCCACATGTAACTTTTACTATGTTGCATTAATTACAGTTAAAATAATTTAGTGTTTTTGATTTCATTTTTTGGAAGTGGATTCATGCCACATGTGAAAGAATAGTATTGACATTTATGGAAGAAATCGAGGCAATTTTACATTTTAAAATTGAAATAAAAGTTATCCTACGCACAGCAATTCATTTAATTCACACACACACACACACACACACACACACCCCTTAGAGAGAGGGAGAGATGAACCAATCATAGGGGATTTAGAGTTCATATTTGTAGGGACTTCACAGCTCACCCTCTAAAATTCCCAAGTTTCACTAGGAAAAGTCAGGACAACTGCCAGGAACTCAGAGATACATTTATCCTCATAAAACCATACCTTTCCACAAATTAAAGTAAAAATACCAAAATAAATATAAAAATATTAAAAGTGTACTCACACTACTTAGGTGATACAAGGCCAGTTTTAATATCCCAGGCTGCTTTAGGCCAAGGTTATGCTGAAAGTAAACTGAAAGTTGGCTTACAGCTTACTATTATTGCTTTTAAAAATTGGCACAGCAGGTTACAGCCTCTGAGATACAACTAAGAGCAACAAAATATGACAGACACACACATACCAGACTATTCTGCAGCTATGCACTCTCACCATGCTGCTGTAGCCACCTTCTCCATCTATAACCATCACATAAATATTGAAAAGGGAGGGACATTCCTCCCCTCTTAATTGCTGCTTGCTGGTTAACTCTTATTGTCTGCACCTTAGGAACTGACGTTGCTAACCAGTGTTGAAGTCATGGTGCAGTTTTTGCACCCAGCACGCCAATATCCCTAAGGACAGAATATATAATGTAATGTAATGTAATGTAATGTAATGTAATATAATATAATATAATATAATATAATATAATATAATATAATATATATTGGTACATTCTCATAAAATATAAGCCATGTTCTTACTTATAATCTTGAACACATCCTTTTCCTTTCTTATTTATAAGGATGAGTTTAAAGTTACCACCTTGAACCCTGAGGAACCCAGTGTTTGAGTTGAGCAGCAGATTCTCCTTTAGCTATGTTCTTAATAGCTTCCCTTTTATTTTGTCTCATGGTCAAGTACAGCTGATACCTCCTGGATGAGGAAACAAGGCTGACCAGAGGTAGTACCAGTTAAGGTACCTTGCAAAGTATTCAGCCCCCACATTTGACTTTTCTACATTGTGTTGTGCTACAAGCTGAAATTGAAATGGATTGGCATTGCTACTATTACCATGCCATACACCCTCACTCCATGATATAATTGGCAATGAACATTATTTAATTAGCATAGAAAATATAAATCATACATTGTTATGGCTGAAAAGCCACATTGGCAAAGAGGACTGGCTGCACAAATGCAAAAGTAGGTCAAATGGGACCTCAGGGCATGGCCAGGTCATAAGTTCCAGGGATCAGTCAGGATGCTGCAGTGCTGATGAGCTTGGATAATCCACTCAACAATTCAGACTTCAAACACAATAGGACATGAAGTTGTCTCAATAGAGCAACCAACGGTCATCAACCTGTTCCTTTTCCTGCCAAAATTTTCATCTGTTTCCTCACCTGTCCAGACATTAAGAAGCTGTCATGATTCCCATAAATGCTTTGTCACCTAATGCCAGGACCATTAGCCCATTCTAGATCCCATTGTTTGCTCTGTCAGAGAGCCATTAACACCTTACCCCTCAGGGCAAAAAAAGAGTCTTAAATCCCAGCTTTGAGCCAGACAACTCATACTACACTGGCCGTAGGCCCTCTGCTTCTCAGATTCTCATTCTTGTGCTACCCTCAGACCGTAAGGCCATTTCCACACTACACTGTTATAGTGCTATTATTCCACTTTCAACATCCTGTGAAATTCTAAGGTTTCTAGTTTACTTAAGCCAAAAAGCTCTCTGGCTAGGAATTCTAAAGGCCACTCCCTAAACTGCAAACCCTAGGATTCCATAGGATGTTAGCTTCACTATATTCACAGCTTGGGAAATGACTTTTTTTAGACTATTACCAGATTCCACTGATCATTGTGATTAAATTTTTTTCAAGCTCTGACTAAGATACCTTGTTAGAATTATCATATCAAGAACAAGTGTGCTATTGAGTACCAATAAATGCCCTATTCATCAAAGCATCTGCATGGGCTCTGTAGCAAATAAATTATTGGACTAAATCGAGCTTTTGATCTGATCAGAGCTTGGAAAAGTTTTTTTAAAAAAAAACACAAAACTCTCAGAAACTCCCAGCTAACATTGCCGGAAGCTTCTGCAAACTGTAGCCCCAAGAGCGACTTTTCCACATGCCAGCTTCCTTCAATTAGATGTCCATGCATAATGTACAGACTCTGGACAATAAGGACAGGGAGTTATGCAACTTTGCAGCCAGTAGCATGGCCCTCTTCCCATTCTATAGACGGAGCATGCCCCTTTCACATGTATAATGTGTGAAGGAGCTGATTGCCTAAAACAAATAAAGTTATTTGTTAGTTGTTTTTGATTTTTTAGTCCAGAAGTATTTTCAAAATTTCAGAAAACTTTCAGTAATAATAATTTACAGTTGAATAAGTTTATTTTGGGCAACATGCCTGCTATTTTAACAAAGCCATTCTCTTGGATGTGTGTTAATAAAACAGTGATGAGCTTATGGTGTTTAAAGAGAGAGGGAAAATGTTCAGAGAATTCATGTGCTATTCTTATTTTGTTATTTGTATTTGTTCCTGAGTTGACAAGATACTTTCATACTGATGCAGAAATTTATCATGTAACATTATAAAGACTTCAAGGTGATTTGCCTTTTATATTTCGAAACCCCTGTGTTTGCACTTTTCCCTCATGTTTCCTATGCATAATCACATATTAGTTGCAATTTTCTTTGAAACATGAGACTTAATTATGCAAAGGAGGCATGCTTCTTCATATAAAAGATTATTTTTTTTAAAAAAAAGCTACCTCATACTACAGGTATCCAGTTTGTGCTAATACCAACATTGGAAACTCATTACCACTAAAAATGTCACTTCTGATGAAGCATTTAAAAAAATTCCCAGAATCAAATTTAGGATGTCTTTACTAAGCTGTTTTATGGTAGAGCCCACCATTGGAAATGTGATGAGTCTTCATGTAAAAATGCTGATTTGAATTAGATTTAGAATATATGTCATCCCCAATTAGCTTTCCCTTCATCAAAATGATCTCACAAACACGGAGAATGAATCTTTATTTCCTCCTTTGCACATGGGAGGTCATTTGTCAGATTTAATATACTTCTATCTATGTCTTCCTACATGCTTTGGGTTCAAGATGGATGACCACAGAGTTCTGGAGGGTGGTGGGGAGAAATATCACTGAGTATTTGAATCCTGTTTTAATGAAATGCTGAAAGTGATAACACATAGTGCTGTAAATTACAACTGAATTTATAAGTACAATATGGGAATCACCACATTAATTCCCTTTGGAATACAAAGCATACATAGTCTTACAGGCAAGTCTGATCCATTTTGTTCCTGTGCATCTAACCACTTGCAGTAACAACAATAGCAACAGTAACAACAAGAAAAACAATAACAATAAAATTTAAATTATTGAAAATAGTGCAGTAAAATGTTTACAGTATCGATATTCAAGCTGATAAAGAATTACAGTATTGCAGACACAACTATGGTTGAAAAAAAGAAAGCTTTGGATTATGGCTGTGGCAATCCTAGGGGACAGTAGAACTGAAGACAGCGGGGTGGGAGATCACAAAGTATCTAGACCTAGAAACTGAGATTCATTGCCTCTCAGAAAAGAAAACTGTAGTTCCAGTGGTGGCAGGTGCTCTATGAGCAATTTCATATGGACTCACAAAGCATCTCAATGTAATCACCATAGATGGGGGGAGCAGGAGGAGGGAGGAGGGAGGAGGCATGAGGTTCCTTCACTTGGTTGCTCATTCAGGCAGGCAGGTCGGGGGAAGAGGAGGGAACAGGGAGCAAGAAGCAGGACAAGAAAGGGCATGCACACTTGTGGGTGCACTCATTTGCATGAGGAAGCAAGGAAAAGGGGGTGGGATGAAGGAGCATGAAGAGGGAGGGTGCATGCCTGCACTTCCTTACTCATTCATGCAGTTGTGTAGATAGGGGCAAGGGGATAGGACAGAGGAGTGTGAAGAGGAAGGGTGTGTGCATTCTCTCACTCACTCATTCACTTACTCATGTGGACAGGGGGAAAGGGATGGGCACAGGTGAATGGAAGAATGCACACGTGCACTCCCTTGCCCTCTCACTCAGGTGGGAAGAGGAAGATATTTGTGTTTTTTCCCCTTTCACAGGGTTCCTGCACCCCTAAATCTCATTAAAGTGGAAAGCCAACTGTATATAATTGTTTGGTTCTATATCCAGACCAAATGAATAATCTTCTTCGTTTCATCTCTTTTCTTTGAAGTAGTGCTATAAGAAAGAGATTATCAAGTTCTGTATTCTTAGGAGTCTAGATGAAGAAGTGCCCGTTCCAGGATTTGGGAGTTCTCAGGCTAAAAGGAGATGAGATATGTACATGGACAAGTATCTCATGCTCCCATTGTCCGTTTTGTGCCCTTTGTATCAAGTGAGGATGATGGGGCTGTTGGAAGTACAGTGAGCCCTTTGCTGTAGTGCAACCATCTCATGCCCTCCATGCATAATGTCCCACATTCAATTCCTGACTTCTCTAAGTAGAGCTGAGAATTTCTGTCTTAAACTCTGAAAGACACTACTAACTATTGTGAACAATATTGCCCTAGACGAGCTATTGATGTGACTCTATAACTCTATATAGGTCTGTTTCATATGTTACTATGCCAGTGCCAAGTTTGTGGCAGATGCTTAATCTCAACATCTTCTGCAGCTGGCCTGAGTCTAGGGGACAGAAAAATAATTTCCACACAACTAAAACCCATCACAAGAAAGCTAGCCCAATCTAGCAAGAAGAGCTTCAAAGTTACAAAACATATCTTTGTTTTCAATCCAAGAAGAATATCAACAAGCCAGAGCATGTCCAGAGGAGGGCAATCAAAATGATGAAGAGTCTGGAAGCCATGACCTATGAGGAATGGCTTAGGGAGCTGGATATATTTAGTCTGCAGAAGAGAAGGTTGAGATGGGACATGATAGCCATGTTTAAATATTTGAAAGGATGTCATGTCAAGGAGGGAGCAGGTTTATTTTCTGTTGCTCCAGAGACTAGGACAAGGACCAATAGATTCAAGCTACAGGAAAGGAGATTCCACCTGAACCTCAGGAAGAACTTCCTAACAGTCAGAGCTGTCCAGTAGTGAAATATGCTGCCTCAGAGTGTGGTGGAGTCTCCTTCTTTGGAGGTTTTTAAGCAGAGGCTGGATGGCCATCTGTTGGGAATGCTTTGATGTGTGTTCCTGCATGGCAGAGTATTGGACTGGATGGCCCCTGTGGTCTCTTCCAGCTCTATGACTCTGTGATTCTATGATTCTCCTTAGCTGGGGCTTTACATACGAAATCCATAGGAATTTTGCAGTGTTACTATATCTCACAACTGGAATTGACTTTCATTTTCTTTTACATGAGTAAAACTTGGATCAATGCACCTTGATGAAATTTAGGTAAACTGTTCTGATAAGCTAATTTCAGGAGAAAGTTGCCACTGACTTGGCAGCCTTACTATAATCCACAATACAACTTCTCCAAATTCTGGCCATGACTTTGCACTAAATCATAAGATGCTGGAAAGCTCCAATAAAGCCTCCAAACTCTGGAATTGGTATGCCAGCTCCTGGCTGTCATCTCAACCATCCATGTGGATGTGACCTATCTGACATGCATATAGATATTAAATGCATCAACTAGAAATTACACAATGGTTTCCCACATAACAACTACAGAATTTTAGAAGTATACTGGCCCCACAAATGGGGCCAGATCAAAGCTTTCAAGCACCATGTCAGGTATATTCTTTGTGGGTCATCTTTTAGAGCAGTGATAATCTAAGCCATATAAGCTATTCATGTGTTTGTTCTCATGAGTGTTTAGACAGGTAAAGAGATATAGATATGATACTGCACTAAAGCAAAGAAAATGAATTATCTGCAATTGGTTGGCCAAGAAGCAGATCTATAGGGGTCTGCTGTTACTTTTCACAGCAGATGCTGTTTCAGGACCAGTTCTGGCTGCATGCATATCCCCTTTCCATCTGTTCATCCAGTACATTTGTAAATAGTTTATTGTACAAGTGTTACTGCAGTTCTTAATTTGCACTTGGGGTGACATTAGATATCATTTTGATATCAATAATTTGGCCTTCCTCACCCATTCCTTCCCATGTGCTTGCAAGGCCCCCAGACAAGCATGCAAACAGACTCGGTTGCTAATCACTGGAATATTCAAAACAAATACAGGCTGGCCAGAAATAGCCAAATTGCCGCTTCAGGAGACCTCACAGCAAGTACCCTCATCAGGTATGCACACTACATACAAAGAACTCCCTGCCCCGGGCAGGCAGCTTGATTAGAAGAATCCTCATCTGTCAAGCACTCTGCGTTTGCATATTGTCCACTCCATTGTCAGTTCGGACCTAACTCGATCATGCTAAATTCTGACCTTTCAAAGGCTTTGTCTCCAGCCCGAAACTCATGGTTTTCCCCAAGTACGGACTAGCCTGTGGCTACATTTTCCCCTTTAACAACCCCTGACTTTGTCAGCTTCCTTGGATCACTCCCAATTTCCATCCAGCTTTGCTGCCGCTGTGCTTGGCAAGCCTGCCCCTCAGTCTCATGTACTGAGACTCCATATCTCTGAACTTCTGCTGCGTACTACTCGGGCTTCAGGACAGGTGTAGTATTACCCAAACCAACAACTCCTCTAAAAATCCCTCTATCCCACTCCAACCTTTATTTCTTTAGTTCTCTTCATGAGTGTGTTGCACACTCATTGATTGTATTTCAACAAAAACCACAATTATTATTCCAATTCTGTTTGCTCCTTGACTTTGGCCTGACCCCGTAGACATTGGGTGAAAGATCTTGCTCTCTTGCCCTGCCTCTTGTATTGCTAGCTTGTGCTCTTGGCTAATTTCCCCCAACCTGTATAAATGAGAGTGCATTTAGGTGTCCCTCCCAGGACCCCCAGAAAACAGGGTAGCACAAGGCACCATTAGACTCTTGTACTCCAGAAACTGATCACACAAAAGTGGGCTTAAATGAAACTTCTTACTGCTTTGAGGAATGAGGAATGGGAAGCTATATGAATAGAGGTGCTTTGGGTGCTGTTTATTCTTTAAACTGAAATTTAAGGGACTAAGTTGATTCCCATATGGGATAGTCCAAAATCATTTTGAACCTGTTATACTGATCTGTTGCACAGGGACTGTGCCACATGTAAATACTGAATGGGGTAGTTGGTTTGCCTGAGTGTAGTCAATTTCTGTTTCAGTCGGAGCTGAACTAAAATGATGGGCTGTTTTCATGAACTATTTTCATGGCTTCCTTGAACATTTTAGATATTCTTGAGAACACCTTAAATATATTCATTGGAGGAGATCTTTGCCAAGAAAATTAGCAAAATAACTTCAGGTTATGCCATACTGTGTTGTGACAGTTTCACTGTTCAGAATGCAGAGTCCACACAGAGGGGAAATGTACTGAATCTATGAATGGATGAATGTTCAGAGACAACCAGGCTAGCGTTCACTATTTTGTTGTGTTATGAAAACAGCCAAAGTGCCACAGTAGAGCATAGTAAGGCAGGGATCAACATCTTATTTGCCTCAGCATTTGTGGTGAGGTACAATTCTTACCACAGTCAGCTTCAAGAAAGGGGAAAAAACAGTCTTGCTTTCACTTCCCATTATGTACTCTGATTGTGATCATGTGTGGGAAAGGATGGGAGATGACAATCTAGCAAGAACAGACTGAGTCTGAGAACAGCTGAAAATAACAGCCATTTTATTCATGCTCATGAAATCCACACTTACATTTTGAAAACATGACAATGGAAATTCAGCACAGCTCTAGTTGCCACCTGTTTCTCCATCCTTAGACATGCAGCAGAATCCAACGCATCTCTGTTCAGAAGTAAAGTCAATTAAATACAATGGGACATACTCCCCAATAAGCGAGCATTGAGTCACAGACTTAATGATGTTGATTCGCTTAAATTTTTGCCAGTTTGCAGTATAGTTTCATCAACAGGATAATGATGAAAAGATTAACCTTTATGATGCACGAAGCATTCTAATTCCTCCTTTTTTAAGTCTTGGAGTGGCATATTTATATTGACATTTATACAGATTCGTTTTATGACATAGTGAAGGTGATGAGCAGGCTTAGGCAAGAGGTCACCTTGTGTCAAGACTGGTACCCAGTCTGTCAAACACATTGAATCTAAGTTCGCTAATGAGGAATTAACTAGACAGAAAGGGGGCATTTTAGTGTTTTCATGCAATCTCAACCTGTTAAACAATGCTAATCAGGTGTTTATTAAGTAAAACCATTATGCCACACTTGCTGTAGCCTTTACCATATGTCAGAGAGGTTGTAAAATATTATTCATTAGATTTAAAGCTGATTAATATGAGTCATTTAATAAGGGAACTTTCTTCATCTCACCTCCAGCTCAGCATATGTATCAAGGTTAAACTAATATCTGGAGGAAGCTTTTAGAAAAGTTACAACTTTTTAAAAGAACAGATCATACTTAACAATTAAATTTTTAAACCCACAAAAAAAAAATCCTGATGTTCATAACTCAGATTATTTTAGACTAATAAAGACATGGAGAAAGAAGTCTCAAAAATTATTTTTAAAAAGAAAAATATGAAGCCAGAAAATTCTCAGAGGCAGAACAATAAGCGACTTGCCATGAATATATTGTATCTATTTTACTTCAGAAATGTAAAGGATGTGTTACAGCAAATGCCAGACAAACAATCTTCACAGAAGAATGTTGAAAATCTCAGAAAAATGTTCTGAATATTTTTTAAATAAAAAATAATTAATTGATCCCTGTCACCTGATATTACATTCCCTATTCCCACTCACCTGTGAAGGTGTTCCACTGAACTGAAGGGAGTTAAGTCTCAGTAGACATAAATAGGATAACGGTGCAAATGTGATTGTCAGCTTTCGCTTATCCATGTTGAAAAAGTGTGTGTGTGTATGTGTGTTTGACATTTACTAAGTTCACCTGGGACTATCAATATTTGTTTTATTTATTTAAAAATATTTCCAGCCATCTGGCATGCATAGCAAATTCAGACAATGTTCAACAACTACATACACATTCACACATCAATGCCAATGTTTGCTAGATTTTTTTTTTAACATCAACAGAAATACAGCATTTACAAATATCTTTCCTTGTTACATCCTGGCTGTTTTCTAAAGGTTAAAAAAAACATAAAACTTTATTTTTTACAATACAGACCTATGAATGTCTACTTTTATATGTTGCAATGAGACTTACTCCTAGGTATTTGTGGGACTGCTTCCTTAGTTAATAAACCTACCTTTTCTTTAATTACTTTGATTAGTCAATAAGTAGTTCTACAACCAGTTATGAAAATGGCTCCTTGTTTGCATGAATTTTATGCATTAGGTGTCAATCAGTATGTTTGTGCCATTATTGACAAAGGTGTGGCTGTGTTAGTCTCTTGTGCCAGAACTGAATCTTGTGATATCTTCAAGATGAATAGAAAAGTTTTCCAGGACCAAAAGTAGACCACCTCATGTGGTCCACTAAAACTAATGAAAGGTACTTTGAGATTCTGTCTCAATACATTTCTTATTTATTTCTTACTTTATCTTTTTAAAAAATTTATATCCTGGCTTTCTCAAGATGGGATTCAAGACAATAATTTAAAAATAGATTAAGCTAAAACATTAGTTTACAAAAGTTAAAAAAAAGAATTAAATGACATTATTTTAAAACATGATTAGAAACACTTAAAACATACTTAAAACATAATTTGCATTGGTCTCCTACTTTAAAGTGTTTCATTGCTCTTTGTTGCTCTAAATACCACAGTATTTTGCTTTGTTACTTTATTTTACAGGATTTCTTTTTCATTCAGTATTCCATAAACTTTTAAAGAATGCATCAGAATTCTTCTCATGTGATTAGAAAAATAGTCAAAATGTTATAGTTTTCCAACAAATTTTCATAGCATTGTGCTTCAAAAATGAAATTACACAACAGAAAAAGAATCACGTTATGTGCTTCATTATAAACTTCTTTGTCCCAACAGCCTTTAAAACAAAGAAAGGAACATTTAGCTAATCAAAAATTTGGACACACCAGAGGGTTATGAATCCAGGTAAATGAGGTTCACATAATGGGAGTTCTTCTCACTCATAATGAAGAATAACACCTCAATTTAACAACTCAGTGAAGAATAACACCTCAATTTGACCCTCTTCTACTTATTCAATCTCATTAACTTCAATTGATTGACTCGTGTATGCTATCTCTGCTTTCAGGATATGTTCGTTCATCTTTTAATTTCATTTTACAAACCTCTTTAGAGGCAGGCTTCACTCTTAGAACCCAAAACATTTATATTTAGAGTGTGTGATGGTAAAACAACAGCAACCAAGAACAACCCTACTTCAGTCCTCACAGAGGACCACTCCCTGTTTATGGGACATTTATTTTAGACTCTGAACTTACAGTAGTGGTCTTGCAACCATCCCTTGAGTGCCACACTTCTTATAACATCTGACAAGGCAGTTTGCTACATCTGAATGCCCCCTGTCCATTTTGTTGAATTGGCCCTCCACTTCTGTCCCAAAGTTCTGCTTTGAGGACACCACTGGTCCTTGTGTTTGTGTATGACTCACTGATCTGGACATGCCTCCAGCTGTGCTTCAGAACTGAGAGTGCATGAACAATCTAAATATACCTCCAGGGCAGAAACCTGGCCAAATTGTCCATATCTGGAGATTCAGTTCAGATGTAAGTCAAGCTAGAGAGGTAAATAATTCAGAGAAAAAGATAGCATTCTCCACTAAGATCTGCAATCAAGTATGCCACCAAGTAAGACAAGTTGTTCCAAAGGAGCAATTGGCCATTAGCTGACATAGGGGATGGGCAGCTTAAAAGGCCATTAAAAGTGTATCAGGCTGTACACATGAGGATGGGTATTTTCAACAGGAGACTTTATTATTATTTATGATTAATTAGTTTCTCATGGCAATTTAGTTATATTTTTGAAGCACACTGTTTTATGAATGATTACCTGCAGTATCCACTTCATTCATCTGGGGACAGGAAGGGTGCAGCTTCTTGCATGCAAATGCTTAGAAAGCAATAAATTTCTTAATATTTAAGAGGCTGTAAATAAGTAGGGGGAGACCTTTTTAGTCCAGTATCATGAAGATTTAGGCATACTAAGAACACTGGAATGAATGGACATAGCCATGCTTAATTCTGTATAGTGCTGCAATTTTGTTGTTGTTGTCGTTTATCCACAAGAGACACAGGTGCCCCTTGGTAATTCACCCCATTTATATTTTCCAGGTTCTTCATAAACATTCATGCAGGGATTGGAATCCACCCTCTAATTGATATGTGATTTGTTTCTCAGTGAATGCTGCATTATTTAAAGAGTATACCATCATTTAATATGAGAGTGTTTGTATAGCAAATGGTCTCAGTTCACAGGTGTCAGCAATTACTCATACCACAAAAGACCCAAGTGTTCTAGTTATCAAATGGTTATACAGTGTCTGTAAACATTTAGCATTAAATGTCATGCTCTTCCTTATGCATCTTATAACAAAACCAGTGAATGTATATCAATAATATGCAATGGGTGCGCGGACAAATCAATGGCCTTATACGTGCTGCAGTGATGGGGGAATGAGAGATGCCTCCTGTCTCCTTCTCCTTCTTCTTCCCTCCGTTAATTTACATTTTCTGAAAAAGGCATTTTATGTTACTGCTATCAATGCAGATAATAAACATTTTTTAAAAAACTGGACAGAGGCCAACACCATCAAGTCCTTCTTCCAAAAGATAACTTCCCAGAGTCCATCCCTAATGACAGTGCCTTGAATATCTTTAACTTTCCCATCAGAACCACTTAGTGTTACCAGCCTTCGCCACTGTTTGAACATCACTACTATTGTCAGAACCAGGCAAACAAATTTATGATGATGTTCCTGGGAATAGGGAACTAATGCAAAGGGGATTTCTCTGTAGTTCTTCATTAACATTTCATTCATTACAACAAGGGAGTTATAAGAGTTTCCTTTTAAGCAAATTAGGTCATGGGGAAAAAAAATACACAGCATGGAAACACAATGTATTACTACGTAAAACAAAAGAGGTGGTTAATAAATTATGATAATGGAATTAGTCTACTGCTGGTGCTGAAAGGCACATTTAAATATTGTGAAATTTACTCAGCAAGAGGAAATCTCTTATATGCATTCATAAAATGTTTTTCTCTCCTTTGTGTTGCCATTATTGTTGTTCTTCTCTGTGTTATTTCTCTCTGAGGGAGAGTATGTAGTCTACTTTAAACATTTGCTTTGGTTTGTTGTGAAGCCAAAGGAGCTGTTTAAGGAACGTGGAAGAAGCTGCAAGCAACTATGAAAGGCAGAAACAATTCAAGCAAGGCAGGCCTGGAAATGAAGAGAGTTCAGGGAGATGGAAAGTGGAAATAACTTTCCTATGAAATGAGAAATCTATCATTCAGTTATTCCTAAGCTCTTTGTAACTGAGCAAAGAAATGATGTGCTAGTTTACTAGGATATTTTGAGCACAGATCCCATCCAAGTGGAAGGCAAGGCTCTCATTAATTAAAACAAAAAAAGCCTAAGGTTAAAAAAGTATTGATAGTTGCATTCATAAGCAAATACATTATTGGAATTAGGAGTACCTAAAGGCATTGGGCACTTCCAAAGTGCACTGGACTTCCAAATAATCCAGTTTAAGAACTGCTTACCAGCGCTGCTTACTTCAACAGAGATATCTAAGATAAGTTACATATGTTACACAAAGTCTTCTAATGGACCATTGTATCCATCAATGAGTTTCAAAACCATGTGGAACCAAGTATTTGAATTAATATCTGCAAAATCACTTACTCCGGTAGTGTGTACCAGTTTAAACATTGTTTCTATGTACAGTTTAAGAAAAAAAAGGTTTAACTGTTTTACATTTAACTGCAATGATTTCTCATAGATTTGCAGCAGGTAGGATAAAGTATTGCACACTATAGGGACTTGCAACAGAGGCCTTACATATAGATGTAATATCTCAAACACATTGCCGAAATTCACACTTCGTTAGGTTCCATGTATCAAAAGCCACACCATTGTTTATATGTTGTTGAATGGCACTGTTGCTGTTTTATAGAACCTTGCAAAAGTATTCATCTCCATTTAACTTTTCCACTTTTTATCTTGTTACAGCCTAGTGGATTTATCTGGCATTCTTATCATACTCAACACTGTAAAGGAGTATTTTTTTAAAAAAAAACAACAACTGTGGCACAAAAATTAAGCAAACAAAAACTAATTGGCACTTGGTTGCTCACCCTGTTTGCTGAGACACACGTAAAGAAGTTCTGGCGCAACTTCCTCCAGAGGTCACACAAAGAGTTGAACAGCATCCACTTGTGTATAATTCTAGTGACATATGATCTCAGATTAAATACACCTCCTTTTTGGAAAGCCACAGGTTTGGAGGAAATAATATATCTAAAGAAACAGCACTATGAAGATCAAGGAACTGTTAAAGGAAGTCCATACGAAAGTAGTTCAGGAGCATCAATCAGGGTTGTGTTCTTTTTTATTAAAAAACAAACAAGCTTTGAGCACCACTGAATCTATTACAATAAAATAGAAAGAATATAGCTCAACAGAGACTTTGTCTACAGAAGAACACTGAGCAAAACTCATTCATCCAGTAAAGGGGGTATTATTTGGGGAAACAAAGAAGAAATGTGATAACACTGAAGGAGCTGGAGAAATCCACAGCCAAGATGGGAGAAACTGTTCATGGGACAATTATCATTCATATGGTCCACACAACTGAGCTTTATGGAAGTGTGTCAAAAAGAAGATCAGTGAGGAAACAAACCCATATCAAACCCTGTTTGAAATTTGCCAGAGGTATGTGGGAGACATAGAAAACATGAGGGAAAAGGTTCTCTGGTCTGATAAAAAAAAATTAAACTTCTTTGTCTTGCTACAAAGCAGTATGTAAGATGCAAAGTAAACACTACTCATTGTCCTTCTCATTCATCTGACAGTGAAACATGACAGTGATAGAAGTCTTTTGTGGGGCTCCCTTTGTTCAGATTGAACTGGGAAACTGGGCTGGATTAAGGACAAGATGAGACAAACACAGGTCAATTCTAGAGGAAAAACTTGTTTCATTCTGCAAAAGAAGTAGGCCTAAGATGAAGGTCACCTTCTATCAAGACAATGACCCTAACCCTACAGCCAAAGTAACATTAGAGTTGTTCCAAAACAAAAACTTGAACATCTTAGAGTCACCTGATCAAAGCCCAGATCATTGCTTATTTAAGAATCTATTGCAAGATATGGCAAGTAGTTGATAACAAAACTGGGGAAATTTTCACAAGAAAAATGTCCAAAAATTGCAAGATCTTGATAAGGAAAGGTGGTAACAGACACATACCAAAGAAGAATCACAGCTGTAATTCCTGCCAAAGCCTTTTCTACCAAATATCAGTAAAAGGAGATGAATACATATGCTACCAATAAGTGTCAGATTATTTTTGTTAATGTTTATGCCACAATGAAAATACATTGTGTCCATCAAGTTGCAACCATGCCATTTAAATGAATTTCAGCCCAGGTTGTGATGCAACTAAATGTAGAAAAATCAAAGGGCAGAGAGAAGTGAATATTTCTGCAAGACATCTTATATTCAAAAGGTTGAGTATTCCTTGTCTTGCATGGTAAATATTGATAAGTTTCTGCCAATATCAGTTAATAAGGTAGATGTGTTCCTGAACATTCCTTCTTTAACAGAAAAGTTGGTACTAGGGGCAGATATAACATGGAAAGAAGTGGGATAGGCATACCTATCTTACAAAAAAAGAAGAAGAGTTCAACATGTTTCAACAGATGTTTTATTCAAAACTAACAATAGATATATGTGAAAGGAAACAACCTGGTTGGGTAACAACCTGGAAACCACCAGGCAGGTAAGGGTTGCATAAATAAACAAAAACATATTTAAAGTTTGATAGACCACCTGAAGGCTTCTTCCAAAAAGCATGTATTTTTCTTTCTCCAGCCTCCATTTTTATTATTTTATTATTCCACTTTTCCTGTCACTTCCATTTTGGTTGTCACACTCCTAGATCTATGTTTTATAACATGCTGCAGGCTTATCTGCCCCCTCCTCTTCTCCCTGTTTCACTGTTGATGAATACTCAGTAAAGGATTCTGAGGGCAGATGCTATTTACTTTGCCTATTGTAGGTTACAGCAGGCTTAGCTAGACTAGAAATCTCTTTTAAAGCTCATGTTTTGTTTACTACTTTCTTTACTATAGAGCTGCTGCTCTAAGTCAACATTGAAAGTCTGTTTCTCCAGCCTTCTTTCATCTACTTCTCAATGTCTCTGCTGTTTAAGAACTTCCATCTAAACAGGGAACAAGGAACAAAAGAAGGGGACTGGGTGGGCATAAAAAAGACTTTGCAGAAAGGAACTTCATTGTCAGAGACTTTGTATACTGAAGTATTTCTGAAATGATACTTACTTCTTTGAATACTTCTTTATCTTTTTTTTTTAATTTAGAGAATAAAGGGCCAATGTTTTTGTTCCTTTTTCATCTAGATTTAAACTAAATAGTTCTACTTAGTTTGTATTCACTTAGGTGAAAGGTGAGAGTTTTCTTTTCCCCTGCATGATTAAAGAGGGTAACTGAAAGGGAAAAGGAATTTAGAATCTTTGGTGAGAAATTTAGAAAATTTAGATAACATACAAAAATAGCAAGCCAAATACAAATATAATGGTATCACATCACAGAATGTAGCAGTCTGTATTCCTGTTATTGGATTCCAGCTCTCAGAAAAAGAGAGTTGTTTCTGATTGCAATGGCAAATGGAAAGGGGTAAGATAGTCTGAGAAACAGAAAACTCTGTTAATAGATAGTCATGATTAAAATTTTCTCTGTGGACATGTACAGAAGGCCACTCTTGTAAAATTTCATTGCACTGAAAATTACATTTCAAACAGCCACTCGAACTAATCAAAAGCTTTATATATATCATAAAAGAGAAACACAGAGACATCTTTTGCTGACATTCTGTTAGTGGGTTATGATGGCATAAGTCCATTTTATGCCATCATAACACACTTTTTTTGAGATTCGAATTCTATTCATAACACGCAGTGACCAAAATTCCCCCCAACCTTCCCTTTGTCTGTTGCAGTCCCCCAAGACAGCCACTGCTTTGTGAGTGGAAAGTGTGGAGAGTAGCAAAAAAATTCTCCAGCTTTTTTCATTTGGCTGGATACATAGCAATAAAAAAAAATTCAAAGCCCTCTTGAGGACCCTAGATTTAAAAGAAATTAGCTAGAAGAACCTCTGCTGTTCTCTCCACCAACAGGGAAGGTTTTGTGGGTGGGTGCAGCAGAGAAAAAGTAGGCTGGAAGGTGCACCGGAGAGCTGTTATAGTTCTATGCCAAAGGTGTATCTGCTAATGCAGGACTTTGACCTTTATTAATAACATTGCAGATACATTCCAAATATTGCCAGAATTGTACTATAATGCATTAGAAAAGCTCAGATGTGAAACTTTGTTACATCCCACATCATGGGAAATTTATTACCTTGGCAAGATTCTGTCTGTATCAAAGCCCCTTAGCTGCTTTGGAAACAGCCACAGTCAGCCACACATTTTGAGATGAAGTGCTCATCACACCAGTCCCATAGGAACATCTCAAAAGATGGTGCAAAAATGCAGGGTTGATGGATGTGTGGGTGTATTAGATATGTATGTGGGTAAATATGGTATGTATGTTATGAAGATGGAGGAAGAAGTTGTGAGTTATTTTATTTAATTTTATTTTTATCCCATTTTTCTCCTAATTCAGGAGAAGGCATCATCACTGGCAGATGAAACCCTGCATACCAATTCAACCCTTGAATTCTCTTCCATGGCATCATGAAGAAACACTTAGTTCAAAGACGACAGTTTTTAGCAGTTTTCTAACAGCTTCTGCAAGGATTCCCAGATGCATCAAATATGTCAAATTACATCATTGTCCCTGATAATCAAAAAGCGGTTGTGCTTGGCCCTGTGAACTGTAACACTACTATATCACTGATCACAATTCCTACTTTTTGCTCTTCATTGGTTGCCAGAAATGTAATAACTTTGCTAACTGCTCTTCTTGAGATTTTCCTATTTTAGAATTGATTTGGTCTTTATAATATATAGGATTGTAGAGGTTTCAAAAGTAATTAGCAATCCTATACACATCTATGCAGAAATAAGCCCCATTGTTTTCAATGAGATTTACTGCAAGATAAGTAAATATAGGACTATAGCATAATATTTTTATCCTGTTGATACCCTAAGAATTCATCTAGCATATTATATGATTACATGCTAATCACCATAGCATGAGTAATTACTATGTGATCTTGCTAGTTCAGGAGAGGAAGTAATCTAAACAGGTCAATAACTATTAAATTAAGGCTACATTGTATTACCACTTCTATTACAGTAGATTACCTAGTCGGAAGTGCCCAGCTGATTTCTTAGATTTGGCACCAAAATTTTGCCCAAAAGGAAAATTTATAGAAAAGAGAGAAAAGGGGTACCCATTCCCATCTTCAGTTCCCAGAATGGATGTCACCAGCCTATGAGCCCTATACTGGAAGAAAAGAGAGATTAAAATACAATATAATACAATAAAAATAACACATATTTCTTATAACATGTTAATATAGATCCCATCTCAATAAATACCAATGGACATCTTCAACAAGATTCTTTGCATGTTCTGTTTGGTGTGCTTTCATCAATGTTAGTAGATTTTTCACCACCTATCTGTTAAAAGTGTGGGTCTTCAGAGACATAAATCTAGTCTTGATGGCAAACCTTGCAGGCCGTCAGAGGGCTAAATTTATTCCAAGTAGAAAATCCCATGAAAAGAGCATGAAAATAGTTGAGCAATGCTTCATAAGGTGGAATGGCACTGGCAGATTGCATAAAGCTATACATATACTTGGTAGAAAACTTAAAAGGAGATATGTCAGAACTGAATCTTTATTTTCCTTACTAATTAATAAACATCATGCTGTGAATAACTAGTGATAATGTTCTAATAAGAAAAATCAATAAATTTGCACCCAGGGTCACAGTAATTGATGCCGCAGAAGAGAAAAATGTATTTTCCATTGATCCTTTAGCAAACTTCTGACTAAAAAGGATAGGAAAGAAAGCCAATTACTGTAGTGTCCCTCTGAAAATGATAAGATTAAAAAAGCTAATTATGTGTTTTTGAATAACTACAATTTTTTGATGAAAATGAGTCGAATGAGGGCAGCCCACATCTACTGTACAAAGCTATTATTTTTGACTAATTAAAATAGTTAACGTTACACTAAAACGCTCTTATGCTAACCAACAAACAACTCAAATATTGCTGTCAAATTGTAAAACTCAGGTATGTATTCATATTAGAAACCCCATACATATGTCATACGTGAAAGGAAAGAAGTCAAATTTCCTAGAAGTCAAATTTTCTGAAATTGCATCTTCTGGAAAAGAAGAAGTTGGGGCCGGATCTTAAGGTGGCCTAAATGACAAAGGTAAGCTCAGTCCTCGCAAGATTGCAATGCATTTGTTGACATGTTTTGGAAGGGCTTCATTTGCCTCAAAGGTCAAATCTGTAGCCTGGGTATAGTATTAGATACAACCCTATCTTTAGAGGCCCAAGTGGCCTTGATTGCAAGAAGCACCTAGCACCACTATGGCTTGTGGATCATCTGAGACTGAAAGACCCTGATCACAGTTAGGAATGATAATATTTTGACCAGAGCCATGTGATGCAAGTTGAGATGCTCTTGAAGAGTAACGTTAAACCAATTTTATAACACTGGATAAAATAAATTTATTTGTATTGTTTTACATATGATTGCACAGGTTGGTGGATATTTTATGTTATTTTATGTACCTTCATACTGAGAGTGTGCTTAATTCTAATTATTCACCCTAAGGTTTTTAAATATCACAGGCATTGCCATTTGTTTGATAGGTTTTTGAGTCACTTTGGCACAATTATGTGGGGCAACAGCATACCATTACATCACTGGTGTCAGATCCTGAATTTTTCTTATGGCCAAATCATCTGCCAGAAATACTTTTGGGTGATACCATTTTTACACCCAAACTTTCAAAAGCAGAGAAGGTTGGTAAAATTTTCTTCAGAGGTCATAATGAAACATAATCATACACTTACATTCCCCTATGTCTAGTGTATGCTTTACTGTAGTCATCGTGAAGAAAGGACAACTTTCAAGGTGAAACTGGTTTCAGACATGAATGTTTATTCTTTGCCTCTCTCCAGAAACACTTTCCCCAGCCATGTTTCTCTAGCTCTTTTTTTCAAATCTATATTTTCCTCACAAATCTGCATGTATAATCAACAGTGAAAATTATTACATTGTAAGGCTGCAATTCTGCCTAAGCTTACCTGAGAGTAAGCACCTTCCAATTTGATTGTACTGACTTTTTAGTAGAATTGCATATGATTATCCTGTAAAAGAGCTCAGTTTTGCTTGCTATACGTCCTTAATTTATAAAAGGGAGGGTGAAGACCAAAAGATCTTTTGTGGAAATCACTCCAAAATCCATGGAAGGTACTTCTAAATAGATATGTTAAAGAACAAGTAACAAGCTAAATATTGATGCCAATTATTTTTATTATTGCCTCTTAATTTTTATCAATGAAAGTAGATGACCAAATAACCCAAAGGTAACACCATGTATTTACATACCTATATTTATCCTATTTTATGTTGATAAAATAAACAGTAAAGTCTTATGAACTATGCTTTATGTGTGGGTCAAAGGAAATGAAAAGTAATGTTTTCTCATTAGTGGATTAACCTGTGTTCTGAACCTTGATGGATAGGACTGTTTCTTACTGAGGTTCACTTTAGCTAATCTATACCTCACTCATTTGCAAAACATAATATAGACTGGCACTTGTAATGTATTTCAATACACTCTTCTATTTTTGTGCTGTCAAGCTGCAAAATAGCTGCTACTTATTCTATCTATTGGATATTCAATGCCAATGCATAATATTGCTAGGCCAGGTAGAAACATGAACACAGGTTCCTTTCTTTTCCCATAAAAGGCTTTGACTGTTTTGAAAAAAAATGAGAAATCAGTTGATGTAATTTAGCTAGTTTAGGTCCTTTTCCAGTATGTTCCTTACATTTCTGAGCTCTCGCGTTGGATTTATAGCCAGAAGGATCTCTCTCTGTGTGTGTGTGTGTGTGTGTGTGTGTGTGTGTGTGTGTGTGTGTGTGTGTAAAAGAGAGATACAACAAATGACTTTAGGTGCCTAGAATGTCAGTTCTTCTAAGCTGTCTGGAAACCAGAAGTCTAGTTTTTTTTATATGCATTACTGGACTGGTAACTGTTATCACCAATAGTGCTATGCAGTGAATCCCATCCCAGTCCCACCAGTCCTTACTTACTAGCTAGCAGCTCCTTCCTACGAGCAATTTCCAGTGCAATGGGAAGAACCAGAGTCCCTGCTGCAATTTGCCCAATGGCATAGATCGTTTGCATAAAGGGAGGTGGGACCATGAGTCAGCTGCCTCTCAGTCAAAAAGGGGACAAACCCCTATTGATCACTGTGAGTGCTGCCCAGTAAATGGGGATTGGGGACTTTCACAGTCTCTATGCATCTAGTTTAGGGGATCATGAATATGAAACTGGGGATCATGAATATGAAACTAGGGGATACATGGGGATCATGAATATGAAACAGTCATGATGAAACTGTCATAACTGGCCAACAGGATTCTGGCTTACATCTCTAAGGAGATGGCAAACATTTCTTTGTCCAAGACTTCTGCTAGGTTTGAGGAAGCTCTCAGCCTCTCTGGGGCTCTTCATGCTGCTCCACTAGTTTTACACTCTCACACAGTGTTACCCAAATTTACTCCATCCATTATCAGGATTATTATCAGGAAGAAAGAGAATGGATGGTTCCATGCATCGTTTTTCCTTCGTTTTCTGAAAGGAGAGAAATTAAAAGGAATACATTTGTTCCTTTCCAGAGACTTCAGTAATGATTGCGGGCATGAGAATAGGGTTTCCATATTATCTGGTTGGCCAGATCTTACCCAGATTCTAGGCATACCACTGTATATTTATTTATATGAGTATAGTCAACTTAATTGGGCCCTAATTTGAAACCAATTTTTTTCTGTATTAAAAAAAAAAATTGTAGCAATTATGAGAATGCAAATACAAGGCAAAAAGTACAGCCCTATTGTTTTGTGAGAAGCAAGCTTGCTAGTACCTTTTAATGACACAATCACAGTGTATTCTTTAGAGATTTAAATTGTAGTAGTCAGTCTCTCCCAGTTACTTGAGCAAATGTTGCACTTTTGTGGAAAAGCCTATTCTCTTTGCAAAGACCTCAGGTCTGTTTTTCATGGATCTGCCAACATACAGTGCACAGAAATATAAACGGCTGGAATGGTTTAGTAATGCAACTGAACAGATTACCAGAGAAAAGCTAAGCAAAATATCGTAACTATTGTGGTTATGTGCATTCAAGTCATTTCCAACTTCTGGTAATTTTAAGGCAAATTTATCACAGAGATTTCTTAGGCTGAGAATGTGTGATACACCCAAAGTCACTAAATTCTTAGTATTAAAGAGGTTGGTTTTGCTACAACATTATCTCACCTCAACTGGCAATATTATAAATGATAATATTATTCACCTTTACTGGGTTTATTTCAAAAAAACAAGTTCCATTTTAACTTTCAGAGGTTTTTGGTAAATGAACAGGGTGCAGTAGAGTTTAGGCAGCTAGACAGGAAGAGCCAGGATGGTGTGGTGGTTTGAGCACGAACTATGATCCTGGAGAGCACTGGCCTTGGGTGCATCACACATTCTCAGACCTAGAAAACCATGTGATAAATTTGCCTTAGATCACCATAAGTCAGAGATGACTTGAAGGGACACAACAACAAGAACACCAACTGACAGGTCAGAGCTTATTGAGGCAGACAGATGCTTGTTTTGATTGAGAAGGGCTAGCTCCACATGTACTTTTCTTGGATATATGGTATAGCCTTTAGAACTGTTTAGTCAGATAAATACCTTATTATGTTATGGAGTCCTTACCTCTAAGTAAATGTGCATTGGAGATTTATATATTTGCATTTGTAAGAAATCTATTCCATTTCTTATAGCAATGTAACCAATAGCAGGGAAGCAATGTAAAAATTAGAGAGTAAGTGGAGGTATAAAGGGGATTCCTGTCAAAAAAAAAAAAAGGGAAGTAAAATATTGGTTTTGATAATAAGGGCAGAATAGGTCTGCTGCATCTGATTGCTGCCTGCTTTGAAAAAAAATCATATATAAAAGAACACCTTTCAAACTTTTCAGAGAGGTAGCCATGTTAGGAGTTATTGTAGTGGTTTGACTATTGTATTTTGTAGTGTTGGACTAGGACTTTAGCAGACTAGAGTTTGAACCCTCATTCAGCCATGGAAACTCACTGAGTGATCTTGGGCAAGTCACTCTCTCTCAACCTCAGAGAAGATAATGACAATATTCTTCCGAACAAATCTTGAGGGAAAAAACCATGATAGGGTTGCCTTAGGATTGCATAAGTTGGAAATTATTTGAAGGCACACAACAAAAATTAGTCTTGAGATACTTGGGAAAGGAAAATGGCATAAGATATTGTGGGTAGTAGTGGCCCAAGCTTTCTTGCTGCCTGAATGAATGTAAGTAAGCCTGCTGCCCCTATCTTGGAGCTCCCTGCATGCCAGAGCCCTATTCATTTAAAAAGGATTGTTCTAATTCCACCCGTGCTGAGCAAGCAGTGTTTCCAAGGAGCAGCTGCTGCTACACATGCAAGTAGACCAATCAATCAATCAATCAATCATCAATCACTTTACTTATGCCCTACTTTTCTCCCCAAGACCAGGACTCAAGACAGCTTACATTTTTTAAAAAACTCACATGTAGCTAAAACATTTTTAAAAATTAAAATTAATTAATTAGTACTAAATTACTAAATTAATACTATTAAAATAGTATTAAATTGTCTATAGATTTAAAAGTCTATAGAGTCTGCTCTAAGGCCTGCTGATGAAAGAACAGCTGGAAGGGAACCAACCAAGCCTCCCTAGGAAGGAAGTTCCAGATTCTGGGAGCAGCCGTGGAAGAGGCACTCTCCTGCATTCACACTATAGAAGTGCCTCTGAAGATGGTCGGACCAAGAGGAGCACCTCCCATGAAAATCTTAAGGCAGAGAGAGGTTCATGTGCGAGAACACAGTCCTTCAGGTAACCTAGACTTGAAACATATCGGGCTTTATAGGTCATAATCAGTATTTTGAAAGTGCTCAGAAACAGACTAACAGAAGGTGGAACCGTTGCAACAGAGCAATTGTTAACCACTAACACCACCCATCTACAATGAGTCTTCAAGTCTTTGGACCAACTGAAAATTTTTGAACATCCTTTAAGAGTGCATTACAGTACTGTAAAAGCATGAGACCCCCAGCAAAGTTTGGTATCCCTAAGAATGAGTACATTTGGCCAAAGTTTTACTTGTGCAAATAGCCTCTGTTGAAACCTGAACATCCAGGTTAAGGAACTTCGAACCTATGTCTTCAAAGGGAATGTAAACCCATCCACCCCAGACTGAATCCTTATTCCCTGATCTGCCTTGCAAATGAACAGGAGCACCTCTGTCTTGTCTGGACTAAGGCTATTTCCACACTAAACTGTTATAATGCTACTATTTCATTTTCAACATCCTACACAGAATCCTGGAGTTTGTAGTTTAGGGAGGGTCATTTAGAATTCTCAGCCAGAGAGTTCTTTGGCCTCAGTAAACTACAAACCCCAGAATTCCACAGGATGTTGAAAGTGGAATAACAGCACTATAACAGTGTATTACAGAAAAGGCCTAAGCTTCAATATGTTTGCTTTCCTTTAGTCCATTACTATTGACAGGATCTACTTTAGAACTGAAACAGCTTCCTTGGACTGAGGTGGAAAAGTGAGACAGAGTTGGATGTCCAAACCCAGAAACCTAGGACAACCACTTCCAGTGGTTTCATGTGTATATGAAACTGCATAGGGAGCAAAATAGAACCCTGTAGATTTCCAATGGCCAAGGATTCCAGCAGGAGTCCCCAGTACCTTCTTCTGTTGATGGTATCAAACAGTACTGAGAAATCTAGTAGGACCAAAAGAGGTATATTTTCCTTTCCAGTTTCTGGTGAAAATCCACAACCAATACAACCAAATCCATTTCTGCCCCATAATAGGAGATAGGAGAAGGAGGAGTTATAAGACAGCAACAGCAGCAAAAAGAAGGAACAATAGTTGCCACTACTGTGCAAGTGAGAGGAAGTGAAAAGGACAATGGCCAGGCATGGCAGCAATGGGAAGCAGCATGCAGAGAGGCCAGGAGCAACAGCAGCCACCACCACAGGAAGTGGGGATCAGGGAATGAATGAAGGAGGAGCAGAAGCATTGTAGGCATAAGCAGGTGATGGAAACCTGTGAGATGTAGAAGAGGTAGTGTGACACAGTAGCAAAGTGAGATATAGTGGCTTGGAAAGGAAGTACAGGCTCTCTGATAACAAAACCTCTGAAAAAGAAGCTCCTTTTAACAAAGTCTTCTTACTGAAGCCCAGCTTAGACCCTCCTTCTCTTGTCTTCTGTCTAGCTGGAAGGTTTTGTTTTGCAATATTGACAGTGGAAGGGTGGTGAAGGTGGGCGGGAGAATGCCAGACTTTCAGTGCTTGGTCACAGCAGTATGTCTGCAGTAAACAATGGAATAAAAACTTGGCCTGGGAAAGAATGAGATTCTGCTCTTGGTGTTCCTACTGTCATTGTGTATGCTTACGTACAACAGGTGGGGTATACACCTACCTCCAGAATCACTTACTAAACATGTGTGAAGAGCAAAATATAAGGAAAAGGGAAAACAGGTTAGTCTCTCTCCCCAGCTATTTTGTCATGTTGAGAAAGCATAGATCTATAAATTTCACCACTAAAATGGAAATCATAATAAACTTAGAGGCTGTTGGAAGAAAAAAAATAACCCCAGGATGCATTTTGGAGGATTTCAAGTGGTCTCTAGGAGATTCAAAATGTTACTTATGCAAGGCTTATCTGGCCAGCTTGTATCATTTCCTATGTGCATAATGATAGTTTTTAATGAAAAGCTCTCTGAAATACATTGAACTCTGTGTGTGTGTGTGTGTGTGTGTGTGTGTGTGTGTGTGTGTGTGTTTGTGTGTGTGTGTTATAGGAACCTATTCCTCTTCTTTCCATGTTAGCTCTACCTCTGGTACCAACGTTTCTGTTAAAAAAGTAAAGCCCAGGAATACATCTGCTTCATTAACTGTACAATGCAGAGGTAGTGGTGAATCCTTCACACAGAGCAGAAGAAGCACAACAGTTTCTCAGAACTGACATCCTATCACCTGAAGCAATTGCTTCAGTCTGCATAATGTTTGGACCAACCCTGTACATAGACAGCTGCCCACTTTGTGAAATGCACACGATTACTTCAATTAGGAGATTCTTATAAACTTCCTTGGGTGGGAAGATGTAATCAGTAAGCTGAGAGAACTGAAATGCAAAAGAACCTAAATGTGATCATCAACAAGCAGTAGTTGGGAGGTAGTACAGATATCTTTGTACAG
Organism: Iguana delicatissima; assembly: GCA_948472985.1. NCBI lineage: Eukaryota > Metazoa > Chordata > Lepidosauria > Squamata > Iguanidae > Iguana > Iguana delicatissima. Next base: position 70,936 of record CAOKZL010000112.1, read on the forward strand.
ATAAGCTTATTAATGGATTTATTATGACAAATCAAATAGTATACGGAAAGTTAAAATTCAAGTGGAATATTCTATAGACTTTTTTAAAGAAATAATCTGTATCTCTGAAGAAAATCACGCCATGTTCTTCCTCTGTGATTCCTGCAGTTTGTTCTCACTTTACTCTGCATTTTCTCCCTGTGAATCAGATGACAATGTGCCATCTGTGGTGTTCTCCTAAATATGTGAAGTGTTCTCATAAATATGTATGTAACTGAAATGATGATACTAGAAATGTTTATGTATGACAAATTGTTGTTGCTGTTGTTGGTATTACTATTCTTAGCTACACCTGCAGTGTACACAGCCTTTATATAGGTTTATTTTACTTGTGCCTGTCACTGTCTCTCCTCACATAACCCTTGTAAGAGGCAATCACTGGCCCAAGGTCACCCTGTAAAGTTTGTAACTGAACAGAAAGTTGAACGTGGGACTCCCAGGGCCAAATCGACACAATATTGGCTCCCTGGGATCAGTGCTTAATGCACAAATGCTGCCAAGCCTCAGACTTAAGTACAAAAACCAAAATCATATAGGAATTAATTTGTTTAATTTTCATAAGGTGCTCAATTTGCATATTATGCAAATTCAAAAGTTATTTTATTCAGATTTGTGAAGCTGGAATATGGCCACCTTGGGTGGGAAGAAGGCAATCCCTCCTCCCACCTTCCTGTTCCAGTAGCATGCAGAGTGAACTTATTTTAATTTCATCCCTCAGAATTTGATTCCTTTTCTCCACCTCACATTATTCCAGTTGCTTGCTCCCCACAAACCAGAGGATGTAGTGGCACTTGGAAAATTGAAAGAGTAGATATGGAAGCCACTGATTGTCCCATCTTCCATGAATTTGTCCCACCCCCTTTTAAGCTACTCAATAATATTCATTATTTCCGTAGTTCCATAGTTTAACTATGTGTTGTACAAAAAAAAACATTCCTTAATTTGTCCTGAACCTACTATCATTCAGCGGCAGTGAATAATTCTGCTTTCTAACATTAAGGGAGAAGATAAAAACAATATTCTCCATATTCTCTTTGTCTGCATCTTGTGTATGTAGTGTTACGCACCTCCATTAAGTCTCTGATCACTCCCCTTTTTCTGAGCTAAATAGCCACAAATGTTTTAACCTTTCCTCAGTTGATCTAGTCCCTTGATCATTTTGTTCACTCTGTTCTGCAACTTTCTCAGCTCTACATTCTCCTCCTTCAGGTGTGGTGACCGGAACTGCATCCAGAATTCCAAATACTGGGCCATACCTACAGAAATTATCTCCTATAAAAGTTAACACTGCCCATCAGCCACATATGATAATCTACCTATGGCTCACTGAACTTGCTGGTCTGGCTGCCTTAATAGAAAATAGTGTGGTTGTAAGCAATGCACCTGGAAAGCCATACTGCATGCCTCATCAAATATGTTTAGCTTCATGGGTCATAGATTGTGTTGGTTAGGTTAAAACAGGAAATACCAAAAAGAATACATGAACAAAAGGAAGATATTGGGAACAAAATGGGAGTCTGAAAACAAAGTGGAAGTCCCCTGAGGACATTGTTTAATGTTGTGAAATATTGTTGGGAGTTTTGTAAATGAAGCAAGGAGCAGCGTGTCATATATCTTTAACAGCCTAGCACCCTTCTTCCATTCTGAGGATCTTTTTGCTAATAAAGCTGGTGAGCAGTTCTTGATGTTTACAGAAAAGGTGAATTCTTAAACTGGCGAGGTTGGAACCATGTGGCTTTCCCCATATTGTTGAACTTCAACTCTCAGTTTCCCTCATCGCTGGCTGTGCACAGTCTCTGGAAGGCTGCACAGCTCCCACTTCTATCAGAAATAAATATCTCAGAACATTCTCCCTAGAATATTTTTTTCAAGAATAAAAGTGGGAGTAGGTTTTGGTTTTTTTACCTCAGTGCATTCAGTCATTTTGCAATTGTATGTGCTAGTGTGCGCAGCTCTACTTGTAGCATATTAGTAGTTATATACCAAACACAACCAAAATAGAATGTATAGTATGTTGTTAGACAAAGAATAAATTCGGGGACAATTGTAATGAGAACTGGTAATTACAACAAGATGAGCTGTGGGTTGCATTTCTCTATCTTCAGTCCTTGACATTTCTGTCTCAAATCATTATATCATGTGCAGTACCGTCACATTGGCTTAGAATGTGAGACAGCAAACATGACACAAAATGTCACAGTAACCAAAATGATCTGTCAGCAAGCATGGGGATGAGGGCATTATGGAGATATTTCCCCCTTTTTACATTACAGCATTCATTAGCAGAAAAAGAGTATGACCCAATTTTGCCTATTTTCTTTCTTCTTCTTCTTTTTTAAAAAAAATTGAGCTGTGGACCATATACTCATGGCCACATTGGTCTGATACAAACAAACGGGAATAAAGGTAAGCAATCACAGGAACTTTGCTGGTGACATTGCTGTTCCAAGACATTTTGTTGACAGACAGTATATCCATTTTAGAAAATTACAGCACTTTGATACCACTATAACTCACAAGGCTCCTTCTTCTATGGAATTCTAGGATTTGTAGTTCATGAAGCACTGCAAGATACCTCTAATGCCCCCATTCAAGGCAGTACACTAGTACATTCTAAGTCCTCCACCGAACTATAAATTCTAGGATTCTGTTGGATGGGGTGATGGCACTTAAAATGATACCAAACTGCTATAACTGAGCAGCATGGCTACACCTTTAGTCAAAGGCCATTTCCACACAACATTTTTATGGTGCTGTTATTCAATTTTCAACATCCTATGGAATCCTAGGGATTGGAGTTTAGAGAGGGGCATTTAGAATTCTCAGCCGGAGAGCTCTTTGGCCTCAGTAAACTACAAACCCCAGAATTCCACAGGATGTTGAAAGTGGAATAATAGCACCATAACAGTGTAGTGCAGAAATGGCCAAAGAACAAAATGGCATCTGCTCCTATTTCATGTGGAAAATATTCCATGTTGTGGCAATAAATTCCACACATTAATTATGCATTTTGTAAAGAACATTTTTGTTTGCTGATTTTCTATTTCCTGCAGTATAACTATTCTGCATGTTTGTAAAATGTTTATCCTTTAGGCAGCTCGTGCAGCGTAACAGGGTCCACTCAGTAGCCTCCAATTCAGAAATATAACCCTCTTAAAAATGTCCCAACATTTTTCACACCATTCATTGGACCAGCAATTGTACTACTAGTAGTGGATCCAGTTAATTCTAAAATAAGAATCTGATTGGGTGTGACGAGGGGGTGGAATGTTATCCTCTGGAAAAGCTCTAAGAGAGCAAACAGAATGTGGCTGACTGAAACAGCCCACTGCACAGCCAAGTCCAATGTCCTGGAGTTAAGCCAATTTAGTTCCGCTGAGGTCAATGAAACTAAATCAACTTAGAGTTGAGTATTTTAGCATAGTTGGCTGGTGAAGTAAGCTGCCTACATCATAAACAAGGCCCTCTGGTTTTTCTGTTGATTTTTTTTAACTATTCATTAGAGGTGGCTGAAGCTCAGGCATAGCATCTGTTTATCCAAGGCCTTGCAACTGTATCCAATTTATAGATGGGAATTTAAGCAATGCCGCCGGGCTAGCAATGCAAATCTTGCTGTTCATAATAAAATACTGAACACTACTTGTCCTGTTGCTGTTGATCCTTTTCTTTTTTCTAAACAGAAGTGCAACAAAAACAACAACAATAACAACAATAATAGCAAGATTTTTTTAAAAGAAGAAAGAAAGAAAACATCAGTGCAGTATAAAAATAAACCAGAGCACTCTTTGTAAAGACAAATGAAAGAACCAGATGTTTGATGCAAAATGTAAAGCCTATCAGAAAGAGTAATCAGAAGGGTTTTTTTTTAAAAAAAACAACTATTTTACTATGTAGTTCCAGTTAATCTGCTTATATGAGAGACTGCATAGCCTTTTATATAAATTATAAAGTAATACAGTGGACTAAAGCTGTTTTCAATTTGCACAGAGACCACTCTCAAATCAACTGGTAGTCTTTCCTCCTGTTTTTCATTATTAGATGAACCAATGAAGCCACACTCAGATGGTTGAGATATGTGTGAAGTGCACAAATTGTAGGTAAAATTCTTATCTGTGTTGATCTCACCCGAACTCAGCAGAGTGGCTTCACTTTTTTTTTTTTCTTCAGAATACGGGTTTTGCACACAAAGTGGCACGTTGAAATGCTTGACATGAGGATTCTCCAACGGTCTTAACTAGATTTTGGCATTTAATAAGCCGTAAACTGCAGAAGCTATTTGCAGATGAAGTCTCATTTTTGTCCATCAGCAGGGGGTTGGGAGCATAATTAATTGAGTGAAAGTTAAAAGACGGACAGCATGGTTACATTTATGCAAATACTGCAGTAGCACATCTAACAGAAGAGGAAAAATAGCTTGTAACTGATTGGCTTGGGTTTGGACCAAAATCCACAGGGCCCATTTAACCACAGCAGATTGTGCATACAACAATTAAGTTCTATAGTGTATGTTCTTTTTCTATTTTTTCCCCTGTTGTTATTAAAATCTTGTCTGCAAGATAAGAAATACCAGAGAAACAGTACATTTTCCTAGCAGTCCAGTGTTGAAGTCCAAGGAGACAATTCTATTTCTGTTTTTAAGTTTTCCTGAGGATCATTATACGTTAAAAGAAGCTAGCAAAACAAAAAAATCAGACTATAAAATGTGCCTTCCACCATATGTCAGCCTCTGCTGTTTGTTTCTTTTATTCATATCCCAGGCATATGCATCCCTACTACACCAAAGGTTCTGTTTAATTAGTTAGCTAAAAGCTTAAACCACAGTGATCAGGACAGATGCCAGAGGTATTAACCTGGGCTCTACTTAGAGTGATCAGAAGCTCTCACAAAGATTTTCTTTTCTTTTATAGGTTTTAAGTTTCACAGTTACTTCCAAGCACTTGGGTGTGACCTGCAAGAAAGGAAAAGTAGAAAATAAACTATACAAAGCATCATCACACGCAGGGTCTTGATCAGGTATGGTGGAGATAAATTCTCAAATAATGCTGATCATCCTTTTTTTAAAAAAGTACTACATAGAAATATTTTTCAAAAGACCTAGAAAGACAGGAAAAGTACAAAATGGCTTTTGCATTTGGACAAAATTATAGCCAGGAAACCCCACCACCTGCAGGCGATTTTAAAAAAAAAAAGTTACTGTTCCAGTAACGAAGACAACTATTGGAAGTATCTTCATATTGGAGTTTCTTTCTTTTCTTTAAAATTATGTTACAAGACTTTGTTATTTGAGTTTCAATTTTTTTGGGGGGGGAGGGGAGTTGAGGGACATTTCCAGACATACCAGTATTTTATGTAAGAGACACTGCTATGTTATAAGTAGCAATAATAACTGACGCAGAAACACTAAGGATTACATTTTATATCTCCATCAATGCCTGTTTGAGGGTCACATAGACTGAGCCCTGCTTTAAGGCGCTCAGTTGCAGAAGCTGAGGAAGATGCCAAAGGAACTGAGAGCAACAGAGAAAGGAGATGCAAGGATCCCAAGGGATAAATGTGGACAAGCGTAGCTATATGTGCTTAGATTTATGAAGTCAGTCACAGTATCAGAGGTCAGCACTATGGGGCAGTTGCAAAAATCCTGAAACCCCCAGAGGGTACATGACTGTCCTCTCTTTATGTTAACATTGAAACAGGTGAGAATAGAATCCACAAAAAAAAAATGATGTTAACTGTTGGCAGGCAGTATTTTGACTAATAAAAGCATGTTGATCTTGAACTCAACTGTTCAATGAGCCATAGCAGTCCAGACGCCCAGTGATGACACAAAGTAAATAGGTGCCAGCCAAAGGGCTTGCTGGCTTACATTGGCTTTTTTTGTTGCTGCTTCTGCTTTGCCAGCTTTAAAGTGAAGGTGGAAAGCCTGCGCACTAACAGGAAGAGAGGATTTATTGCCACTGTTGTTGTTGTTATCTGAAAGAAGTTCAGAGCACAAAGGGAACTACTGCTGGACGTGACTGCTTAGGAGAGCAAGATTGCTGGGAGGAATTGATGGAAACAATTCTGAAGACAACAAGCTATGGTATAAAGTTGAGAAGATGGGAACTACACATCCTTTAAGTCATCCCTGGGTATATTTAAGTGAAACCCTCCAACCCAGAGAAGTCATGCCTACAGGAAGAATAAGAGGTATAAATTTCAGCATGGAGTGCTGCTTTTCACTCTCTTTAGTTCAACAGTTTACCCCTGGAAATGGCTTGCCTGCTTGGCATTCCCTGTCAAAACTCATCTACCACCTGTCTGATCTGACTCTGTTCTTTTATGCCCTACTTTCCAGCCTTGCCTTATTCCATCCTGCACTGACAATGGCATTGCATGGTTGGTCAAAAACAGAATTTGCTTCTTGGAGCAGAATATTGTAGGAAAAAGAAAAATCCGTGCATTTGCATGTGTCAGCCAAAGGTAACAGGCATCCCTGCTGGGCCATAACTGCACATGGGGAAAATAATCTGCATACTGTGGCAGTCAGTGGTGCCCTTTTCTATTCTCCACCTTGCCATGAGTACTTCCCAGTGACCTGTCTCTTACCCAGTGTTATACTCTGCCTGGAAATTATTATGTCAGCCAGAAAGTAGAAGATAATGAATGAATCTAGCCAGCCACCCATCGGTTTTTAACATTGAACCTGAATGCTAAGCACTACTGGAAGTTGTTCTGAATTGTGTCTGCATAAGTGGGAAGATGAATTGTGCCCTATTCTTTTTTTGTTGAAATCAGCATGGCATTTAGCACACAGATTGTATAAACAAAGCAAAATTTGGGAGGGCATGCCATTTTATTAAGTCTCTTGCTTTTGAAATTCATACCCAATCAAAAAAAAAGTCACCTAATAACAAAATCCTAGTTTTTAAATTTTTGATCAGAAGATCAGTGGAATGTTGGGCAGTTGTGAGACTGTTAAACTTGCAAACATCCAGTTTGGCAGCCTGAAGAAAGAGCACTGTGGCAGATCTATAAAAGAAGCTCCAGCCAAGGTGTCTGCCAACACAGCTCTATCAAGGTGGGTTGTGTAAAGCTATATGCAAGTGTCACATTAAGCATACTAAACATTAACAATTATTTGAATTGCATAGGCTCTTTTATGTAGAACACAGCTTCCTAGTAAAGCAAAATGTATTATAAAGGAAGGATTGTCGTAAAGTTGATGCAAAAGAATTAAAAAATTTGATAGAAATAAAAATAGCTGTTTGGGCAATGTAGCCATGTTTTTGTTTCCTTTCTTTCTTTCTTTTTTAATGATTTTGTTTTGGTATTTTAATAGTGCAGATGTAGACAACAGAATAATCAAATCAGTGTGCCTGTGGATGAATGGAGGAAGAATTCTTTCTAATTTGAAATTTCATGTACAGTTCAAGATATTCATGCAAACTGTTGTCCGTGTACATCTTGAAGGAAGATACACAGTTTTAAATTTAAGATGTTTATATATTGAACAATAGGGATGTAAATCTTTGCATATTTCATTCCTATACATAGAATGGAAAAGTTCAAAAGTTTTCTTCCCACTGAATGATATTACTAAACCTTTCAAAAATGTTTAGGTGTTATTTATATTTATCTGTTTATTTAACAATCTCTTTGTCCTTTGAACTGTTTTTGCATTTGTGAAAAATTCATTTGTTAAAGACACTATTTTTCACCCCAAAAAATGTATTTTGGGCAAAAACATTATTCTTCATCAAAAATCCAGGTTTTTCTGCAAAAAAAAAAATTGCACAGTCCCAAAATATGAAAAATAATTGAAAAATTTGCAGAAAATCTCACAATGCCTTAAGATGTATTTAGACACACTCAGGATGAGAAATTTGAATAATGCTCTTTACATCCCTACTGTCCAGGGAGTAAAGGCCCTTAACGTAATGTGCAAATGTTTAAAAAAAAAATCATGGTTTTATAAAACAAATAAATCAACAGAAACAGTATCAAACAATGAACACATTAGAACAGGAAGAATAGTAAGAACTAGAAATAAATCTCAAACCATAGAAGCAAATGTAGACCAGCAGAACTTGAAGTTGCCTTCCAGAAAAGGAAATCATTATAGGAAGAGGTCTCAATATTATTAATAAGTACACCAGGAAGATACTGTTTGTTTGTTTTTAGTAATGTTTATTAAGATTTTTTTAAAAAGACACGCATTAAGAATTACAGAAATTGAAAAAAAAGGGAAAACCAAGATACATTAAGACAGAAACTAAACAGTGTAGAACAAAAAAAAATTAAAAAAGAAAAGAAGAAAAAAGTGACTTACAATCTTCCTTTTGGTATTTATACATATATGTGTGTGTGTGTGTGTACTTCTCATACCTCTTTCTTCAAAATCACAACATATTCACTTGTCTTAATAGCTTATTCTTTTTAATCATAAAAACCAAAAGTTATCAAGTCATTTTCTTTTTTTTCCAGACATCTATAAGGGGTTTCCAGTCTTTAAAAAATGTCATTAATGACCTTTCTCTAATCAAACCAGATAATTTGTCAATTTCTGCTAATTTTGTCAGTTTCAGCAACCATTTTTCCATAGTGGTACTGTTGAATTCTTCCATCTTTGTCTTCACAACAATCTTGCTATCATGGTCATATACTGAAGCAATCTTCCATGACTTTTTTCCAACAGTACATCTAGTAATCCCAAAAGAAAAAGATCTGGTTTTAACTGAATATTAATCTTTTAACTCCTCTGCATCAGTATACATATTTGAATCTCTTTATTTAGCTTTTTCATATATGTACCATGTATGGTAAAAGGTCCCTTCCTGCTGTGCATTAGATACACCTTTATACATTCTGGACAATTTCTCTGGTGTCATATACCAATGACACATCATTTCATAAAAATCCCCTTTGAGTTTGTACCACATTTCAAAACCCTTTGTCCACATGTTTTCCCACTGATCCATCTGTATATTACAACCAAAGTTCTTAACCCAATTTACCATACTTCTTCAATTTGTTCTTCCATTTTCCCATGAAGTTCTCCTTTTCAAGAGGGAAAACAGTACTAAGAAATATCTTTTTCCTGGTAGCAACCTACAGCAACATTGTAAGAAACAGTATGCAAATAAGAGCTTCCAAAGATGCCCTTAATATAGTAATAATTATGCAATAATGTATGGAAACAATCAACCCTCCAGGGAGATGACCTAAGGATATTTAGAGTTTTTAACATTTAATATCAAAATCATGAATGGGACTCAGAAGCTAACAAGTTACTGGTGCACTTGTCGGAACATGGAGGATAGGGATATGTTGAAGTCAACCACTGAATACTTACTGCTCTGTTCTGCACTGATTGAAGTCACAATCACATACACAGAAGTTTCACCTCTTCTGCGTTGTATATTTTTGATACTGGTGTCAGAACAATCCAGCTCACTTCTGTTTAACCCCACACCCATGCTCAGGCATTAATTTACAGAAGTACAGATATCATTGAAGTCAAGATGGACATACACAGCATGTACCTGTGAAGGCTGTGACCAGCAGTATCTGCCCACATGCCAAACATTAACAAAAGGACCCAAGATCTTCTGTCTGTGTAGTAACTATCTAATTCTCAGCTGCAAACATGATGCAGCAGACATGACTCAGAGCAACTGTGGAGCTGTGCTCTTCAGAGTACACACTTTTGAAGTATACACAGAGTATACGTGAAGTGTACATTTTCTCTGAAGGGTATGCTGGCAGAATCATAAGGAGTTGAAAACTGAGGATGGAACCAGACATGGAAGATTTGTGTTCAGATTTGTGATCAGTGCAGGAAGCTGGACTGGGGAGGCATTTGAGTCTTGGACACAGTGCCTGGATAGGCAGGGTTAATCTTTCCCCATATTCCCATTTACACAGTTTAAATTATTCCTCAAAGCAGCCTGGCAGGCATATATTAGAATGGGTTATTTATTACCATTAATACTAGGTTATTAGTAACTCAGCAGACATTTTAATTGGGGAAAATGAGAAGGGAGATTTTTAAAATCCTCCCTGAATACTGGGACCTCTACCCAAACACTTTCCTACAGCTCCTTTTAAATAAAGGAAAAAAGGCATGAAACAATCAAATCAAAAATGGCCCCTGAGAGTCAGATCAGTGCAACAGCCAATACACTTGACTACAGCCCAAAACAGCTGAGTTTGCATCCCTGCCCAGCCATTAGGTATGATGGGTAATCCATGGCAACTCACTATCTTTTATATTTTATATTATCTATCTTTCTCCTTAACCTGTTTCATGGTGCTCTTTTTTGGGATAAAATAAGTGAAGGAAAAAACAGTGTCCCCATGCTGACTTCCTTGGAAGAATTAAAATGTAATGAATGTAAGGTGTGATACAACAGCATATCTGTAGTTTGATTCTAACAGCCAAATAGCATAGAGGTCCTGATACATCTGAATACAACTAAGAAAAAAGTGATGGGATTAGAAGAAGGGATAAGACGGAGCCCATGTACAGAAGTGCATGGCCAAAGGAAATAGTCCATTTGTCTAAGGGCCTTTCTGCACTACACTGTTATAGTGCTATTATTCCACTTTCAACATCCTATGGAATTTTGGGGTTTGTAATTTAGGGAGGGGCCTTTCGAATTCCCAGCCAGAGAGCTATTTGGCCTCAGTAAACTACAAACCCCAGAATTCCACAGGATGTTGAATGTGGAATTATTGCACTGTAACAGTGTAGTGCGGAAAGGCCTTTAAGAGTCCTTGGTGACTAACAGGTGTCATCTTCCCTTTGCAGTCACCATCCTTTTCAATGAAATCTTACTGTTCCACAAATACTATGTTTAAAATGAAATTTAATTACTTCAGTTTATCAGGAGCTATGTGAAGAGTAAGTAAAAGGAAAATCTCACACCAGAGAAGCATGATGTTCAGCTTTCAGTGGCAGGCTCTCATGTTTCCAGCCAAATGATCCAGCCACAGGTGTGATTAGGAAAAGCAGACAAAGAAAATCAAATGTTATTCTGATGGGAAATACAGATGATTCATTGGCCCATACTGTATTCTTCTCTCAGCATGTTGCTGCATCTGTCATGTATAGAAACAGGTTGCTCTGCTATAACTTCCATTTTAGAGAAAAATAACTGGATGAAGTTATATAGCTGGTCGTACCATTTTTAAAACCCTTTTCAAGCTATCCCTGTGTGTCAAATTAGTCCATTAGCATGGGTGGTGAATTACTCATTCGGAGGTTAAATTCTTTTTATTACAAATGCTCCCTGCTCATGACATGAAACTTAGTTAAATCCGTAAAGGAGATGGGAGTTCTGGTTCTGGCCTGTGGATCAGAGTGAATTTTATTTGTTGGCTACATCTAGCTTCTAGCTTCTTGGTGTTCCTTCCTCTCACTGTCCCTTGCCTTCTACTAATTCAGGTGGCTTATGAAGCATTTCATGGCCCCTCCCAGTAGCATTTCAGAAAGAGGGATACTGTCATGCACTTGCCACACTTGTCTTCATACAAGCCATCACTGCGTACGTGCCTTCCTTCCAATATAATACGTATTGATGGAAGTCTATCTCTGGCTATTGTAAGTTGTTTCCATTCCCTCTGAAATACCTTTTTCAACAGTGGACTTCACAGGGCTATTGAATGGATTTAAAGTCCCTGAGACAGATGTGATATTGGTGCTCCTGCTGCTACCTTACCTCTGTTAACTTTTGCATGCTTATAGTAACTCATTGCCAGTTTGCACATTAGTTTGCATCAGTTTAAGAATAGCATATAGTTTTGGTGACTTCCTGATTGTTTTCCCACAGTTTATTAAGGTATCTACTCTATTCTTTCCTCACTCTAAACTCAAACATACACACACACACACACACACACACACACACATATTCCTCTCTCTATCGTCTGTGTATTGGACTATTCACAAGTATTAATATGCAAAGCTATTTCACATGCTTTAATTTATTTTCTCTGCTAGGCCCTGTGTGGATGGGTGGATGGGGAAGAGACTGCTTGTTGTTCAGCTTCTGTCTCGCTAATTTCATTACTCTGCTTGTGAGATACAATACTATGTGTCATATTCCCAACAGTCTTCTACAATGAATGATGCACATTGGTGGTTATAATGAACAATGTGACAGGATGAGGACATTGGCTAATGAGCTGAAGCAAGAGCCTCCCCTTTTTTTTAGGAATCTGGGGGAAAATCTGAAGCCTTGCAGCTTCAAAAGCAGCAATACTGGCCCCACCTATACATATAGTAGAACAATATTGAAATTTTCACATTGAATTCCTATTTCTTGAACCAATATATGATTGCAAATGGAAATATACTTTGACTCTTGCAATATTCAGCATTTGGTGTTGCGTTCTTCTATCAGAAGTGAATCACAGTGCATCTGTTAAAGTGTGTGCCTTGTAATGTGAATGTTAGTGAAAATAATGTATACAAATGTGTTTTATTAGGGGAAATAGATTGCAAAAATGTTAAGATTAGGCAAAACTACAAAATATGCATATTGGGAGAAATGAAAATGTATAAAAATTTTGTTGTGGACTTTTTTTTAAAAAAATGACAAAGTGCTGTTGAAATGAGATGATGCTAATTTAAGGGTAGCAAAATGAGAATCTGAATGAAATTAAGAGATTAGTACATATTTTCCTGACTCCTTTTTTGAAAAGTTTAAAATAAATGTTTTAAGAATGTTTTATTTCAGAGATAGACAAGATGGACAAGAATATCCTTCAGGCTTATCTGAACTAATTTGCTTTTTTTGTAGCTAGAACCCCACAATCAACATATCAGAATATGCTGCAAAGAAAGGGGATTTAAGACGCTTCCATGGATATCTTGAGCCTAGGAATTTGTTTTCCGCAATAGAACTGAACTATATGTTCAGTATTCTTACACTCCTGCTGTAACTTTAAAAAAGTCCACTTCTTGTACCTCAGACTTTCACCATTTCAGCACCCAAATTTAAGGGAAAAGAAAAAGAAAAAAGATTGTTGCTATTGTTAAGCAATTAGAAGCTAGTCACCCTATCTGATCTACTATAAATGTGCCCATGACCTACCAATAGTCCTGGCATATTTTCTGCCCACCTCTGCTTTATTTCCCAATGCATCTGATTGTGCTTTCATCATAACTTGAATTTAAGAGGCACACACACTCTGGACATGCAATTATTGAGGTGAGCAAGGAAAGAAGAGAAACCATTGGACTTCCACGCACAGGTATAACTTAAGCCTTTTGGAAAAACACCCAAACAGGACAGTGAGATCAAAAAGGGACAGGGTTTTTAGCATAGAAAATGTATAAAAAACCAAGGACTGTCTGTAATAAATGGAGTCAACTGAGGTGTATTATCAGCTGTTTTCTCTGCTATTCATTCACCAAGCATGAACACAGGTCCTATCGCCTTTAGGCTACCAGCTCCCCTGACCTGTGTGGGCATTCTCAAACAACTGGGATGGAGCCGAGCTGCTTCTTTGCTTTCTGAGCTCTCTGCCATCTGCGTGAATGCTGATGCTGATGCTTTTGAGCCAATGTATCTGGGTGAGGAGGTCAGGGTGCAAAGTGCCTGCTCCTTCCGAAGGAACTTTTGTCTGGTTCATTTGGTTGAAAATATGGGAGAGCTGCCATATTTCCTCGCAAGCTGTGTTTCTGGACTCCCTGAAGTGTTTTCAGATATTCATCTGTCAGCAATGCAGATTTGTATACATAGTTCTTCATATTTGCCCATCAACGTAGCACTGCCAAGGTCTTTTAGCTTCTCCAGAGTATAGCATCTTAAATTCTCTCTCTCTCTTTCTCTCTCTTCCTCTCTTATAAGCTTCTGTTTATTTTCCCAACAAAGTGAAATCACTTGTACACTATTTTGTAAATAGTACTGTACATGTATTTAAGCATATGATACAATCTGTACAAGATACTTTGAACAGAAGGTACTACATATTTGCAATATGCCACACTCACTCAGGCACCATCCATTTTCTTTCCCTTCCAATTATTTGCTTTTCTTTCCTTTTTTGAAGAGCTTGAGCAATATGGAGATACATCTCAGCTACGTAAGAGTAGGCACTGATTCAAGAAAAATGTTTTTGCATGGGTACTTGTATCATGGACAAAACAGATGCACAGCACAAGGGAATGCTGTGACATTAGGGGAATTTTGCATCCAAATAACGACATTTCTATAATATGAATGAATCCCCATTTCACTTCTCCAACTTGGACAACCAGCAGAATCACATAAAAATGATTTCATAGGCCTTTACAATTTTGATCTCCAGGTGTGTAGTGTTGGGAGAGCTACATGTTCTCACAACCAAAATGTTCTTTGAAAACTCTTAATAGTTGATATACTGTTTTCATTACAACATTAGAAAATGGTTTTTTTCCCCAGTTCATAATGTACTATTTCTACCCTCCAAGCATTTGGGGCAGAGAGTATGAACCAAGATTTTATAAACATCATCGGTGGTTTTCAAATTAGGTACCCAAAGTCATCTGTTTTTATAAACAAAGAACAAATAAGCTCTTTAATGCTAAAACCTTTAAATTGCAGAAATTTTCTTTGATTACTATGGATCTATTATAATTTTCTAATGGTCTTAGAATACCACCTTGAATTTGCAATATTTCTTTGCAACCATTATTCACTACAATGTTTAACACATAATTTTATATGTTACTCAGTTCAAAGGTAATGTTTTCTATTATTCATTAGGAATTAGTTACTTATATATTACTTTTTAATTGCTTTTTCAAAAACCATTAAGAAACAGTCTCAGATGTAAAATGTACTACTTTAAGAATAAAGAATGAACATTACTGATTAAACTAAAAATATAACATTTTTACTACTTGTAATGTTGTCATTAAATATAATGATGTCAGGCCTCATTATTCCAGAAAGTGATGTATTAATGAGTTATATTGTTACTTTTCGTACATATACATTCTTTTTTCCCCAAAATATACACAGTGAACATATTTGGAGCTAGGCATTGCAGTGGCAGACATTACCTTGAATTCAGACATGTTCATTTATTATTATAATATTTTAATAGTCCACAGGTGTAAACTGTATGTACAGAGGGCCATTCTACACATAGCGGTTACACCCAACATCATGGTCATAGTTTAAGAGTAGGCTAGACTGGGCTAGTTAAACATTGAATGGTAGGACATCAGCCCTCATCTCTTCCTTGTTTACAGCATTCAGTTATGCCACATTCCCAAAATATCTTACAGTCCTATGACATAGTCTGAAGGTAACTCATTAAGTTTAGCAACCTCTTTAAATTGAAACCAGATCTGGATTCAATCAGTGCCTAGACCGGAGGCCACAAAAAAAATCTATGTGCACTGTGAACTTCCACAGAAGAAAGGTGAGATATTAATGATGTAAATATAAGGTATTGTTGTTGATTCCACCTTTCTACATAGAATCCTCAATCTATTGAATTATTTCCTGAGGATCTGGTTTGACATTCTTTTGTGCCATCTTGTACTCTATATAGAATTCTTAGGGTCATGTTTTAAGAAGAGATGGTCCAAGAAATTTGCTGCCTGAGGTGGAACAGGAAGTTCTTCCACCTGACATACACGCATACACAAAAGTACAGAGTAGCCAATGTTTGTCAAGTTACTTGGGCACTTGTGGCAGGAAAAAAAACCCTACAATTGTATTTTTCATCCCAATGAAAATGCAGCAATAATAAATGAAATATCCAACTGCCCTTCCATGACATCCACACGGAGCTGCCTGAGGCAGTGGCTGTCTAATGGAAGGGCCAGTCCCATTCTAGTTCTCAAATAATATATTTGGGATTTCAGTGACAAAGAACACAACAGTGCCTGGAACTCAAGGATGATGAAAAATATCTCCTGTGATAGGCAAAGCTGTCATTTAAGGTAGTTGATCCACTTTTACTGGCTTTATCACTGAGGATGGAAAATCCCCAATAAGATTACAGAGAACCCAGAATTATTGCCCAAGGCAGTCTGGAAAATTACAGTCTAGGCTGCAAACCTGCACCCACTTACCTATATGTAAGTCACATTTAACTCAGTAAAACCTACTTCCAGATAGCTACACAAAAGCCTGGGATCCACTGAAGAGAATAATAACAGTGGAACTAGAATAAATGAGGACCTCAGTTTTCCAGTGCAAAAAATGTTTTTTCCCCCTCCATAGTTAGCTGTACTGTCAGTTGAAATGGTAAAGGAGATCACAGAAAAAACAAAAGACCTAAACTGACCTTTATGAGGTTTTGCTGCACAGCAACCTTCAGAAAGCCTACAGACATCATTTTTGGTTTTATGACACTATTTTCTTAAATAGCAAAAAATTCAGGAGAAGTGGGAGTGGGAAAAGCAAGGGAAGGAAGAACTGACCCCTGCTCAACATTTACTTAAGCAGAATTGGCATTAATAGAGTATTCTGTCAAAAATTCAAGTTCAAGAAAATGGATTGCTTTGTCCGTAGCAGCAGCTATCTTAGCAGATTGCACTGTCACCGCTTCACGCAAAGAGCATTGCAACACCATTAGTGGACATAAATAATGCACAAGCTCTTATGCGGTACTCAGCTAAGTGCATGGAAACCTTGGGCTCCCGTTGTCAGAAATTCAATGGATTAGTACCTAGATTTATTTTAAGTCTGTAAAGCACTTTGTTCTTGACAGCGTTCAAAGTAGAAAGAGTGCTATCCTGAATGTGCATCTTAATACTGTCATGCCTGTCTTGTAAGAGCAGATGATATATGGCCTGCAATACAGCTTTTTAATATTTAAAACTTTTCACTCGGCAGATGCAAATGTATAGATATTAATAGAGATCTACAGCTTCTTTATTGATCTGGAAATGCAAAGCACAAAACAAAACAAAAAATAAGAATGGGTGGGGGACCTCCTTTAAGGTAGGATCTATAAAACAGCTGTAATATTTGCAGGTCTCTCAGCTCTATAATGGTATGTCAATTGCAGCCCTAATGACTTATTCTCCTTAGATCTGCCCTTGTGTCAGAATCTTGTTAAATATCACATGCAGATTTCCTTAATTCCACAGACAACAGAGGTTCCAAAACCTCAATGCTGAGCATAGTATTGACATAATGTCTTCTCAGCTTTGCATGCACAACCCAGGAACAGAAATCCTGATCTTATTTCTCTGCAGTCTTAATGCCCAACTTCCACCAAAGTCTAATTTCTGGCTAGGGTTGTTCATTATTCCATACTATCTATTTTCCTCCCATCTTCCTGATTTTCTGCTATGCCTCTCTCTGTTTTTGTCTTCCAGATCTGGCTCTCAAGGAATCAGATGAAAAGATAAACCTATGTCTGGGCTGAAGCATTTCAGACCACAAGCAAGGGTAATGTAGCACCCTCCCACCCACTCTCCCTCCCACCCACTCCAGAAAATCTTGCACAGAGTAAAGTAAATATTAGAGAACAGGTTGCTGGGTTAGTCATCTCCCACATATGCCCATTTTCTACATGGAAAGTGTGTGTGTTGTTGTTATTACTTTCTTTCTTTTTTTAATTTGCACAGATTTCTTGAACTGTAGGTAAACATCTAGTCTGCAATGCTGCTTCATTTCAGTTCATGTGTGACACTTTTTGGAAATTCACCTACATCTTAAATAGTGTCTCTGGTAACTACACACAAGAAAAAAATCACAAGCTGCTCTAGAAGAAACTAAGTAGCGGTCTTCAGGAAGCCTTCCCTCCTCTGCCTTCTCCACAAATACATAGTTTAAAGGCTGGCTTGACAATTCAGAATGGCATGCCCTAAAAGAATATTTTAATCAAATTGCAAATAATAAAAGTGAGATAATACCTAACCTCGTATATACCAATATAGTAAATATCTTCTGAAGTGTTGCTGACCATTAAATGTCACCACATTTTGCTGTTTGTTTTTAAAGACATTTTAAAGCATTTGATGTATGTTTGAGAATTTGCTTTGTCACAGGAACACCACTGTGTGCTCTCTCTCTCTCTCTCATTCTTTTTCCCTCTCTCTCTGGCCTCTGGATGTGCTGGAGAGTTAAGCACGATAATCCCCCATGCATTTGAGAGGATAACAGCCCCCTTTGTGTAGATTAAAAGAAGTTTTCTATTGACACCAGGGTGGTAATGCAAGAACAGCAATATCTCATGTGAAGGTCAATCTTTCACAATGCCACTAAGACATAAAATCTTCATTTGAAATAATAACAGTTACCTTTTCCCTTTGCCTACATGGTCCATGAATTTCCACAGAAGTCACTGAACCAGCAGGCAATGAAGTATTCATTACTGAACCCTACAATATCAAAGTCACAATATGTGTGTCATTAATGCCCACTGGTGGGGAGGGGGATAAGGAAGAGAATGAGAGATTTGAAACATACTAAACATATATCAAAACACACACATGATTACCTTCCTAGATAATGCATATTGGTAGCTTTCTGTGTATAAGTTCATCTGCAGCACATAAGGTTAGCTGATTAGCATCCCTAAAAACAGCCTTGTGGATTTTGTTTCAAGTAAAGGCTGCCGCTACTCATAGCACACCATTCTCTATATTACTGGGGCTACATTTATGAAGGACACCAGTTTTTCGTTCAGTTTGTGTCTGAGGTATGCATATTATTGATTCCAGCAGGCCTAGTTCACACACACGTGCATTTCACTTGATTTCTCTGTCGTGACAGACTGGCACACAAATGGGTAAACTAACCCCACTCAAAAGGCTTACATTTGAGTTAGCAATGCAAGACATGAACATTGATCAGTGTTATACCCACGATGGCCAACTCATTATTAATTGACAGCACACTCAGCACATGATGAACATGTATGGATAACAAGCCTTCAGGGTCTCAAATATATTACCTACATTAGCAATGTGTAACTTATCAGCAATAGTGTGACTCCTTGCCAGTTCTCTATCACCTGGAAGCCCCTTTCACTTGCTCTTGGCCCATGGGAAAGCTGGTTTTCGTGGTTAAAAAAAAATACACTTTCCACATGGTCTTACTACTTTTTCCTTTTCCATAAGTTTATTCCTATGAGGGGGCTGTGTTGAGCTCTGGTGAAGCCAACTTGAAGATAAACTAAGGATATAAGTTTTAATTAGAATTGTTCCACTACCCAAAACTGGTAGTTGATGTCTTGCACTGTCAGCTTTCAAGCCACCATGAGTCTGTAAGAATTAGACAATGGGAGAAGCCAATTCATGGTTGGGTGGGTGGGGGCAGAAATAGAATTTTTGTGTATGATTTCCGTATAGTGTTAAAAAAGTGCTTGAGAAGGTAGCAGAATAACTTGTCCACAGGGCTTTACATAACCCTGAGTTGCCTCCAAGCTATATTTTATTTGGAAATGTTGTCTTGTTTAGCAGAACTGAATTACATTCTGCCACAGGCAAAGGGCATTTCAGTTACACTAGTAATGCTACCCAAATTTCCCTGCAATTTTTAAAAATAAACAGATATTTGATGAGAATTTCATAGTTCCTGATCAGAAGAAAATTTGAATTTAAAGAATTTTCAATCAATGACATTGTCCATAGGACAAGCATTGCATGTAACACTGACTTATTCTACCAGCAAAACAAGAAGTGGGAGAAAAGAACAGAAGATTCGTAACCTCTAAATGGCATGCATGGCAAAATCTGGAACTAGCATTACTTGCTCCTTGTTGATATGAAAATCTCAGAGATGTACAGAGGAACTTCACTTGTTGTGTGGATTTGTTTATTTGTTCATTCCTCATTGTTTGTTCATTGTTTGTTCCATTTGTGCAGGTTACGTATATCCACCAACAGACTGGCTTCAAATGACAGGATATTTGGGGACTTCCAAAGTCATTTCAAAAATCCGTGTTTTTCCTCCATCCCAGTCGGCTTCCCTTTAAAAGTCTTAGAAAGTGAAAAGCTTTCGGAAAGGGGACTTTGCCCATGAAGAAAGACTGTAAATGATTTAGTGTTGCAGAACTGGACTGCAGCCTGGGGAATCTCTATTTGCAAGAAAGTAGCTTCTGTTTAATCACCCTCTTAAACTGACACAAGCACTTTTTACATGTTCTATAAAAGTGCAAATCTTTTGTATACTTAAATTTATTTCCTAAAACCTCTCCTTACGTCACTATAATTTATTGAGAGGTAAGATCAGGTTTATAATATTTTGAATGCTCTCTCTTTTCTGTTCATGTTATTTCATGTTATTTTTAGTTAATATCGTGCTAGTATAAAAAGCCATACTTGTATATAGCCTCCACAGTGTTCCCAAGGAGAGGCTAAAAATATGGGCAGTTTCGTTGATATGTATTATCAAACTAATTCAGCAGTTTTCCTCTCTATCAGAAGGAAGTCTTTTGTAACGTTAAAGTGCCTTGGCTGCCTATAAAGTTCAAACTACTTCAAAATATTTTAGATTACATCAGGCAATTATATATTGTTACTGGGAAAAATTATTTCCCTCCCACTTTGCCTTTTACCAAACGTCTAAACTATATCCAAAAGGCCCTCTCTTTACATAAGTATGATGACATGGGAGCTGCTACAGAATAGCTGCTTCTAAGACCATGCCGCTATCCCTAAATGGAAAGCAGCTACAGATAGGCAACTGGTGATTCTATATAGCTTTCCACAATTTTATTGACACAGGGAATAACTGATACAGTCATTTTGTCATCACGATCATTTCCCTTCCAAGTACAGCCTAGAACAACATGGAAAGGAACAGTCAAGCAAGTAATTCTAGAACTGTTCATTTGTTCCTTCAATGACTTCTCACTGAAGACCACAAAGTGGAATTACACTTTGTCCACGGACACACAAGTTCTTATTTTGTGCACTTTGCGCACTGCAGCTAAATTCAGAGGAGCTAGAGAAACATAAAGGAGATGGCAGATGATAGCATCATCCCTGCCACTCAAAATGTCCCAGTGTTTCAACAGAACAAGCCCTGAGTTTACAACACCACTGTTGAAAAAGAGGTACTTTGAATATGCCTCCTTCAGTCATACATCTTCAACAGCATTTGCATGCCTATAATCACTGATTGCTAGTTTTCATGTTACTCTCTAAGAATTTAGGCACAGCATGTATTTAAAGTAACTTCCTCTTTGTAAAGTTTTTCTACATTCTCTTTCCATATACATCAGTCTAAATTGCAGCCATTTTTCTTTTTCTCTCTATTCCATCAGTCCATATATTTGATTATGTGCAAGTCTTGTAAGTAAAGTTGTTTTATGTTTCACAAAGAAGAAAGTTGCTTCTTTCTTTGCTATTGCTGGAGGAGCTTGAGACTGGTAGTTCAACTTCTGCTTTGCTAATTTGGTTAGTGAGTTAGAGACCCACTAACTAGTTGTAGAATATAACTAGTTAGAGTTATATAACTAGCCTCACATCACATAACAACTTCATTTCCAGTAGTACTGCTAAGCCTGGTCCAGGGACACAGGTCTAATGAATGCTAGCCCTGAAACAGACCAAGCTCTGAATGTTCCTATAAATTTCATAAAAGGTAAAATCTAATTACTGTTGTGTGATAATAGAGCGTTGAACCCAGACCTAGCTTATGCTAGACCCACTTAAATCAATGAAAAACATCATGATGAAGTCCCTTTGAGTTCATATATAAATCTGGATAAAACCCATAGATTTTGCTTATAGTCAGTTTCCAAGGAGAAATTCAATAGGTTTAGGAAATACTGGGAAGCAAAATACATCCAGATTAGGAATATGCACACAAAAGATAACAGGACACAATCCAGACAAAGCACTTTAAATTCCACTGCTTTTAGAATAAACATAAGGCATGTGTTCTTCTACCTGTTTTTTGTACGTTTGGAAGTGAACATATTCCAGCGTGCCAACAAGGTTTATTCTCAGGAAAGTGTAAGTACACACACTTAGATTAACTTTAGCAGAAAGTTGCAAAGAGAAAGCTGGTTAAACAGGGCTTAATTGGCTGGTTCACACCCATACAATTTACAACCTGAAAATTTATTATTCAGGTTTTGCAACTGCAATTTGAAACACTTCATAGTCTAATCTTTCCCCAAACTACATTAATGCGCCATCGGGAGAGTATTATTAAACATGATGAAATTCTTGTGATTTGTGACATATCACTTTTTACAGGCTAATCCACAATCCAGTTAATGCTTTTGTTATAATGATTTAGTTCTATTGGCGCCAGTGTTTATGTCACCACAACACAATTACCTTAAATCCAACTACTCTGGTTTAACTGATTTGGGGATTAGTTTTCTGTGCTCTGACTGGAGAGTTAAATTCCTCAGCAGAGTGGGGTTTTTTTAACTTGATTTCAACCCATATTTTAATCTTGGAACTGTTTATGAATTTATTGTTCTTTTAGTAGCAGGTTGTGAGGTGGAAGTTATAACTTCTGCCTTATGTGAAGGTTAATAATTTAAAAGTAATAAAATATATTACATATTTTAACCAATAGGTGGTGCTTTTCCCCTTCCTGTTGGCCTTTATCAGTTGCTTATACTGTGGCGAGCATTCACAGACATTTCCAAATGTTTAGTGTAAATATACAAACAAATATATATCTGCAGTATCTTCTTGTAGTTCTTTTACCTCACCTCAGTGTTCAGAAAAGCTATTTATCAGCACTGGATGCTTCCTAAGTGTACCCTTGTAATGTAGACCTTCACTGTTAAGTTTACAGACTGCAAAACTTTTGCAAATTGCAGCCTGACCTTTTTGGAGGTAATAACACATACGCGAACCAGGGTAGAATCATTCATGCACATATACGGGCACACACAAAAAATATTTCCCCTAAATACTAGGTGAGCCTTAGCTAATCTGACATCTTCCAGACATGTTGGACTGCAACTCTATCAATGAGACAACTGTGATAGTTGGGGATGATGGCATTTATAATGTGACACATCTACAGGACATCAGATTGGTGAAGACTAAGGTGACTTACATGTGGATCTCCTTCTAGATTTCCCTGACTTTGCTCCCTTAATCCCTAGGCTTGAGCTTTCATGGGCTAGGCATCCCAGTATCCTCACATAGCACAACAGGGAGTAATACAGCTAAAGATGCTCTATGACATTGTACATACATATTGTACCATGTTTTATATGACCATATCTTGAATGAAGCAGAAAATAAGACATTGAGTTCTACACCTAGGATTCTCTTTATTAATGGGGAAGGGATGGTTCATATTATGCACAAGGAAATTACTGAGCAGATCTGGTAAAAAAGGTGAATCATATCCAAGAACAGAAAATTTAACAATCTCAGAAAAAAGGAGGAGGAGGAGGAGGAGGAAAAGAAATGAAAAAGAAAGTAGTACTTTCATAGATGCCAAGATTGACTGCAAGAAATGTACCTCACCTCAAGATTTCATACATTTTCAAGACTTACCAGGTGTTGTGAAAAAACAAAGTGCCCACACAACAGTGCATGCATTTTCAAATGTACATAACTAAAATGTGTACATTGAAAAGATACACACAAGCACACATTATTCAATAGACAAGCTACATAAATTAGTAAAAATGTAAAGACATCCATTAGGAAAAAATGCATGGAACATTTGTACAAATTCCTGGCAGGAAAAAAAAAACTTGCAATGAGATACAAACCAAGAATAGGGGGAAAAGGCAGGTTAGATTTGAGAAGATGCAACAAAATTGAGACAGAAAAGTCCATCTCGTTCCCTGTAGCACAATCCTATTTACTTCCACAGATTTCCGTGGGTCTTATACGAGGACTTCAGTTTCAAGCTCCAATAAGATGCCCATCAAGGGTGGCCATTTGTATGCCCTACTGTGCATACAAATATTCTATGGCCCTTTCCACATGGCCATATTGCCCATACTAGGGTGACTTCTCCAGGAGGTCTTCTTCACCGTGGGTTGTGCTAGTGCAGTTGGAAAAGGTGAGGCTCTACACCTCAAACCGCTCTAGCACAGCCGCGGGGGTGGTGCTGCGAGTTTTATAAAAACCACCTTCCCAAGTGGTTTTTATGAAAGTCGCCCACGCTGCTCCATGGCAGCCCCCAGTGAAGAACTGCAGAGACGCGGTAGCGCGTCCCTGCAGATCTGCCCGGGGGTGGGCTTCCGGCTGGTGCACTGCCCTGATTGGCGGAGCGCCGCCGGAAGCTGCCGGCCGCCATTTTGGGCACCGCCGAACACTGCCGAGCACCACCGAAATTCGGCGGCATATAGAGTGGCAAAACCGCGCTCCCCGCAGGGACGGAGCAACTCGCTACCAGGTAAGCTCCACCCCTGCGTGCGCCGCACCGTTCCCCCCAGTGAGGAAAGGGCCAATGTTTGCAGGACTGACTCTATTTGAGGTATCCTCTGTCTGAAGTATTATCTACTCTGAGTCTCATTTAAAGATATGCAATCATGGAAATGAAGAAGGAAAGCCTTTGGTTTTCCTTATCTAACATCAACAGCAGACTGAACAATGTGCCATTTGAAGAAAATGCTCCCCATTATGATGAAACTTAATGACTGGCATCCTGTGGGTTAGTCCAACTACAGTTGTTGTTATGTGCCTTCAAGTCATTTCCGACTGGCAACACTAGGGGGGCTGAGAGTGCCCAAGGTCACCCAGTGGGTTCCATGGCTGAGCAGGGAACTGAACCTTGATCTCCGGGTCATAGTCCAACTCTCAAACCACTACACCATGGCCCATTCAATCACTTGTTAAATGGTGAGTCAACATGAAAGTAAATCCCATTGAAGAAACAGGTCTTCTGTAGTCAAAACTTACAGCAATTAGGTCATTGTATGTCAGTTTACAGTCATTGCTTTCTACCATGCATATGTACATATAGATTAGCATATGTGAATTTTATTCAAATCAAAGTATTCTTTTTGATTATATTAGCAGCTTTTTAAATTTCTTCTGTTTTTCATTTTCAACAAAATGTAATGATTGCCTGATTTGGAATCATTCTAAAGAGCTCTTGTAATAGTTTCCTCCCAGCTGTGTTTTGTATGAGAGGAATATCTTCTTTTCTTGAAACAATGGAAGCCATATTTATCTAATTCCTTGATTATCACCCAAACCAATGATGCAGCCAAACAGAAGACATCAGTGTTTGGGGTCAGATGATCTATCACCATCAATATCTCTTAGTGCTGCACCCAGGATGGGACTTTTTGTGAATTGGCTCTACATACATTGGCTGATCACTCTAATCCACCTGTTAATGTGATTCATCAAGATTTTAATTTTATTAAAGTGTTCAGCTGCCAGGAAAGTATGTCATGTGTACTCAGTGCTACTTGTGATTTTGTTATCATCATTGACAAAATTGTTAGAGACCATACCTAACATCAGTGAAATATTGCTGAACTTGACAGCAGTCTCCATGTGCTCCTGGACGTGTCTTCAGCTTATCACCAGATTCTCTGAATTACAGATTCTTATGAACACATGATTTTTATGATGCCATATGGACTATTTTAGCTTAAAAGCATGCCATTTGGATTGGCCTCTGGAACCTCTGTATTTCAATAACAGATGCATGCCATTTTTGCAGATATGTCAGGGGTTGTGTACCTTGGCATAATTGTTGTAGAATAAGATGCTATTCTGAAGGGAATATCAGAAAAATTTTACTGATATGATGGGCAAAGTTCTATATCAGCCCACAAAATTTCCTGTTCTGTATTAAACCCAAATTTAGAACACATTATATCACTAAAGGACACAACTGGAGTATCACCTTTCAAACTGCTGATAGGACACAGAACTAACACTAACTTTACTAAGGAGAAAAGTCTTCTGGGGCTCCTTTGTCCAAAGAGTACCATACAAAGGGAACAGACGACATTGTTTCAGGCCACATTAAATTAAATGGGCAATGTATGATAGTGAAAAGCAAGTCACACATGCAACAATCCTTCGTGGTCCTCACAGCTATATACAATCCATCAGACTTATATTTTGTTGTTGTTAATTGTCATCAAGTTGACTTCAGTTTATGGCAACTCTATGAGTGAGGGAACTACAAATCACTTTGCTATGAACCCTGCTCAGATCTTGCAAACTCAGTACTGTGCTTCTTTGACTGGGGGAAGGGAGGGAAAGGACTGAGAAAAAGACCCCCATAATGAGGGTCTTCTTCTTTTTCTACTGCCTTCTTTCCCAAGCATTATTATTTTTTCTAATGAGTCCTGTCTTCTCATGATATATCCAAAGTATGACAGTCTCAGCTTAGCCATCTTGGCTTGTAGGGACAGTTCAGGCTTAATTTGTTCTGGGACCCATTATTTGTCTTTTTAGTAGTCTATAGTACCTACAGAACTCTCCTGCAGCACCACATTTCAACTGAGTTGTTTCTCTTCCAGTTAGTTATTTTCACAGTCCAGTTTTCATAGGCATCTATAGAAATTAGAAACA
Source organism: Iguana delicatissima (assembly GCA_948472985.1). NCBI lineage: Eukaryota > Metazoa > Chordata > Lepidosauria > Squamata > Iguanidae > Iguana > Iguana delicatissima. The sequence continues at coordinate 97,391 of CAOKZL010000112.1, forward strand.
AGATGGTACAAACAATCCTGACTTTAGCATGGAATGATATATCTTTACACTTGAAAATCTTATCTCATTCCTTTATGGCTGCCTTCCTAAGTCTTATGGTTCTGATTTCTTGACTGCAGTCTCCATTTTGATTAGTGACTGATCCAAGATATAGGAAATCTTTGGCTGTTTCAGTGTCTTCATCACCTACTTTAAAGTTATGTATGTATAACATACCATATAAGCATGTATGATAGCCCAAATTTCCAGTTTTTGTTACCTGCTTGCTACTGTGAAAAAGGAACAAAAAGGAACTTTGAAGTGCCAGGTGGGACATAAAGCGTTATCACTGGTATGTTGAATTTCACTTCAAGCTTCACAATGTGTATAGGCTTGTTACATAATGGTCACAAAATATTTTTTTTAAAATGTAACTACATCATGTTTTATCAGGAAAAAGAATGATTTAATTTAAACTTGTATTGAAGATCAGCCCTTAATACCTTTTTGAGCAATCTTGACAACTGAAATTTGACATGGTGTTCCTGATGTTATTTTCTTGATCAAGTCAAAGAACTAAAATCTTTACATGAAAAGTAACTTTCAAAAATACAGCATATAGCGTTATTTGTCTGCACCCAAGAACTATTACTAAAGGGTTTTTTATTAATTTGTTTGTCAAATACTGTCTTTGAGAAAAACAAAATTCAAAATAACAAATACTGCATGAGATCCTGCATCACCATCTTCATTATTGTCGTCTTCTTCTTCTTCATCATCATCATCATCAATTGACGATGCTCCCCTACACCTATCTTTGCAGCCTGGCAGTGTTGCTAAGGAGCTGGACTTTGGAGCCCTTAGTAATGACTTGAGCAGCACTGCCCCATTCATGGGGTACTAGCAGATGGGAAGACCCCCTTGGGGTCCCGTCACAGCTGTTTCTCCCAAAACACTCTGCAACTGGGAGCGCACTGTGGACATCATTTCCTTAAAAAGTGCTTGGCTGCAAAGGTAAGTTTTTGGGAACACAGTCATTTCTGACTATATATGTGAATCTCCAGCAGATAGCTATTGTAAACCTAGTTTAAATCATAACTGCTGAACAGAATACCAGCTAATTATTTGCTTATTTCATAGCTCACATTTCTCCCAATTTGGCACCCAAATGTATTGCTTCAAAATCTCACTCTGGAATTTATTTTTGTGTATGATAGTTATCAGAGTTGCTGATATTTTTAAAAATTGATTGACAAGAAAAGATGCTGTCAGGCACATGATATTCTCCCTCTTTTTTCATCCTTCATAGTTCAAGTTCATTTTACCCTTATTTCCTACTCTGGATATGGAGAAAATTCATTAATATTTGCATCTTCAACCAAAAAAGTTGCCCCAGCCCTCAAGAAACCCCACAAAAGGAATGGAGAACAGATTTGAGATATTTTGCACTGCAGGATTTGGCATGGGTAAAGTTGTTTTCATGAAAGCACATGTGATTTCTCTGCACAGAAAATGTGTTTGGGGAACAGAAAATATTTATTTATTTATTTATTTATTTATTTATTTATTTATTGGTTTGCTTGCTTGCTTCCTTGTTTGTTTTAGTGCCGTCAATGTATGTCTACAAAAATAAAACCATGAAAACAAACATCCCTGCTAAAGGCATACAATCTAATTACAAAGGAAATATGGAGGAACAAAAGAACGAATGCAAATACTAAAAACAAATAATTCAAATACACATATTCTGAATGCCCAGAATTGTAAGGGTAAGATTATACTGGGGTTCCAAAGATTTTCGAAAATGATTTTTTTTTAACTGCAATTTGAAAACAGTGATTGAAACAGCAGTCTGAAGATTTGTAGATATAATTGATGACCAACCATGGAATAACAAGACAAGACACAGTGAATTGGGATAAACGAAAGGCATTTTCTTTGACCTAAAATGTATATAAGTTGCTTTGGTCTAGAAATGGAGCAAGAGGAGGGAGAAACCCAATATGGGTCCAGGCGTCCAGGTGTTACCCCTTGACTACATCCTCAGCCTTCCTTTGGGTGAAACATTTCAGCCCCCAGGCAATCCAATAATTGAGTTGCTCCCTCACTGGCCATAATTATAAGGTAACCCGGGAGACTCCTGGCTAAGTCATGGGACCCTACAAGTGAAAATCTAAATCCCATGGTAGTCCCCAACACCTGCATCATGGGATCAAAAGAGGAAATTCCAGAGCCCTACCCTACACCAAAAGGCTGTTAAATGTGTACACTGAAGACTTATATTTTTTTTATGCTACCTGTCACAGCCAGGGGACAAACATCTGCTTAGTCCCTTTTCCCCACCAGGACAGGCAACACAGCCCTCATCCCCTGTTGCAGCTCCTCCAAGAACAACCTTTCTCCCCAAATCCTTCAACTTTTCTATCAGAATTCTACAAATTTTTTGTACAGTATCAATTTCAATACCCCAGAGGAAAATTCTGAAGTAGAAAGATATAGCTGTGCATCGTCAGCATAAAAATAATAATGAAGCCCATATTAGCCAGGGATAATCTGCAAAGAAACAACAAATAGCTCAGTAGGAAAACTCTGTGGAACCCCAACTGAAAAGGAAAAACAGATGATGCACAACCTCCAGCTAGCATGTTAAATGGCCTGCAAATCAACTTAGAGAGGAATAGGTAAACCCTAGGCCCCAAGGGAGTCTGTCATGACTAACCAAATCAAAAGTGGAAGAACAATTAAGAATAAGAACTGAATTTTTAGTCTTGGATGTGACAAAATCAAAATATCACCTGTGATCTTTAAGAGAATCACGTCTATTGACTGCAAAAGGTAAAATCCAGATGGAACATAGGTACAAGACGTACAAGAGAGGTACAAGGCACAAGAACTACAAGAGAGAAAGTCAAAGCACTGTGCATAAATAAGCACATTCCAAGACATTTGAAAGGAAGGGCAATAAAGAAACAGGGAGATAATTAAAAAGGGAACCTAGATCAAAGGAAAGCTTTTTAAGAATCAGAAAGATGACATGTTTAACTGTAGAACAGAATGAACCACAAGAAAGGGGAAAATTGTGCGTGGAGAACAGAAGGAAGAATAGCAGGGGCAACAATGATAAGACGTGAGAAGGATCAAGATCAAGAGAGTAGGACAGGAATTTGGAAGCAGCAGCAATTTGGATTGTTTACCTAATGAAACAGAGAAAAAATACTAATCAAAAGGGTCATCTACATGAAGGCTAAAATCACCTGTAATAGGAGTAGAAATGTCATCTGAAAGTGATCCAGACAGCCAATACACAACTGCAACTCACTATTGTAAAGGAGGAGAGGGCTGCAAAAAAGAAAAAAAAAACCTATGAAATTATTTGTTCTTGCCTGCAGGGACACAATAACTGAAAATTTGCATCCCTATTCCCTATGAATATAGGCACGACCCTTCCCTGTACATTTGCATGGAAGCTTCCTATAGAAGTTAATAGCGTGGGTCCATCTTATTTCTACATTAATTATATGCAATTCTTTATTTTATTTAAGTCCACAGGAAAAGTTGCAGTGAAATGCCTATGTTAAAATGTATTTACACCCAAAATAAGTATTTCTAAGTATACTCTCTCTTCAAATATACATTTTAAAAATAATTTTGATCTGTTTGAATTGATAGCTGTATTGAAACATTTCTGCAGCAAAAAAGGTGGTAGATAATGGAGTTCCAATCCACACATTAATCCAGAAGATACAAATCATGTCACTTTGTATCAGAATTCAGAAAGATGAAGTGCTTTGGACATCTGTAGTCTTCTCTGACTCCCTGGAAGGTGGAACTGCATGTGATGGTAGCAAGGTATTGAGTTTTTACTGTTGGAGGACTTGTATGTCTCTTGTATGTCCATCCAGACTTCCCTCTCTATTTGTACAGGTTAAACAAAAGCATTCTCTACCCTTGTGTGAAGTGAGGAGCTGGACAAGCCTGTTCAGGGCTGGCCAATTGCAGGCTTTGAAATGCTGTGTAGGATCAATATCACCTAGAGGTTTGTCTGTTAAATAGATGGATAGCAGGATCAAAAAGAGTAAGGGCTTTTCCGCACTAGACTGTTATAGTGCTATTATTCCACTTTCAATATCCTATGGAATCCTGAGGTTTGCTGTTTAGGGAGTGGCATTCAGAATTCTCAGCCAGAGAGCTCTTTGGCCTCAGTAAACGGCAAAACCCAGAATTCCACAAGAAGTTGAAAGTCGAATAATAGCATTATAACAGTATAGGGTGGAAATGGCCTTAGTTAGATCAATCAGAAACAGGGTAACCAAATAGGAGGAGGGAAATGTATAGAATCTGGATAGGATTCTGGAAACTGAGGATGTGGACAGAGTTCAATGTGTTAATTTTAAACATTTGTTGTATAATAAATATTGGTTGTTTTCATGTTCCTTTCAGTTGTTTCTGACTTACAGCAATCCTAAGGAGAACCTGTTGGAGGGAGGGGCTGTATGCGGGTTCCATCACATAAAATATTATCTACTCTCTTTTGTATGTATGTATTTCTTTTGTTAGGGAACACACTTTATATGAGGTTACTAGACACCCATCCTTGATTCAAGCCACACCACTAGAAGTTTTGCCCCAACTCTACATAATCAAAATGCTTACCACACTTCCTCACTAGACTGTTATAGTACTATTATTCCACTTTCAGCATCCTATGGAATCCTGGGGTTCCTTCTCATCCCCTCATCTCCCTCTTTGCCAGCCTTTGTCAAGGGAGCAGTGTTGAGGGATCAGAGTTGGAGAGACAGAGCCCTTGTGTGGTTGCTAGCAGTTTGGTGGGATGTGGGGAACTGATCACACAGCAATGAGAACTATAGAGACTTTGCTTCATTGTGATCCAGCTTCTTCTGTTCTCCTGATTCATGAAGAGGAGACCTCTGGATCTGCCTCTTTAGGTCACAGGACCCAGGGTGAGGAAGAAAATTTCCCTTGCAGCTGTCCTGGGAGATGAGCCTTCACTTTAAGTCATATTACTTGGGGCAGAGATTCCCAGGATTGGCCTTATAGCAGTGGGGTGGCTGGGAGTAACCCAAATTTTGGGTTCTCCTTCAGGCTTGGGTCTTTTGCCAGGGAAAGCTGGGGAAAAGGGCTAGGGGAGACCATCTACCTCAGCTGTCCCCACACAAGGTTGCTGCTCCCATTTTCATGTCTCAGGAGTAAAAATTTAAATAATTTAATAGTTATATAATGTGACCTTTGTTCAATCCAACCTTCGTGTCCAGTTTCTTTATCCCCATAAACGGTCAGCAATAAACATTTTAACGCAGTGCCTAAAAAGCTTAGCCTTACTTTATGCAGTTCATGTACAGCACAGAAAAACAAACTACCTTCTTTGGTAACTTCAAGTAGTTAATCAAATCACCCCAAAATTTATCTCCCAAGATAAAGTAATTTATATGATGTAGTAAATAACAACATTTAAGGCTTAATTTATATTTACATAAATAGTCTGCATAACTATTGTTTTAGCAAGTTTACTGCATAGAATGATTTGACTAATATTAAATATGTATGAATTTCCTGCTATTCCCTAGGGCCCTCAGAAATGATATGCATTTCAATAGACTGATAAGCAAAGTTTAAATTTAAAGACAAAGCCCTCAAGGATCCTGTATCTTTGGCTTTTTCTGGACCACTAATTTTCCACCTGAACTAAAGATTTAATAAATAATTATTACTGTAGGGTTTACAGAGTTAAGTAAATTAATTGTCCACCAACTCACCCCCACCCAAACAGGCTGTCAGTTCTGCATCTGCCTTAACAATAAATATGACATGATTGATCTTAAGGGTATTGACTTTTTACAACAGCATTCATGTTGATGAATTAAAAATTTTCCATAGAGCTGTCCAAGAAACTATTTATTGTAGCTTTAAAATCTAAAATCTTTCCAACTGTGGCTCTAAACTGAGGTTACTGACATTATTGGCTGGAGATAAATTGTGATTAACATCTTAGCAACATTAAGTGAATTGTATGATACAGAGAAAATGTTGTTGTTATTTATTACTGGTAGTTACTTCAAATGTACACCCATAGGTCCATGGATGGCTTGTTAACAAGACTTATTTGGCTATTGACAAAATTAAACTGAATTTTCTTCAACTTGGTGGCTTCTTGAGTAATGGCATAAGACATAATTTTTTATAGGCATTAAAGAATACAAAATTTAGGAACCCTGAAGGGGAATTCTGAAACTGGGTAAGTGTGTTATTACCATTTAATGGTGAGATCTTGTCTGTGGCAGTAACTACTTTTCCACCATCCACTCAACAACATACCCTTAACTGGTTTGACTTCAGTTAATCCTCTACTAGGCAGAGAAATTGCTGGTTCTTTTCATCTTCAAAGTGGCCTAACATTTCACCCTCCTCAGAAAACGGGAATGATTTTAGGGTGCTTATATTATGATAGTGACAATGTCATCCTCCATTTCTATTTTTCCTTGTAAAATCAACATTTAAGAAATTGTGTCCGATGCAGTGACAGTTTCTTATTTGTTTTGAACAGTAAAAACTAAGCCTTAAATCCAATTGCTAATCCCAGCTGGAGCAGATCTGTTGAATCAACAGGATGTTCATACAAGTTGGCTTTCTATTCAGCTGCTAATTCAGAAGATCTAATCTAGTAGGACCTAGTAATTCAGTTTAGGTCAGTTGTATTGTAAAGTTCTTACTTTATATCTAGTCGTGGACTAAAAAAACTTCTGTTTGTCATCACTCTTTCCATTTTCTCTTCACATGCCGGTTTTCTACTTCTATGAGCTAGGCTCTGATTCAGTTCTTTACTGAATTTTTCATCAATAAATGAATCTGTTATTAGTAGATGCATCTGGTCTGTTCAAAATAGCTAGAGGGTGACTGCAAAATGAACACAGATGCATATACCGTGTGTACAGGAACTGTTCTCTGCGCATGGATTTTCCTTGAAGAATTCAAAAGAGTCTACAGGTTCAGTGCAACAGTCCTGCAATGGCCATGGGTTACTTACTGCAGAAGCTCTTACTGCATCTAAGATCACCATAACTAAGAACCAATTTTCTGTTAATGCAAATAGGAGAGACGCACACCCTCCAACAGTCCCAGTTTCTCAGAGGCAGCTCTGATTAATCCTCTGTCCTCCCACTTTGTGTGTGTGTGTTTATTTCATTCTCAGATTACATAAAGCAAGTAGACAAGAGAAAAAAAAGCCAATACAGTCTAATGAATTACATACAATTACATCCAGTTATCCATTTCTCATTGATAAATATCCCCAAAACCAATATAAAATGAATAGAATAAAGTTAAATGAAGTGGTCTCTGTAGTCTAGACTCCAACGTAATAACTATCCTCAATCTCTCAATGTGATTACTGACAAAGCCCCCCATCTCTTTTCCAGATAATTACAAATTTCTTCTCGATATCTATCCAAAGTTTTATCTTTCAACAAAATAGTAAGTTTATCAATTTGCATCAAATCATATATCTCATACAACCATTCATCTATTTCTGGTACTTTCTCTTTTTTCCAGTCTCTAGCAAATAATATTCCGGCTTTAGTTGTCAAATATAAAAAGATTTTTCTGTTATGCCTCCCAATAAATCCCTCAATTATCTCAACCATGTTCAGCAAATAACTTTCTGGTAGCATGGGGAAATTTGTGTTTAACATTTCTGAAATTTCTATATGGATGTTTTTCCAATATGCTTTGGCTTTTTTTACAGCCCCACCAACAATGAAAAAACTCTGTCCTCTCACTTTTAATCTGTTTTTAAAACAAGAGTTTGTTGTTCCTCCTCACATTTTTGTCCTTTGTCTTCCATTTATTCAATTGTCCCAAACTGAGTTCAAAATGCAAGTGTAGGTTGTTTTCAATAACTCAGCAGGAGAGAAAGAAGAAAACCGAATCTTGCCTTTCCCAGTAGACTCAGACAAAAGCAAACAACTTCAGCCTTTCCTAGCTTATCTGTTCTTCCTCATTAATACCTATTGCCATCTTGACCACATTTTGATCTTGTTTGGCCACATGTGCCTTGGCTTTCATTTGTGAATTGTTGAGTGGTATGGATGCATTTTTAGCATCCTATAAGTGAACAATTTTCCTTACTAGTATCCCTACTGGGCCACTCCCAACAACAGCAACAACACCTTGGTATGTCAACCTCTGTTCAGGAGAAAGGCAACGTGACCCATATTTATACATGATTACGTAGACTGTAGGTAGGCAAAGGAGATTCTTCCAATAAAATCTCTTAAACAAAAACTCAAGTTATTTGTATGATAGATGGAGGGGAAGAAGAGAGAGAGAGAAAATAAAATTTGAGGTGACTCCAATGTGAGCCAAGTCATGTAATGAACCTATAAAATGCTTAGTGAGAGGCAGTCAGGCTTGCAGATGTGTTTACAAAAAGGAATGTTCTGGTTTCATATTTATGATGAGCTTCCACTGATTTAAGACTACCATATATTGAAACCTAATAAACAGCCCCTTATTTACATAGGCTTCAGCATAACACAATCTAACACAAAAGCTCTCCAGGACTGCATTGCAGATACAAGCAGTGTGGCAAATAAAGCATCAAGATATGTCCATAGCATCCAATGTACAGTTTAGAAGCATTATGGAGCAAGGTTGGGGTAAAGAGTAGAAATCAATACTCTGAGAAAATAATAATACAAAATTAGAATTCTTTAGTGTCATTCTGTCAGTGTACTCTAGCTGCTGACAACCATCAAAGAGATGCATTTCCATACCATTTCAATAATCGGTTCAGGCAGTGATATCACAGATACTTAGGCTGTGTACATACTTCATGTTTTTTAAACTTCTAGATATACTCAGTGTTGTCTCCCTGGGGTCTTTTTTCTCCAAATTGCACTGTTCTTATGGAATAAAGCTGAACAGTAGGCTTGATCTAATTGCTTCTTACTTACTCTCTTTGCCACAAAAAGTGAGCTTTTGCCTTGCCACCTGTTTCTTCACATTACACGTAACAGAATGCAGCAAGTGTTCTCTTGCACAACCAGACGTAGGTATGTCATACTGCTATATTACTACATCATCTTATTTCTGCAACAGAGAGACTATTAATGAGTATTGGAACTTTTACTGGAGTGAATGTCACCTGACAGATAGAGAAGCTAGAGAAGACAGATCCCTGAACAAAATTAAAAAAGCAAAATGTTCTAATGGGCTGTGGGGATTTTGAGCTATGAGATTGGCTGAGTAGCCTGCCTGTTGTATGTCACAGAGAGTCTGGCCAGTCAAAAGGGTCTTTGGTTGCTATTGATTGAGCTCCCATTATTCTGAGAGGCTCTCTTTCTCAGGATTGGCTTCAGGTACTTCACTGCCTGAGACAGTGCAACAAAAAGTACCCTTGACACATTTGTCTATTGCCCAAAGCCAGGCAAATTATTTTGACGACCAGGGTTGCAAACCCCACAGCTCCCTGTAATAAAAATATAGAAATGGACAGTTAAATAACTAACAATTTGCTCTCCTATCAGGACACAAAAATTCTATTGCCCACAGTGGCTGTCTCATTCTGCTGAAAGTTGAACCAGTCCTGCAATTGTACCTTGATACATTGCCAGGAGGAGGCATTATACTGGACAAGAGCACTCTTGCCTTTATGCAAAGTGAGGCAACTATTTCAGTCAGCTGCCATTCTCATTTTTTTTTTAACCTGGAGAATTCCCCTCTCCCTCCAGTTCTCTAAGCAAGCTGTTCTTTCTTCACACCATGGAGTGGGATGCTGCTCTTCAGAAAGATTAAATTCTTCAGTCAAAGGGCAGGATGGAGGTGGCAGTAAATCTGCAGAGCAGGAACATCCCTTAGCTACAACACTGGGATGCTCTGGGGGGTCTCCTCCTTGCTTCTTTCCAGCAGGACCAGCCCAAGGGGACAGGGAGGAAATGAAGAAGCCTGCTGGTAGGCCTAGGCAATGATGCCAAGTAGTGCTTAAACGGCCTCAGCCACTCCAAACAATTGCCAAGTCACAACTGCCTGCATGTGAGATCACTGGAGAAATTAGTGAAAGCCAGAGGCTATTAAGGATGTATAACCAATTCTTTCCTTCAAAGGCTTGAGCGGGGCTGCCAGAACAGAAACTGGAGAGGACTCCTGTGCATTTAATGGTTATATAGAAGACGAAATTTCAGCAGGTGTTACTTGTTACCTGGTGGTTTGACAAACAAAACCTGCTGAAATTCCCTCTGTTAAACAATCTTAAATGTAGAAGAACCTTCTCCAGTTTTTAGTCTGGGAATCCTAGCCTTGATCTACCATCCCAAGCACTCTTATTTGGAAGATACTAGCACATAAAACTGGATCCCATATAATATTGCCAGGGACTCTGGGTGCATATCTGTTGGGAGATGGGATGGATGAAATCCTTTCCCCTTCTCAGCTGTAGTTCATTCTTCCATCTCCTTCTCTCTTCTTAAGAACTATCAGAAACTCAATCATTTTTTGCATCTTCAAAGTAGCCATGGTACCTTCTTTCTGCTAATTTGTATCAGAACCAGCAATAGCAACAAGACAAGCAAGGAGTTGCAAACAACAGTGCTTCTAATCCAGACTTGACATTTTTTGAACTCCATCTCCCTTCCCTTTCCTTCCCTCTTTCTAGCATCTAGCATCAGTGACAAATTGTGACTGTCATGTCAGAGGTACAGTGAAACCACTCTGAGTGTTAGTCTGGATCATATCAGTGCATGTTAGGTTAGAAAAGTAATTTGACATTAAACATTATAAATTGGAATATTGTTTCACTAGCACAATCACTAATAATTCATCAAGTTATCATTAATTAACTTATTGATTAAACGGTTTATGTTGGGGCAGACCATGGATATAGAGAATGGCATAGAGGTTGTACATGTTGACTCCACAGAAACCTCCTTCAAACCATCTCTTCTTATCCATTGAAAATTGCCTTCCTTGTGGACTTTTTCCTGTATGAACTACAAAGCCATAGTAGGATTGCTGCCTGGTGATACTGCAGTGCATCTGGAAATACTAAGGCTGGGGAGGCTACACCAGACCATAAGATCTCCTCTCACAACTTCTTCTTTAAAACTTCTCATTCATCTGCATCTCTTTTTTCTTCCTGCATCTACCAACACAAAACACTTCACTCATTTTCAAATGTTTTCTTTCTTAAAGATTGATCGGGAGTGCTTCATTGCACTGAGAGCAATGATCTCCTGCAAATACAGAAATGAGTTAATAGCTTCACAGATTGGCTAGTCAGTGACGAATGGAAAATTCTTAATCTGAAATTTTGGACAACTGAATCATTGAATCCTTTCTGCCTCCCCACTCCTAGTCAATAATGTTGTCTAGAAAAAAAAATCACTTAATTATCGCTTAAATATCTAAAAAGGCCCTTCTGATGTCATGGGTTTGTATTTGATTTATTAACTGTATATTAGGGTATGAAGTAAAGAGCCGTTGGGAGAGGGGACACAATGGAGTGCTGAAGTGAATCCTGATTGGCGGGATGTTTAAGAATATTTCCATAAGGCTGGTGAATGACAGTTAGGAGATCAGTTTCAGTGGGGAGTTCAATTAGACCAGGCTTTGAGAAGAGTGCAGTTAGAAAACAATTTGAGTGGAGTATGAGTTAGACTAGAGTTGGATTGAGAGAGGCAAGTTTGAGTTGTGCAGTTGGTAAGAATCTGAGTTAATATAAGATAAGTGTGTGAGTGTGGTATATTAAGTGTAATAAATAAATAACCTGTTGTGTTATTTTAACAACCTTAAATAAAAAAAAGTTTTTATTTTTATGCACTTATGGCCTCTGGAAACACTATCTCTCTGAAAGCTTGGATTCAGACAAGGTGTCTGTGGTGGCAGCATTAAATACAGAGGGGTGGTATCCACTAAGGATAGTAGTGACATAAATCCCCATAGATACTTGAGAGCATTTATCTGTTCCCCAAAGCTGGTGTCACCCAGTGGGATCAAGCAAGGCCCTCACTAATTGCACTGACACCGTGGAAGTCTTCACAGCTAGTGCATTAAAAGGTAGAAATCCCATATTTGGCAACAGTGGTGGGATTGCCTGAGAAGAATCCTCACAATTGGTGGCACCAGTGGGGTCGCCCCACAGTTGGTGGGACAAGGGTTGGAAAACCCCTACAGCAATATACCAGGAGAGAGACACAATGTTAATTAAATAAGTATAATAAATATAAATAAATAAAAATGTTAGAAATATAAAAACAATATAGGTCATAATTGTATATTATACCACAACATACAATAGAAACCAGACCAGAATGTGATCAACAGGGAAGGAGAAGTTATTAAAAAGCATCACAATGCATCCAATCTCCAACCCATTTTATAAACTATAAACACTTTCATTCCATACAGGTGAATGGGGGATATTCTGAAATGGCACCAGCTGCTTAAGAGCTTAGGGGCCTTTCCACACTATGCCCTTATGGTGCTATTATTCCACTTTCAACATCCTATGGATTTCTGGGGTTTTGTAATTTACTGAAGACAAAGAGCTCTCTGGTTAAAAATTCTAAATGCCCCTCCCTAAACTGCTAACCCCAGGATTCCATAGGATATTGAAAGTGGAATAATAGCACTATAACAATGTAGTGCGAAAGGCCCTTGGTCTCCTGGCAAGCACATACTAACTCCCTTCCACCCCATTATCTTCCAAGACGACTACTATTACTTTCATTTTTTCAAATTTAGCTGCTCTTCTCCTCCAAATCCCCAAGTACCTTACCTGGAATCCAAAATGTTCTCTATCTCCTCCTCATGCATCCCAGCTGCCTTCTCAAACAACTCACATAGATTAGTTTGGCTAATCACACAGTCATTTGACACATCTGCTCCAATTCTAATATTTCTTCTCTTGAGGCAGCAAGCCTTATTCTTTTTACTGTTGGTGACAGAAGCTGAGGCAGCATTTGTCCCTTTGACATGGAACCTACCAGCTGCCACTGCCCAGCATGTTTGATCGATCTGTAGCTGAGGAAAGATGAAATAATTTAGAGGTTTCTTAATGGGAGCTGGGAGAAGATATTAAATGGCAATCCTAACAAACAATTGGAACATCCCATGTGCATTAGTACATGTGCACAATACAACAAAGAATCTTAAAAAACAACAAAGATTTTACAACAACATTACAACAAAGATTTTAGCATCTATCTATCTATCTATCTATCTATCTATCTATCTATCTATCTATCTATGATAGCAATCGCTCAAATTGTCCCCCAACCACTCTCCATTATCAAAAGCATGAGTAACATTAGGGCTTGCAAACATTCAGGAGTGAAAAAGACTTTACATACCCCATAGTGGGAAGTAATAGGATGGAGCTACCTGGAATTTGGGGGATTGGTTGCAATGTAGAAGGAAAAGAGCAAAATGTACTTTTCTTTCAGATTATTTAAAAAGTTAAATTTCTATTCCTCCATCTATCCCTGCTTTGCTGGCTTCTGTTACAAACTCAAAAAGATGTGTGTGTGTTTCCCCTTCCACAATCTTTCCCAGAAGTTGTATAACATTTTCACTGAAGGAGGCGGAAAATCTTTTCAAAGATGCAGTGGAATGGTTAGAACAGTGTGCTGATGGAGATCATAAGTCCTCACTGAGTCATGAGAGCCACTAGGTCACTTTAAGCTAGTCATTTTCTCATCCCAAACTATCTCACGGAGTTGATGTGAGATAAAGTAGGGAAGAAGATATCATGCATAATGCCTTGACTTGAAAGAAATATGATACAAATATGTAGCAAGGTATGACCAATTGGCTAATAATTCCATTTTGATCTTTTTAGAGCAATATTTATAAGCTTGCACACTTGCATCAAAATAAGGCCTCGCATTACAGTTCATGTATGATGATGTACTTTGTTTTCTCCAATACAGAATATAATTTATGAAGAAATCTTCATTTTGATAGAATGCAAGAATATTTGTGAATAGTTTACAAATATTATTTGTGTATCTTCTATCTATTTTAAGAGCATGTGGCTTTTTTCATACACAATTCTCAATATAGTATTCGTGAAATATTAAAGACAATCGTATAATTGAGGCAGAATAAAAAAAGGGAAATATTAAGAATCATATTGAGACTGTTGAAAATATGATATTAAATACTAACTGAAGATTTTTAATCCTTACAATTACTACACAGCAATGGTGGACATGCATATCCAACATTATAAGCCTGACCCTGTGGTGCCACAAGGGCCTTCCTGTTGGCTTCAGGTTTGGACCCTGAAATCTCAGGGAATGAGATGCTGGTAACTTGATAATCCTAGTGAATATCACAAAGAACAGTGCCCAGAGAGATCACAAGTGGCTGGGATGTTCCTCACCTGGCAACCTTATAGGCACCAGATTCCTCAGCTGTTGATTTCTGTTGGAGGAGATTGCTGTGTGTACACATCAGATGGTGTCCCCTGCACTTTCTAAAGTTGCCTGCTGCTCTCTGGTGTGGCACCTGACCACTGTGTATGCAAAATTCATCCATCACTGCCATTTGCTTCTATACATGCAAAGAAATCTTGTCCTTTGCTATGTGCAGCATAACATCTTAAGACAGCCCTGCCTTATGGTGAATCTATGAATGAAAGATATCCAGAAGACTAACTCATCAACTGTCTTCCTCATGTCTTGCAAAGTCAGGGCCACGGTTCCCTTCATTGATTTAATCCATCTATAGTACAATCTGCTTCTTTTCCTCCTGCCTTCCACTTTACCAAGCAATATCATCTTTTCCCATGAGTCACATCATCTCATGATATGGCCAAACTAGAACAGCCTCAGTTTGATCACCTTCACTTAGGTGAGAGTTCAGGTTTAGTTTGTTCTAAAACCATTTCTTTCCAAGACCAAGTCAGTTCATGGTATCTATTGAATACTTCTCCAGCACTACATTTCAAGTGAATTGATTTTCCTCCTGTCAGCTTTCCCTCTCCAGCATTACAGCCATACACAGAAATCAGAATACTATGGCCTGGATGATTCTGTCTTTGACATTAACGTCAAATCTTCTCTGCCTTGATTTTGTCATGTTTCTTTGAAAACCAGTTGTATTTTTTTCCAGGGTTTATCTTTATTGTGTTGAAGGAGTTTACATTTTCTTCCCATGCTGCTTTTTGCAATTTTTTCTGCACATTTTTTCCTAATTTACACTAATTTGTCTGTACAGTTTTTTTCTGATTTGTCTAAATTTTCCACCATCAGCTAAAGTATGTTTTTCCTTATTTCTTCCAGTTGTGTACATTTTAGTCATTCACTTTTTAATGTATGTACACTTTTTTGTGCAAACTATTTCTCTGAAATGCCCTGTAAGCCTTGCAAATGTGCACATGCTAAAGGTAAGGTGTGCAATTTTCTCACCACAAATCTCTGGAGGTGGAAAAAGCAACTTTCATTAAGATTGTCAAGTCCCAATGAAATTTCTGTACGTCCTTATTGTATGACATTGACTAAGAAGGACAGAGGAGATAAGTTCCTGCTAGAAACAAAAATGAGGAGAACATTTCTTTCATGGCTGGTTTCCAAAAGACAAATGGTGATAGTGTTTGCAGAAGTGGGTTTATATCCATGAAATCTCATGCTAAAATAAAAATCATGAACTATTTTCTCTCCCTCCTTTCCTCCTTTTTAAATTGGTAGTGGTATTACTGTTAGTAGTAAGATGCTGAACGGTATGGAAGCACAGCTTTAGAAGGTTAGATTTTGGACTACCATCCCAGGAATTCTCCAGCCAGTATGGACAGTGGTTTCTATTCAGCAAGTTTAGGTTTCATGCAGTATATGTACATCTTTATTACCTACAGAACAGCATTTTTTGGCTGCGTCTCTACACTTTTATCGGCCTGAATATCTTTGGTAAACATACAAGGATTTTTAAGAAGAGACACACCAAATCAGTAAATGAGGTTATACTGCTAATTACCATACTGTGTTATACTACCTTTCCTGTTTTACATTAAAAAAAATCATCCTCCAAACCGAAACCCAAAGTGACTTCCACTTTATCACTTAGATGAAACAGTTATCTTTCAGGGTTTGAAATTTCTGTGATCTTTATGCTTAATAAGCTCAGTAAAAGGCATTCAAATTACATCACTTTTGTCTTAGAAGTTAAATTGGGAAATATTGCGTTCTCCGAGATGATAAACTCAGTAGAAGATAAATTATCATGAGAAATAGTTTTAATTGATTTACCATAATAAAAGTTATGTGACTTTGAAGTGCAAATGACACATTAAAATGAATCTACAGTATGTTGATAATAAAGTGGCTTCTTTGTTAATGGAATTACTGACAGTGCAGATGCTTACAGGAGAGCTGTCTATTGTTAAGTTGGAAGCATTGATGGGAACTAAAGATACGGAGTATTTAAATTCAAGTGTAGCTCTTTAGTTACTATTTGGATTCTTGCGGTACTGAGTAAAAATGCAATGCTTAAAGTAACAACAAGGGCTCATGATAAGAGTCTTGTTTTCAAAGATGCCTTATAGGAAGGGGAGGAGACATGTACTCTTTCCTTGAATCCATTTTGCCAATATGACAGCTAAATGTGGCAGCATGGTGGATAAGATTGTGAGCTGTAAAGTTTGCATCTCAAACACACTTCTATGAACATTCTGACTGGTGGTAGAAATCTCACAGTGGTGAGTGCAAGATGACAGTAATACTACTGACCTACTTTAAAGAGTTGTTTTTGAAGACTGCTGGTGTGAGGCAATTTCAACACCAATAAAAGTTATAAACATAATAAATTATAGGATAATTAGTATCCATCAGTACAGATCTTGACAAAGAGCTATTCTGCTATAGTGTTATAAAGGGGGTGGGATACATAGTCCAGAGTTGCAAGCCAACCCAAATTAGATAAAGTAATTCAGTTAGCAAGTTAGTTCGTAGTTGGATGTCTAATCCAACTGTAAAAATAATTGGATCCTTAATCCATAAGTACTCAGTAACATAGCTTGATATAGTTCTTTTTTTGTTCTACACTCCCAGCAGTGACCTTGGGATTCTGGAAACTGTAGTCTAAAAAGTGGCTTTCTTAAGCTCTTCTCAAAGTAGCCCAAGTGAAAACCCACCCCTAGCCACAGAATAGTCAGACACCCTGTTCTCATCCACCTGCTTTGGTATTTCATCAATTCAGAAAGCCATTGGGCACATAAAGCTTTCAAGTATCTTAAGGAGTGCCTCTTAGAATATCGGGGTTAGTCCTTCCGTTTTCCACTGTAGCACAGAATATATAGTTATATTTTGAAGAGCACTTCCAAGCATCTATAGCCACACTCTTAGATTTCTTCGATGTGCACGAATGAGAGAGTTCAGTGCCAGTGGTGCTTAATGCTTCAAAGTCACATAACTTTTATTAAAGAGCATAATGCTACATTCTATCTTCAACAGCTATATACAAATCTGCCAGCACATGTTGTCATAACTGGGGAGTCAAATCTAATGTCTTTAATAACTTCCACTCCAATCTTTAGCATTTACCAAAAAAAAAAAGCCTCTCTCTGGAACACTGGCATTATGAATGTCATGGCTTCTGACACTGCGCTGGTAATGGAGGAAGTTTGGCATTCATTCTCAGATTTCTTTGTTTACAGGTTTTACATCAAGGCTTTAAAGATTCTTATGGCTGCAGAACAATTCACTCTGATTGCTTTTAGTTCACATTAAGCAGTCTTAAGGAAAACCCACCAAAAAATGTAAAAATATAAACAATAAAGACAACTTTTCTAAATGTCCCCACCCTAATAATCATGAGAATCACCACTTTCTCCTGTTCTGCTCCCTCCCTACTTTGTGTTTTCAGGAGCTGTGAGAATATGAAGCTTCTTCTTCTGCAGAAACAACTAAGAAATTATAAGAGAAACTAAACATTTTTATAGGATTAGTAAAATTGATGAGTAGTTAGTAAAACATCTGCTTGCTTCCCAGTTTCCTATTAAATTTATACTAGTTAGTGAGCCAGCTAGCTAGTTACATTTATATCCCACATTTCCTCCTTTGAACTTATGGTGTCAAGCATGGATCTTCTTCCCGCTGTAACCTTGTGAAGTAAATCAGGCTGAGAGTGGCTTGTCCCAGGTCACCTAGTGAATTTCATGGTTCAGTGAGGAATCTCTCAAGTCCCAGCACAAGAGACTAATCACTTACCCCATGCTGGTTCTCCCAGCATACTCACTATGTCACATTCCCATTATATTATACTTTGGCTTTATCACACCATCCTGTTGTCTCACAACAATCATGTTATTTAAGGAAACAAAGACATACAAATACAGAAATAGTAACTATCACAGTCTCTGCAATAATATTGTGCTGCCAGTTTGGTGATATAGATCTCTGCAAACAGTCTTCCGGACGACGCTACCAACTCCACCTCACTTCCCCTCTCTGTGCTACCTAGTGCAATGTAGACTTTTGTTCTGTGATTTTGGTTATTTGAGAGTCTCCAGATGCTGGCTCTGCCTCCCTCCCTTCTTCTCCTTCTCCTGCTGCTGTTGGACAGGGTAGCTGCAGCTGGTCCTCCTTGCCTGGCACTACCATGAAGGACTGTCCAAAAAGGGGTTTGTGCATATAGAAGTCAATTATTCTCTCAACTATAAAGGAGGGGATCACAGTCCTGAAAGGGGCATGTGTATATGTAAATCAATTACTCTTCTAACTAGGGAGGAGGGGATTCAAGAACCACTGTCCAAAAGTAGGGGTTTGTGCATATAGAAGTCAGTAACCCTCCTAACCAGAAAGAAGAGATCACAAAGGACTTTCCAAAAAGGGTGGGGGGATCCATATCAAGTCAATAACTGCTAACCAGACTAGGGGATCACAAAGGACTGTCCAAAAAGGGCCTCATGCACATGGAGATCAGCACCTACTAACACCACATGAGTGCCACAATATTGGAACTGCAGCAGAATGAAAACATTGCATGAATAGACAATAGCAGAAAAGCAGATTTATTGGAGCTATTCATGGGTAGTTATAACAAATGAAAAGAGACGACCTAATAATGATGGGAATGCAATTGAACAACAGAAGAGTGATGATGTCATGTGATAAGAAGAGATCAAAAATGGAACTGTGCCAGTGCAATCAGGCAACAAACCAGTGTGCGATAAAGCCCTGTTCTTTATAGCTTTATTTCCATAAATATCTGTCTTCATCTTGTTTTTAGTTTTTCAAAATTGATTCTGTAGACTACAGTCTTTCAGGTACAAACTGAATATTCTGTATAGTATAAAATATGAACCAATGTTTGCTTCCAACAGATATTTAACCCTAACAGGCTTTGCATTGCTCTTCTCCATTATTTTACAAAATTTCTATTGAACTTTTTTTTTATTCCACTTTATTTCCTAACTTTTTTGAACACCAAAATATGAGCAACTATATTTAAACAGCTAGAAACACTGATGTGTCTGCAATTATCCTTTTAAACCACTCATATATTCCAGATGCTTTCAGCAGGAAGAGCTTATATCTGATTTTTAGTACCTGTTTAAACAAAAATAGATGTTTATCTCTTTAAATTTTTGCCAGGATGCTGTCACTTCCCCATTTACTAATGTTATGTTGTGACAGAATGTGTCAGCATCTCAGAGAAATGAAAAGAGATATAGCGAAGCTGAAAAATATGTCGTCATCAATTCAGTGAAAAGCAAATACCCTTCTGTAAATGTGGGCAAGTATAATGGTTCTAAGAAGCCAGTTTTCCCTGATGCTTAAAAAAAAAAAAGAGCATTGAGGCCTTGCTGTTCCACATCCAAGCACTGATTATCCATGTGATCCAGATTTTTGTTAATATGTGGGCTAGTTCACAAAGGACTTTTTGGATGTTCTGTGTGGAGAACTATCCAAGTGACTATAACAGGTTGCAGTGCAGTGGGGAAACATTCAGGGATTGAAGACTGCCTTTGAAATCTCAAGTGATATTGTCTAGCAATGCAGAAAGTTTTGTGGGGCTGACCTTACAACAAATATGATAGTCCAATGGTAGTATGACCTTCTCATAACCCTTCTGTGTCAGAGAGTTAAAAACATAGTTTGTCTTCTAGTTCCTTCACACATGGAAACACATTTGTGGATACCTAATCAGTTTACTGCACCACTGCACAAGGAGGATCAGGCAGGGGATAAACAGATAAGCACCACTAGGGTGGAAGTGGTTAAAATTCTGTTGTTTAAAATTGACACTGTTTGGCACAGCATAGACCAAGAAGCTGACCTCTCTGCCAGCTAACGTTCCCACAATCAGCATCCTGATTGATGAACCATAGCAGAATGACAGTGTAAGCAGCCTATAAGAACATGAATTCACGTAAGGGTTTCTCCTACCACCAGAGCGATGGCCTTGTCCTCCATTTCCAAGCCAGGGTAGTGCCCAGCCCCTCCCCCGATGTCCCTTATGGGCCTTTCCTTTTGGTGATAACTGCTTACCCCCCCCAAAAATATAGCCCCTGTTCAATCCCCCCAATGTGACAAGAACCAAAGCAAAACCCCTTTGCTTGACACCAAACTCGCTACAGTTGCATCCTATCCAGCACTTCTTACCATAAGCTTGACAGATGAATTTACCTTTACCCTATTTTTGACAGGCAGATGCCATCCAGGTTACTGAGTCCATCTTTTTGGAATTTATTCCAAAAATTTATTCTCTCAATATCAAGATCTCCAAAACATTGACACATGCCCCATGGCCCTCTTTACTCTTTAAAAAGTCTTGTCAACCGCATGGGGCTGACAAGCCAAACTTCCCAGACAAATTCATTTCTCCAGGAAGTGTCACCAGATAAAGTGCATCCCATGAATATGGTGCAGCAGTAATAAAAGAATAGAAAAATAAAACATTAAACAAAACATACATACATAGATACATACATACATAGAAACAAGAAACAAGGTAATCCTTGGCTATGCTAGAAAGGCTGAAATCTTTTCCATGCAGTCAAGTCATTTTGGCATTTGGGAAGCCATGCTGTTTAAAATTTTCTCCTCAGCGAGAAAGGGTACCTTAAGACATCAAGACATCCTGTTGAGAAAATGGACAGCTATCATTAGATTTTTTTGTGATTTGGGACAATGAAAAGTTTTTTGTGTGTATATGTGTGTGTTTGTATGCGTGCGTGCGTGCGTGCGTGTGCAGAAAATAATATTTTGCACAAAATATTTTGCACAAGATAATATTTTGCATAACAAACATTTTTGGTGCAATATTTTGTTGTTTGTGTTCATTTTTTTTAATTTTCATGAACAGATTTTGGACAAAAAGTCACAAAGGCTGAAAAAAGTACAAAAATTCTTTCAATCTCACACAGAAGGAATAAGACATTTGAAATTATTTGTTCTTTCATGTAAAAAGAAAATAAAAGGGGAGAATAACATCTCTATGAGATTGTAGTGACTCACTTCCTCTCAAGGGCAAGTGGAGTAGGACTGGGTTCACTTGTTCTCTTTGACACCCATACCGACTCTTCAGTCATGATAAAAGTCCCCAGAACAACCACAGCTATCCAATATACTTAGCAAAGCACATCAAGTTTTCAGAGAGAGTTTGAGAGTTTGAGTTTGAGAGAGCCTTGCTATTGATATTATCAAACTCTCTATTTTCCCAATGTCTATTCTGAGCCTACACTGCTGGTGAAGGTTAGCTCAATTTCAAGAGGAGAACAGCCCACAGATGCCTAGGCTTGCCTCTCCCTCCCCATTCCAGACTGACAACAGCATGAGTACTAGATCCAGTTGTTATTTTTCCCCCTGATTAGCATGTGTATGGATTTCAGAGGAGCCCATCAATTAAACATGTGCCCATGGGCATTGCCTCCAGATTTTTTCCTGAGTAAAACATGACTACTTCTGCTTTAATGTCATGCAGCCCTTTCTCCTTGGTGCCTAACTTCTTTGCAGTTGTCACAGAGGTCAGCCACACTGATCACACCCGCCAGTCTTCATGTACCCACAAGTGTGGCTGAGCTAAGAGACGGTGATGAGTTTCAAAATGAGTTTCATATTGGAGAGAAGACAGAAGCCTGCTCTTCAGTAGGCCCCAACTGTGGCGTTTTCTGCACTTTGTTTTTAAAACAGGGCAACGCGTCCTCCAGCGAGGACATTTTCACTTGGGGGTGAACTGGGTCGGGACTACTTTCTGTAGTTTCGGACTTCAGCCCACTCCGGAACGCCCAGAACTGGTGGTTCTCCGTGCTATTGAAAGACTGCTTAAAACTGGTCTTTCAATAGCCTGGCGCGCCCCAGTCCATCGCTGCACTCCTGTGTAGAGCTGCAGGCTCGCACCAGCATGAGGCTGCAGATCTTCCAGGGGTGTGCTTCTGGCTGTTGAGCTTCTCTGGTTAGTGGAGAGCCTCCACCAACCAGAAGCCTCCATTTTCGTCCCCGGAGCAGTGTGTAGCGCGGGTACACACTGCTCCGGATCAGCTTGGATCGTCGGAGGGAGCACACCAGTCTGGTGAGTAACAGACTGCCCTGTTTTCTTCCCAAAGTGCGAAAAAGCCCTGTAATCCCAGTAACACCTGGCTCTCAAGTTGCAAGCAGCTAAGCAAATTGCAAGCAACTAGGCATGCCGTCATACCTTCAGCCTAAGGGAAGGCATGACTCCTATGTGAGTTTATGGTGCTAAAATTAACTTTCCAAGCTCTGCTGAATTTCAAGCAAAGGTCTTTTCCAGCCCTTATAATTGATGTATCTTTGTTATTTAAGGAAAGGTAAGTGATGGAACTTGGCATTTTCTACATGCAGATTATGTGCTATATCACAGAGCTATCATGTCACATTAAGAACCAATTACAATTGTCCTTACTAGAAACTCCTAAGAAAGCTCCAACAGACCAGGTAGAACTGGACCTCTCTTTTGCCCCATCTGTTTCATATTCATAGTTGGGATG
The DNA here is from genome assembly GCA_948472985.1 of Iguana delicatissima. Lineage (NCBI taxonomy): Eukaryota > Metazoa > Chordata > Lepidosauria > Squamata > Iguanidae > Iguana > Iguana delicatissima. The sequence goes on from CAOKZL010000112.1 coordinate 120,327, forward strand.
GAAGTAGCAGGAAGACCTTTTAGAGACCCATGGAATTGGCATCATTGACAATGCTGGAGAAGATTTCTGCCCAAGTCAGACCAGGGAGTACTAGGGTGTTACTCACAGAAAGAATCCCATGCTTCTTGGTGGTGGTAGTGGGACAGTTAAGCATATGAGGGGATGTAAAAATTGCTTTCCATCCCTTGAAGCTCATCTGAAGCCCCTGTCTTCAAAAAACTCCTTGTTCCATGCACCCTTGCCAGTGTCAATATTTCATGAATACCATGTTAAGAGAATTGTGTATGAGCTGAGGCGGCAAATATTGTACTTCTGGTGGCATTAGGGGAAATGAAGGCTTGGCTTGTGATGGCTCATACCCTCACACATGTAAGCTGTCTCTTCATGGTTTCACACAAATTTCTCCTAATTATAAAAGATGGAATTGCAGGAGGAGAAGGCATGATGCTTGCTGACATTTTCATTCTACAAGACAATTCTTCAGCTGGCTAATTAGGAAGCTTCCCAAATCCTTTGCAGTGCTAGAGAGCTGCAAAATCCCATCCACATCAGCCAAAATCTGCTCAATGGCTGAATAATCTTATTGCCCATAGAAGCTGAGTTGGAAAGCCTGAACTGCAGTTATTGATGCTAGAGCATACAGGTAGAACGGCCAGCTCAACCTCCAGTATGCACCCCATCTTTCACTTTAGCTCTTCATTAAGCTTTTGTCTGCCAAATTTTGGTAGGTTTGCAAAGGTCATTGTAGAGCGTTAGAGAGTATTTGTTTTTTCTGTAACATTCCCATAGACAAGGTTATTTGCAAGTAGAATAAGCTTAATAATTTACTCCATTTGCTTTTTTATATTTATCTTCACCAAGCACTGCTCCATGGAGCATTCCAGACAAGTAGCAATGTAGAATAAAATTGTAAGCAATTATTAGAACAAAAAATAAATGAGCAAAAAATAAAAACTCTAAAGACAGTACTAAAATCAACAAAAAGCATGTCTACACAAAATACATAACAGTAGCAAGAGCAAAACAGCATGTAAAGTGTGCTAATTCTTCCAAGAGCTAGGTTTCTAGATCAAAGCAGAACTCATCACAAGAATTCAACTTCTCTGCTATTAATGTAGTGAGTATATATATATATATAATAGTATCAGATTTTTTTTTATTGACATGTATAAGAAGATCTAATTTTGTGGTACCATGAAGTATCATTGTTTTTGCTTCTTTTAATCCTGTTAAGGACCTGATCTGAATAAAAATATAACTTAAGAACAATACTGACCATCCATCGCAGCCTGTCACTGTGGCCTGTCACTGTGGAGTGCAACATTTTATTCATGGTCCAGTTCACTGCCAGAGCTCAGCTTTTCCAAGGCACTATGAGTGCCTTGTTGTGACTTTAGACTGCTTCACACATGTAGGTTATTTTGAAGTAATTTGAAGTGATTGTCTCTCTAAAAATATCCCTCAGAAAAGAAACATGACAGAAAGAAAGAGAGCCAAACTTTTGTTAAGCTGCAGAACAGTGGGTTAAAATTGGAAACATGTTTCCTTCAGCACTGGAAACAGAATGGGTGCGTTTTCTTTATCAACTCCTAGAAAAAATATCAGACATTTTCCTTCTCGTATGGTGTGGTTAAAATCAACATTTTCTGTACTAACCTTTCCTTTGTCCTATCAGGATCATTGAGATGCAGCTATGCTTTCAAGGGAGTAGTGTATTCCTGGGATACAAACACAACTGTCAGCTATAGTACAAGTTGCATCACACATTCTTATTGTATTTTCTTGCTAACTATGATGTCACATTCCAAAGAGTAGCAAAGAGAGACCAAAAACAAACACTGAATGTGGTTTTTCCACTCTGAGGAGCATTGGTTGGTGCACATGACCAAGATGATGACTTAATTTTTTCAAGTTTCATTGATTATTGATGTATTATCAGAAGTGTATAAAACCAGGAAGAGAACAGCAGAAGAACCAAACTGCCTTGGTGTGTCTCTACTTCAGAATTCTGCTCATACAGAAGCCAGAAGCTTATGAGAGTCTCACAAGCATGGCAAGAGTGTATCAGTAGCCTCAAAGTTTTATCTTCCATCAAGAGATATGCTGAGTCATATGGTCCTTGATACAAGAGGTGATATATGGCCATCTTGACAAGTAGCCGAGTCTTCCATAAATTTATCCTGTTTCCTTTTTCAAATTGTTGGTTATAACTAGATCTTGTGGTAGTGAATAGAGTTTCACTGTGTGATGTACAAAGAGAAGAAAGCAGAAAAAAGCAGAAATCATTTACATTTTTGCAGTGACTTTGACTGCATAATTCATTATTGGAACAGGAATGGGAGATAGTTGCTCAGTCAAAGAAAAACCTTGAACCAAATTTTGATTCATTTGTTTTATACTTTTGTCATTAACACACTTGGACTAAGGCAACCTCTGATTGCACAATAATAATAATAATAATAATAATAATAATAACACTCATATGTAAAAATGCACAGCAGTGCACTGCCAAGGTCAGTGTATACCAAATTGCTCAAAAACAAACACTTGGGATTTAGGATATTTATTCAGTGACCCTGAAATGTCAGCTTGACATGGCTACTAATGTAGCACACAGCTCTCCAGAGTTATTCCTCTATGCAAAGGTGCCACCAACTGTGAGAATGTACCAGAGAGGGTGGCTGGAAACAATCTGCATACCTTATTTTATCGCTAGGCCTCATAAATCAACTTTCTAAGGAGGGAAAATATCTAGAATTTCATGCTATTTGTGAAATAGGGCATAACCAGAATGACACATTTTTGAGAGTCCAGTGACATCAGAAGAAAACAACTTAAATGTTATTTTGTTGTAGTGTTTGATATTAGCTGGGTTTTCTAATCCTAGCCTCAAATTACATTCTGGTAAGATGTAGTAGATCTGATCTACTGAAGCTTACACAGAGAGATGTGCTTATTCCTAGTGTATTATATACATTCACACTTAGGTACTATAAATTGTATAATTAACACTTAATGCAGTTTATGACTCTCATTCCAGTTGACATCACTGAGGAAGGCTGAAGCTGAAATATCTTACACTTTGTTCATACAAACACCTGCTTTCAGTCATTTTACTAAATCTGTTTCAATTGATGGTGTCTTTCCAGGATGCAGGTTCTACTTGAAAACTGGGCAGTTCAGTTGCTTTATTCAACTGTTACATGCATGTGCACACACACACAATTACAAAACTGCTAAGTTTGTTCCTAGCAAACTAGGGGTAGGGATAAGAGAATTACAAGACCCTGTTGTCTTTACGCAGAGACCATGGCCCTTTTCACACCTTACCTTTTCCCAGTGCTGGGCTGCAGGGTTCGTGCAGGAAGCCTTTGTAGGAACGCTCTCGCATCCTTCCTGCTTCGGCTCCACAGCTGCTTCCTGGTCATGTGAGCGCCCCACCTCTTCCATTCACAGTGCAGCCTGGGACCTCCCAGGCTGCACTGAGGAGAGGACACGTGACCAGCCTGGCTCCCGAGGATCCACACACAAGGTAAGTGCGCACAGGGCCCCTGAGCGATGCGCAACCACGCAGCATTTTTGGCTTTAAGCCAAAAATGAAAAATGTTTGTGCAGTCCGCATCAGGCTTTTGAGCATCGTGCAAATGCAAATGTGTTGTGAGGACCGCTCCTCACATTTACACGATGCTCAAGGGGCCCTTTCGCTTCAGAAATGCTGTGCGAAAAGGGCCCATGTTTCATTTATCCCTTCTTCTGAAATGTCAAGGATTGCTGGAACATCAAGGCCAGGAACTTTCTGAGATTTCTGGGAACACCTTTATGGACCAAGCTTTTCTTTGAACCAAGGACTATGTTATGCACTTGTTCATGGCAGCTACTACCACACCACCACTGCTACTGGAACCTGAACACAAAAATGTGCATTTCTCAAAGCATATCTGTATCCTGTATCCTGATTGATATATATAAAAGATTTTCAATGTACTATGGTGAAGTCAAGACCAATTGGATGTTCTAGTGCAGTCTAAGCATTACCAAATCTCTAACATTTATTGAACTATCATGAAGAATGCATGCAGGCATTCCCCAGTGTCTCTGACCTAATTCAAGCAATTACTAGGAGATAAGATATAGATCAGAGAACTTAGAAAAAGTCCTAGGTTGAATATTAAGCATCACACATTATAGCATCTAAAGTAATAGAACTGCAAACAATTTATGACTGATGCTTAGACAACCAGTTTATTATACGGACATATCTTAACAGTTGAGTGAGTACAGCTCACTCATTTCAAAAATGTTTTGAAACAACCCTAGGTCCCCAGTCACATGGTAAGGTCTCTGATTCAGCTCATTGCTCTTAATGATAGGTAAGGAGAGGGATGGGATATGGAAAGGTAGAGACAGTATGGCCTCCCTTCAAATAAGGAGTCATATGTATCTGTCTAAGGTACCATTTTTAAAATGCTTTTTCAATGCTTTCTTGTGTATCTGCTGTATGTTTTGATCTTCCTTCTGATTTCCTGGATTATATTCCCAGTCCTGTTGAGATTGACATTTACATACACAATTTTTCCAAGAACAATAAATGAGAGTGAAGATGTTTAATGCTACATGTACAAATTACTTATTGTCCATTCTTTTAATTTAAAATGGAGACATGCAGTAATTGCTCTATTATCAGGGAATACTGTGATTCTATTATGCTGTGGTAAGCTTCCAAGGTTGTCAGTTCCAGATAGCTTTGTTCTTTATCTCAACTATTATTTCAAGACAATGTGACAGGCTGAGCCACAGAAGAAAAAGAAAGCAGGGGAGAGCATATTACTATGTTAGCAGCTGGGTGGTTAACATGCATTTTAATCACATGAGAGTAGTAAAATCCTGTTATTTTTTTTTAAATCACCACCATCTTAAAAACAAAATAGTAACTGAAATAACAAAGAAACTGAAGTGGTCCAAAGTTGTTATGAATTCTTTGAAGTTTGTAAAATTGGCATGAATGTTTGCAGCAGAGGTGGAAATTATGTGGCCTTCCAGATGCTGTTGAACTATACTTCATAATATTCCTTACTATTCACTATGCTGGCCAAGGATGCTGGGAACTGATGTCCAACAACTTTCAGAAATCTTCATAATTCCTGCCCCTGGTTTGTAGGTAAGATCTTGTTTCATTGGAGTAAGTTCTTCAAATGCAACTTCATCACATTACATCCTCTTGTTTTCAAAAATTCATCTGTGAATAGGACTTGTAATACATATGTATGTATTAATTTTTGTTATAATACAAGAGCAAACTTTTATATACACATTATAGTCGAAAATAGTACAAAACTCTTTACCATAATAAAGAGACAAAACTACACAAAGAAGTGTTATAATACATCATATTACATTCAATGTTGGTTTTACTTATTAACCTAGGTGAGAGATGATTTAAAACATAGAGAAAAGTTTCCTTTGGATATATTTTCTAATTATTAACTGAACTCTATTACACATAAAAATACTATTTTCTTTCATTAATTATTCTTATATTCCTTGTCTGTTTAATAATTTAATAACCCACCTATCTCCCAGTGTGACCTTTTTGCATATCTTAAAGGCACCACTGGGTACTTGTTCAGCGTTGTTTCCAGTATGGCAAGCCTTGGAAAACTTTGAGGACAAACTTTCTTGGACTGGTTAGATGGATGACTCTAGTATGGCCAATCCTAGCATATAGATAACCTGACAGAAACATTCATGTGAACCTAACCAATCAGGAACATAACTTTACCGCATGAAAAGAAAGCCCATCCATCATCATCTTTTATCACAAATATTCCCCCTAACATCACCAAAAGAAGGAGACTTTTCAACAGTACTGAAAACATTCATGAAAAACTATTCCTTTTCAGCTTAGCCCTATTTGAAATTCCTGGTGACACAACTATTCTGCATATTCAAGAAGCAAGGTATTAAAAATGTAGTTGCTTTGTGTGCATTTATAAAGGACATTTTCCTTCAGAATAATCCAAGAACAAGTCACGCATGATAGGATCATCAAAAAGTAGAGCTGAAAGGAAATACAGCAGTCATATAATCTATTCCCAACTTTGAACCACACAATATTTCACCTGAATTAGCAATGGCCAACTTTCCTAGCCTCAAAGCTTTATAATGTAACCCCCAAACTGAATGAGAGTTGAGCCCCTTCCCACATAACATTAGACTTTGTCTCAGAGATATAGCCAGGTTGGACGTAACAACACTGGACAAAATCAACAGAGAGGATAGCTGTACACAGCAGCCAGGAGCAGTTTACACAATTCTCTTGAATCATGCATGCATCCTTAAAAAATGATCAGTTGTTAAACTATATATTTATTAGAAATGGAAAACATGAACATAATATTCTAAAAGAAGTCAATGACAAACACTTTTGTTGTGGTCATATATTGGCAATAGCCTTATGAAGGAACGAAGAAAAAGAAAAGCTTATAACAATTGAAATATTACCTTCATTGTGGTCACCTCACCATCAATTTTGTGTTTAGCCAATCCATTGAAAGTTCTCCTTTTCAGTGTTATTCTCACTACCGAAAACAAAACGGTCACTAACCTTTATAAGAAACCCAATGACATCCACAGTTATCAGGACTACAAATCCTGCATCTGTTCATATGAACGGAAACATAATCTACAGCTTCCCTCTTTGAATCAGTTACATCTTTAACTACAAAAAGTTAAGCTTTCCCAAAAAAGGCCAATGAACTTTTACAAACCTTCTTCACAAAAATTTTTCTTTACAAATAATTTATTATAACATTACCAACCAATCACCATCAAAAGGAAATCCTTTCTATCAAAGATATGATCCAGAAAACAAAAAGCAACACATCAACATTCATGGTATTTTCCATACAATATCACATGGTTACCACTTATCAGTCAGGGCAAGCTATCCATTGTTAGATTATTCTGAAAGTTACACTAAAGTATTTACCAGCTTCTAGATCTACAGAGGTTGCCTATGCAAGCTGTTCTTGATCACATCCTCCTGAATGCTACTACTACCATGTTTTTATCAGGGAACAATGTAGCCTAAATCTAACTGCTAGCCTGAAAAAGAATAGAGCCATTCAATCAATGGGAAATATTCAAGCAGTGGCAGAGCTTGAAGTATGTGGAGGAGGGTCAGGCTACGACATGAGGGGCATGACCACTGTGCCTGGGGACATGGCTGCGGTGTGTAGGAGCATGGCCAGGGCACGCAGGAGTGTTGCTACAGGCCAGGTTGCCCCAAAAACATTGCCACCCAGGACAAATCACACACCCTGTTCCTACGCAACTGTACACAAGTGTTTATTTAGCACACAGCAATAGATGCAATGGCTCTACTTCAGCTGGTTCTAGCACTTAGACTTGAACATATGAGTGCCAGGACTTACTATATCAAACAAAACATCACTTGAAGGTCATGCTCTACAATTTATCACACTGAATGCAAATACCCAGCATGTCATCAGTTGTAAGAACCACAGATTTGAAATCTGCACATCCTAAAAAGTTGGAGAGTGGGGAGAATCAGTTGAAAAGAACTTAAATGCAGACAATCATAGCCTATCTAGTATGTCAGTTATTGCAAAACAGATGCCATTTGCTCCAGGAACACTGGAAACAAAAGGAAATTTCTGAATATATATCAACTCAGCATCTGTACACTACAACCAGAGCATGGAAGATAATACTGACATTACTTATCTAGAACAAATTCCATGTTTTGTGGTATTTTGTGTTCAGTAGAGCGGCTAGAGTAGTCTTTGATCCCTATCAGTGCATGTAAAGAAGACAAAAGCTTGAAGGACATTGATCTAAGACTATAATGTTTCTGTTCTGTTAGCCCTCATTCTAAGAAAGAGAGAGAGAGGAAGAAGTATAGCAATAGAAAAGAAAGCAGCGGCTTCTTGCACAATATATTGTGCAACCAGCCATTTTTACTGTTAAAAGAAGAAAGCTAACATTTGAGCAGGAGCATTATATACACTAATCATCTGCAGAGGACAACCTAGCTAAGAGGCCTGTTTCATTACTCACAATAAGAAGATGGTCAAGGATACAGTGAACCAGAAAGGGAACAGAGTCAAGCAATGACTCTGTAATGTAAACAATGATAAGGCTGCCAACCACCTGAATAGGTTAACAGTGATGCCCAATGGCATGCCACTAAGTACAATGGCATTTTATACTAGCATTGATTCAAATATCACTTTTAAAAAATTTATCCTTGTAAGAATGACATGTCAGTTTCTACAGATTTTGAATAAGGCAGAACCTACCCTAAGACACCAAGGATTCAAAAGGAAATAAAGTTTATATAAAATAGGACACAGTGTTGCAGCTGAGACTGTGCCCATTTCAAATAACCTTACTCCTGCTAATGGAAACTGATGACGATATGAATCTTTTTCAAGTAAACACCTACTTTTTTGTCTGTTACCAGAAAGAAAGAAAAAAACTCACTCACTGGCTGGAATTCTTTTGTCCCACTTAGAATAGACCTTTGAATCAATTGTTGAATGTTGACTCAACATGTAGATAAATCTAGTTCAGAGGGTCTACTCTAATCAAGATTAACAGTGGACATAGACCACTGAGTGCTGGGAGATGTCACAAAATTGAATGTTCAATAATTACCAGCAGCAAGCCAATAATATGATTCAAAAAGAATTCATGGAAGATTACTGTTACTTTTTACTTATTTTAAGCAGGTTTGCTCTCAGTTTTTGAGAATACACAAACACATGCACACACACACACCTGAAATACAGGTATTTATTGACATGTTTAATCTGCATGAATTTATAAATGTAGCTACATTCTTTGTAGAGCCTATTACTGTAAAGACAATCTAAGATACTTAGAACAATGGAAAACCTGTCATTCCATTCTCTTCAGTATATGAGAGGTTTTCCGTTAATCCTGTCATAAGAAATAAAAAGTTACATATTTCAAAAGCCATTCCTGGTGGTACAAAATCCAGCAGGGAAGCATCCATTAAATGAACTGCTACTAGCAGAACCACTATCATTTTGATATGAATCTCTCAATTGACATCTTGCTAAGAACACTGAGAAAAGATTACCCTTCAACACTTCCTTGTACCAACAGCACTTGTTTCTTCTGGTTGTACAGGAAAGAAATGTTTGCAGTTGTTTCACAACATTGTTCAGTGACTCAGACATCATTCCCATCTATGAGGAAGTGGCACAAATTTCAATTCAAAGGATGGGAAGAATTCCACAAAAGAACTTCTATGAACTAAGTGAATAGAGTACAATGAAATGGCAGATGAGATTCAATATCACTAATTTCATGTGCTATGTATTTGGACATAGTATGGTGAAGGAAGAGCCAGAGTGCTGTAGTGATTTGAACATTGGACTATAACCCTGTAGACCAGGATTCGGTTCCCCAATCAGTCATGGAAAACCTCTAGGTGACCTTGGGTGCATCACACATTCTCAACTTGAAGGCACACAACAACAACAATGACAACAACAACAACATGCATTGGGAGATATATTCATTTCTTTGCAACAGGCAGAAGCCAAACAGTCTGGGTACATAGATTTAATTAAATCTATACTCTCACTATCCATGTACTTTAGAGATGTATACACTATTTACCCTTATTTCCATCCAAATTTGATTGTTTGAGGATGAAAGTCATCCCTTTTTTGGTGTATTGTTTTGAAAAAGTACATTATTCAAATTGGACACATTGCTTGAAGACATTCTTCCCCTTGACTAAAACATGTTTGAGTGGTTTTGAAATGTGCATTTGAAATGTGTGCATTTTTCTGTGAACGTTTTTCAAATGAGTGTATTCTATTGGACATGTCCTGTAACATGCAAATTTACAATGTGCGTGGGCTCCACATCTGTTCCAGGCATGGCAGACTGAGGGAAGATCACATAAGATGTCTACCAGACTAGGAACTTTTCAAATCTCTAATATGCATTCCAACATATTAGAGATTCAAAAAGGGACAGAGCAAGAGATTTAAAAGTTACAGAGCAAAAGAAAACAATTTTCATGTCCCCCACTCTGTCCCTCTACCTGTAAGCACCCCTTCTTGTGCACCCCAAGTTGTATCTCACATTGGAAAACTCTAGTTCTTTTTAGCACAGAAAGAAAGCATGAAGAAAACAGAACAGCAAATCATTGTTTAAGCCTCTAGAAGACTGCAAAGCATATTAATGAACACTTGCTCCCTTGAGATTCATTACTTCTATGGAAAGAATGCCTTGTTTGCAAAGGCATTTCTCTGTCTGACCTTCAGTTCAGAAGCTCTGCCCACCTCTCCAGCAGTCATTAAGAATACCTCTTTGCTCTTTATTTTCCTTCCTGCCAAATTAAGTTAACACATTTAGCAAGACTGCAATGCACTGCCCAGCCAATGCAAAGATACCATTTACTATATGGATACTACTACAATAGGTCTGCCATTCATTTGCAAGAAAACATCCTAGCTTGTTTCCTTAATGTGTTTCTTTCTATTTCTTTGTACAAGATTTGCATTTCCATCCATTTAACAATATCAACTGCATTCATTTGCAAAAAAAAGAGCATTTATTCATAGACTTAAGCTTTGTTATCATTCAGTAACATTTCCACTAAATTTAGTAATGCAACAGTAAGCTATCTGCATATAAGTGCCACATATGTTAAAAGAGGTCATAGATTAAGATATGCAGGCCACAAGGTAAAGTGTGGCTTAAACCCTCTGAAATATGTATGTTGAATTATGGCTATATTGTCTTTCCCTCATTATGATCATCATGCTATATAAATGCCACCTGAAATGGTTAAATAGAAGCACACATAGAAGATTTTTCTGATTTACATTTTAGTACAACACCAGCTCCTTCATAAGATCGCAACACTTCAGTACTCTTATCAGACAAATAATACTGCCAGACATTAGATACCGAAATTTAGTTGTGCGTAAGTATTGTTGAAATCAGCAAGGCAAAAGAAACACATTGGGCTGACATCCAATTGGCTAAGATTGGAAAGAGCTACTTTTAGTCCTATGCAAGATGAAGGAAACATACTGGTCCCACCTCTTCAACATCAGTCTCCACTTATGGAGACCTACATTCTGAGGCAGACAGCATCCACTGTGAGTGATTTGGAAACTTGTAAAAGAAAAAAAGTTTCCCATAATGTTGTGAGTCTCCATGAGTCTCCAGAGGCTCTTTTTTCAAAATTTTGACCTCCACCAATGGACAACAAGGATAGAGGGGAAGGGTCTAGTTTTGGACGCTGGTGGTGCAGTGGTTAAATGCCAGTACTGCAGCCACAAGATGTGAGTTCAATCCTGCTGGGCTCCAGGTTGACTCAGCCTTCCATTCTTCTGCAGACCAGTAAAATGAGTGCCCAGTTTGTTGGGGGCAATTACCTAACACATTGTAAACCACTTGGAGAGTACTTAACTGATAAGCAGTATAGAAATACACATGCTATTGCTTTTTATTTTAAGTCTGTTTTGAATGCTTTAAAGGAGTTTAAAGCATGGCCAAATATTTGAACATTATCAGTGGAATTCTTGATTTCTTTTCTATGAAGATCAGATTGTCAGTTGGGTGGCTAATCACAGGTGAATAGAATCAAACAGTCAAAGTTTCAGGTGCGTAGTTCAGTGTACAGATTCCACGCTTATAATATAATCCTTATATTCCAGTTGAACTCTACTCTGCAAAGAGGCACTACCCTTACCTGATTTATATGAACAACAACTCACAATAACTCTATAAAACAGGGTAGATTAGAGATAGTAACTGCCTCAAGATCTTCCTACTTGAATCACAGGTCCAAACCAAGGCATTTTGCTTCTGTAATTGAAGGGCAAGATGGAGCCTTCCAACAAAGTTCTGCACATATATAACCCAGTTGAAGTGGCTACTGACTCATAAACACTGTATGCACTGTAGTGCAGAAATGTCCTTCAGCACACCCAAAGGCAGCTTGTCAGTTTACGAGGTGCAAGGCAGGTTGAGTGTAACCAAAAGCGCTGTCTATTAACACCTTACCACTACTGTGCAGCTATCACTTTGAATCCCCAAGCACCCATTGCTTTTTGTGATCATCTCATTCTACCCTAATTATAGGTCCAGATCTTCTGCGTGCCCACCTGAATTCTATTTTCTGTTTTCTCTGGACCCAATCCAATGCTTTAACCCAGGGATTAGCAAAGTACCACTCATCTACTGCAACTGTCAGCATTCCTCAATGTTAAATACATTGGCTAAGATGGCTAGACATCTGGAGGATTGAACATTGCACACTTCTGTTCTAAGGCCATTCAACCTATGAAATATCACAAAGCAGTTGAGGAACCTTGATGTACAGTCCTACCTCCACATTCATGGGTTTGACCTTCACAAATTTGATTATTCACAAGATGTGCATGGGCCTCCCCCAATTCTCTTCCTCCCATTCTCTTGCATTTTGCTAGATGTGGAAAAGGAAGAAAATGCAACTGGGTAAAAGGCAAGGGAGAGACACATACACCTTCATTTTTCCCTCTGGAGCTCCACCTCCCATTCCCTTACATCTGGCCCTGGCACTGAGAATGCATACTAAGGCAAAAGGCAAGGGAATGGGTAGGGAGGTATACACATACCTTCTTTCTCCCCTCTGGAGTCCCCCCCATCATTTCCTTGCGTCTGGCACTAGGGCTGAGAACTCACACAAAGGCAAAAGGCAAGGGAATGGAGGAAGTCACACATATTCCTTCCTTCTCCCCTCTGGAGCTCCCCACTCTTGACTCTTGACTGGCCCCAGCCCTGAGGAGGAAGGCTTATGCACCAGTGCAAAAAGCAAGGGAGAGGGAGCCTCAGGAGGAAATGGGAGAGGATTGGAGCGGCGGAGTTATTCATTGTTTTTCCACTTTTGTAAGAGTTCTGGACCCCCAACGCTCATGAAAGTGGAAGGAGCACTGTATTTCCTTCTCACATTTTTTTTCTGCTGCTGATCAGTAGAACAGAGTAGTAAACAGGGATATACTGTTCAATCATTCTATGCCTAAGACTGAGGTTTGTTGTCCTCTAGCCGTATCAAGTGCAGCAGAGCTAGAACGTGTACTATGCAGTCCATCACTAAAAAATGTTATATCTCTGACCAGCTTAATTGTTGCTATTGTTATAAGCAAGAAGAGGAACTGAGTCTTATGCTAGTATAACAGACTGTTGTGCCAGTGTAAGGACTTTCAGAACTCCATCGATCGACTTCATGCCTCAGAACTGTGACCAGAGTTTGAAAGGAATCAATTTTTCCTATTTTCTTATTTCTACAGCCCTGCTACCCGCACACACACCCAAAGTCATGCCAGGATAGAAACAAATTCAGGGCAAGATGGGGGTCAGAATTATGACTGCAGGTGGGAAATAAGTGGAAATGAAAACCATCATCCTTAGGTCTACCATTTGGGATAGGATATTCTTGCATCCAGTCCCTGTGCTGCAGTTGTAGCAATGTTACACTGTATTTATAAAACACAGACTTTTTAACTTTGCTCCAAACCTTGTCCATTCCCATGTCCACTCACCCTCTAGCTCTTTCCTCATCCTTCTAGACATACAAAAGGACATTCCTGGGCCTAGCAGTTTGAAGTTTTTTGCTCCTATTCTTGGTCTGAGTTCTACAAACAAAGGATTCTGAGTGGGCAGAGGTTAGTGCCAGATTTGTGCAGAAGATGACTACAGGCAATTACATTGACTGATTATGAAGATCATCTTTTAAAATGGTAACAAAAGCTATCTGCTAAAATAATATACATTTTATAGTAATGTGGAAATTCTTAAACTTCCCATAACTTAGAGATCCCAGTATTTTTTATTTGGACAATGAAGTAATTTTTCCTGGTATTTGAGGGCTGTACTTTCCAACTTCAGAGCATCTACAAGGTCAAAAAATGTTCTGATTCATTCACACAGATTGGCTTCTTCCTGAAAGAAACAAGTGTGCCTAATACCACTTTCCTGTTTTTGCATCCTCTTGGTCCAAATTAATGCATAACAGCCTTGAATATAACAGCTGAAATGTAACTTGAGACAGAAAGTCTCTGCTTAAAGGCAAAGTATTTTTTTTCCCATCGCATCATCAAAACAATATTTTATCTTGCAGAGATACAAGGCATTATTGTTGAGCATGTTGTAATTTACACAACAAAACAAATGTTAGCACCCATGTCAGTATCCTCTATCTGATAATCAAATGTTTTCACATTGAATAGGATTATACAAGCAGTGTGATTTGAATAATTAAATATATTTGTTTAAATAAACATAAAATAGGGGCTGCTGTGTTGTTGTTTTTTAAGGGGAAAAAGGAGACAGCTGCAGTGTCAGTGTATCAAAAAATAAAATGAGATCATTATCACCGTATACTGAAGGAGTAAAAGAGGATGAAAACCAACAGTACTGCCGTAATGATTCCATTAGGATATATCTGTGGAAGGATGAAAGTGGGAGATCAGTAACAGATTGCTAGCGAAACAGAGAGTGTGCTCAAGCAGTTGAAGGTGATAACGTTTCAGAAAAGGGAAAGTCAAAATGCCTCTGAAAACATAAGTAAGCTAAGCATCTCTCTGTGTGTCTTGAGGCAGGGCACCAGGAAAAGAAAAAGAGGAAGATAAAATGCACATTTTGTCAATTCAGTGCACAGCCATTGATCTCTGTTGAGTGTTGAGCCTAATGAGGCAAATAGGAGAACATCATAATGGTTCTTTCATATGTGCAAGTCTGGGCTTCAATTGTGGTCCACAACTAAGTCACAGCTCATAAATAAAGAGAAGGTCTTGAGAAGGAAGGCAAAACTCTCATTTTAAATAAACGTGTGAATGTCAGTCACTGGAAATGATTCTTATCAGCGTACACACAAATACCGGTACACTCATATATAAATCTCACCCTTTTCACTTCAGTTGCCTTCTCTCTAACCACAGAAACAGCCACAGACAGCTGCGTTGGCTGTATTAATTTAGCTTCTTAATTTCTTGAGGACAAGAAGCTATTTACTCTGTCACACAGTTTGCTAATTTGTTCAGCATTTGCTCTGGAATGAATGAATTTTACATCACAGTGTAATGCTTGGGAATAAAAATATACTGGATTAACTTTTTTTGTGAATTACAATTTTTGAAATATTTTTCCAATTGTAGCTGATCTAGTAGAGTAGCAGCACTGGTTAATTTGAAATAGAAAGATAGACATCAGTGCAGATTTTCATGAATCCATGAAACCACTGCTTTCATGTACATGTAATTTTTTCAGCATCTGAAATTCTTTCAGCATCATTATTAACTATTATTGTTGTTGTTGTTGTTGTTGTTGTTTCTATTATTACTATTATTTCTATGCTAAAAAGTCAGCAGGCTGGTGTAAAATAAATACAAAATAAAATAGTGAAACCATCAAACCCTAGAAAGCATTAATAAAGCCATCCAAACAACAGGAAAATAATGCAATTAAACAATCATATAGTACAAATAAAATAAAAGGGTTTGGAAAAAAATTACAAGGAAGAATATTATAGTTGTTAAGGTGTAATAAGAACGTAATGATCCTTTTCTTTTTCTTTCTTTTTTTTATGTGATGGCAAACATTTAGTCATTAACATTTACCATTCCTTCTTTGATACAAAAATTGTTGGGGGACATTTTGAGTCCTGCCCCCCCCATGATAGGCCCATTACTCTAGCTTTTTTCTCTTGTTTCTAAAAAATACACACACACACACACACACACACACACACACACACATACAGAATTTTTCCCAGCATATCACAGACAGCAAAGGTTGGTGTTATCTTATCTTAGAGACCAATGAAGGCAATAATTCTTTGGGGACTAAATGCATAGACTTAAAATATGTAGAGGATTTCCAACTTTATTAAGACTACTCTGACTAGCTTTTTCTCTCACAAAGACGAAGTGAAAGCTACCTATAGAAAGCAATTTATGAATCAAGGATATTAGAACAGTTTAATTGGGAGCAGTTATATGCCCATGTATAAACATTAATCAGGTTGTAGAAAAGTTAAATCTAGATCCACCTGCTAACATAGAACCACCAAGAGAACTTTTACACAGATGTATTGTATTTTTAAAAAAGGCACGTTTCTCACTTGAAATAAGATTTCATTTAGAGGCAACATGAATTGCTGTATTTGCTAATACTTGATGTTTTCCAGCAGAGTAGGAAGCACTACTGCCCAGTCATAACTGTGAAAAAAATCTGGGATTCTCCTATGGACAGTTCTCACTCCCCATCCAAAGAAGTGTTCTTCAAATATTTGTGGGGCGTTGGTTGTATTTATATTTTAAAGAAAGAATAATTTTAAAATACCAAACAAGGCAGTTCCACCTCTTGAAATGTGTGTGAATTCTATGACTATTGTTGCAACACCGGCGATGTTGGAATTTACAATCCAACAGCATCTGGAGGGCTTCAGGAGTACCAGACCTTTTCTAGAATCAAGGGTGTAGAATTGTCTTGTCCTGACTTAAAGAACATCTGGAGTTCATTTTGGCCTTAATCCCATCTAGCAAGTTCTACCATGAGGCAACTAAAATAGCCACATTCTTCCAATGACCAGCAAGGAGATGTTCTCTGTACCCAGCGCAAGATAGTAGGCCTTGCCTCTACTGCATGGTGTAACTACCAATCTCCCTTTAATCCCCCAAAGGAGTTTATCCTCTTGTAGCACCCTAACAGAGCCAACAGACTCTGCATCCTAAATCTTATTATCTGAGCATCATCAGATAGGATAATGCCAAAGAAATAACTTGCATAAATGATATTATCATATGTTTAGTTGCTGGATGGACTTTGACATAGTTGAATCTCAGTGGAGTTAGGAGTCTTCTATTTCTGTTATGTCTTGTTTAAGAGAAATAATAAAGTTCTTGCCTGACTTCATGACAAGTGCATCCTCTAAAGTCTGCCATGATGTACCTCAGGCACTGAGGAACTGAGAATGTCTATCATATATGTGAGGTAAAAAGTCTAGTTCAGCATCCGTGAAATAACAAATGAGGAGAGGTTCCAGCTACTTTCACCAGATGATAAATAAAAACTAGTCCTGCTCTTGCACTTTCAAGAGCCTCTTTATTTGCAGATATTAGCAGTAGAAGGCTAAAGATCATTGGAGATAATAATTAAAATCAGCTAACATGTGAACATCAAACATACGTGGAGGGGGAGTCAGCTGTCAACAGAGCCTTCTGGTCATAAAAAAAATATTAGTAATATGAAGCAAACTACTAGGTCATTATGGAATTGTAACTTGAATGTGTATGATGTGCATTTTCTTTTTTAAAAGAGAGAGTATCTTGCATTGATCTCCACATCCATGAATAGAAGATAATACTTCCGAGACAGCTTAGATGATCTATTCCTTTAGAAAAAAATGTGTGCTTCCACTTGAGATTGTGCAATATTTATTCATATTATGCTTATGATACATGTGGATTTCCTTGTAGAGTGATAGGCAATACAGAAGGAAAGCAGCATGTGGTGACTGCTGGACCTGTAATGCCAGGGGACAGTAGTTTAGTGGTAGAGCACAGAGCTTATGTGCAATAAAATTCAAGATTAATCCCTGCTATCTGTATGTCGTAGGGAAAAATCCTGTTGAAAACACCAGGAGAGTCACATTCATTCAGACAATGCTTGGCATTAAACCAACGTTCTGGTTTAATGCAAAGCTTCCTCCTATATTCCTAACAGTCCAGCATCCAGGACCAACCCTACAATTTTGCAAAATAATATAGTTGTTTCAGGTAGGAGATTCTGCCTGGCAGAGTGTGGTAGTGGGATATTGAAGGAAACAGTTGTACGTGCACCACACAGTTTGTCCTGAGTATCTGAGCTAACTAAATACCCCCAGATACTATAGTGGTAGCCAGCACTGAAGTAAGATAGAACTATCACTTAAGTTTTTGTACCTGGAATGAGGGAGGTGGTAAGTCTTTGTCCTTTGCCTCAAGCAAGAAAGTGTTTTAGTCTAACGCTATTGGAGTCAAAGGATCTTGATACCAGTGCCTCTTTATGCTACCTAGAAACTCTTATCCCTAACTAGTATCCAGAATGGTGATCTGTTATGGTGTTCTGTCCTATTTAGAGGGAAAGGGGGGGGGGATACAAAGGAAGCCAGTCTGCCAGCTCTCCTTGTGGATCATCTTCCATTAGTCAGAAAAGAATCAGGTGTGAGAAATAACCATCCTGGTTGTGTAACAGTTTGCCATCACTACTTAGGCACCAATGAGTCATATAACCTGTGAACAATTGGACATTATTTTATTCAATTCCCCTTTGATTTACTTTTCTGAAACATTTATTTTCCACAGGCTGCCACAAGGATTATTAAGTTTATTGTTCCGAAGTGTAGGGTGAGGGGGGAACCACTCTAATGATGGTTATTATGGACCTACATAGAAGTATCATGAATATTCATGATGAGGATGCTATTTAAGAGTCTGAAAAGTATTGTTCTGTTTGCATAGTTCATTGTTTCAAGTTCTTTCTCAAATGATAGCTTAGGGGCAAACAGTGGTCTTTGGGAATTTGCAGTGTTAACACTAAGTGACCTTTCATTCAAATAAAATGAGAAAATATATGTTTACCAGGTACAGCACAATTTGCCAGGCCAAAAATTGTTGAAGGGTGTTTTCCCTGACTCTGTTTTACAGAAGTTAATCTATGATAGAAATACAATAAGACTACAGTGCAAGAGGCAACTGCAAAGCTACCATGTCTTTACATCTCCCTTAGTAGGGTCATGCCTATTGTTAGTAAGTGCTTCTTATCCCCTCCATTTCCATTAACCACACATTTATCTGTCAAACACTATATGACACAAAATGTTGAGTGAGAGAGATGTGGAACTGCAAGTTCTTTGTTATACTGTCATTTTAATGTCAAAACACAGACATGAGAAAATAAAGCAAAGAATTGTAAACACAACCAACAACAATAGTTCTATATAAAGTTATGGAATCTGGGATGCAGCAATAGGCTGTGTTCGGATGATCAAATCTCACCTTGATAAACTTGGATATGAATAAGCCTTATGTTCACAATTATGCACAGGTGCTTTGCTCCTTCCTTTGCTTTAGCAAAGGCACAAGCTATGTCGGCTCAGTAAACTATGCCTTGTGTTATATCCAAATTTGAAATTATGGTTACTTATTTGTCTCTTTCACATTAGGCAATTAGAATGCTTTGTTCCACTTAACTGGCATGGCTACATCTTGCGGAATCCTGGAATTTGTAGTTGGTGAAGACACTAGATCTTTCTGCTAGAAAATTCTAAACCTTTCGTAAAACTACCAATCTCAGGATTCCATAAGATCTAATGAGATGTAAAGAGTATTTATTAATATTCAAAAAAATGGTTGAAAAATGTGTTTCCTGAGTGTTGGGAAATCAGGACATGAAAAATCTTCAACCAACAAGAATCTTCAATTTTCAAGATTTATTCTCTGCAAAATTCTCACTTTTTTCACTGAAAGCAGCATTTTCTTAACAGAGAACAGCATATAATGTGGTTTTTGTTTGTTGGCTGGTTTGGTTTGGTTTGGTTTTCTCTTTCTTTCTTTCTTTCTTTCTTTCTTTCTTTCTTTCTTTCTTTCTTTCTTCCTTCCTTCCTTCCTTCCTTCCTTCCTTCCTTCCTTCCTTCCTTTTTTGTGCGAAAAGCCCCCATGTGCTAATTTTTGAAAAGAGCAAGTGCTAAAATGAGAATGCTTTCTGAAAACTATGCAGTTTGAAGTTTGATTTGTGGAGTGATTGTGCCATTTGGGAACAGGAGAATGATGTGACACAGACAATATTGTGCATGAGCGTCATCCAGGTCCCATCCTTCTCTTGTCCCCAGTGCGGGCCAACAACATTCTGCGAAAAGGGCCCTAGTCACAATTCCTGTGCATACTGCCCCTTTCACTACTATCACACATTAACAAAGTGTACCTAAACATGAATCTCGATTCAGATCTATATGCTTAAAACAGTTGTGCAGGCTGCAGGGAACATTGGGGATAGCATGCATTTCCTGGTCCTCTACATAATGTGCACCCTAATGCATTCAAGTTGAATTAGATTCAACTGAATAAGATTGAATAAGACTATTATGTAGGTAACATGTGCTCAATAGAATTACCTTTGGGCCTAATTTCTTGCCCCAGCTAAAGCTGAACCACTGAATAAGTGGGATTTATATAAGTGTTGATTTACCAAATGTGTTGATTTACCAAAGGTTTCAATAGGCCTACTCTAGTTGCAACTAAATAATTGATTTAGATCATGAATTCTATTTGGAAACCAAAGAAAAAGCATAAAACACACAGCAACAGAGGAAACGCTATAGAACCACACACAATCTGATTTTTTTCCCCCTGGGCAAGATTAGTCAGTGGTTTCCCACATAATGTGAAGACGATAAATTATATAGTATATACCAGATGTTTCTCTGTGAGTGTGTTAATATATAAAAAGATAGTTAAAAGTTAGATTAATGTATTTTTAGGGTGCTGGAATTTTTTAAAAAGCTGTGGAAGACTAAACCAACATTCTTCATGAAAGTGTATTGGAATTCTTTCCTTTCTAGTGTTAAAATACTCCAAACTGAGGTACTATATGCTGTATGTCCTTCCTGCTGATCTGATATTTAGAGAAGACAAAATATGTAGAACTTGTGAAGCCAAGATGTGTTTGGTAAATTGAAAAGCTAGGCATTTTTATTAACTAAAAGGTATTTGCATGTAGTCTGCAGTGCACTAAATGGGGGTTGCAGCTTTTGGAGCTTTAAGTGTGAGTCTGCTATTCACTGATGGTTTCATGCCAAGGACTTTAGTGTGTGTGTGTATCTGTGTTTGTATTCATATATCCCTACACATTTTGATATTGACAAGTGCTATGCAGAAGAAATAATAGGACATTGGTAAGTGTTGCATACAAGAGATAATATTAAGTATGTGTTGCATTATACCATTCATTTTGTAAGTAACATTCTGAGTATTGAAGTCAGAATGGATATAGGGCTTTGTCTGCCAGCACAGAGAACCATAAAGATAATCCCTGTTTTATAACATTTCCTTTATATTATTATAGCAGAATACCTAATGGAAGCAAAGCTACAATTTGTTTAAACAAGAAATGTCACACTACCAACTGTGGCAATGACTGGGCATTCCTAAAGTAACCTGTTCCCAAGTTGTTTGGAGTTTAATATGCTAAAAAAACCAAAAGCTTAAACTTTTTGCAGTGGATTATTGGCAGCCAGTACGATCTTTTTAAAACAGATGCCTCATACTGTCAAAAAGAATCCCACTCTCCAAGGGTATTTCCACATAGAGGTTATTGCAAAAATCAAATCTCAAGAGTTCTAGAAAATTAGGGTACAACACTGGATGCCAACATCATTCTTCCATTCTGTTACTATGCAATCCTGACTTTGTTTGCTCTGATGCACATCCCATTGTGTGGGGTTTCCTCCAATTAAGCATGATTGCAAATTTAGAGAGTCAGTTCTGTGTAAGAAGACATGCAACCCCCATCAGTATTTGAGCTGTTGTTCTTCCTCTCCAAGGAAGATCCTAATAAGGTCAACCGGATTCCTACTGCATCTTTAGCTACAGATAACCAGTGCACAAGAATCCCAGAAACATCATCTTGAAAGTACAATTGTGTGTTGTTTGGGCAAAGGGACCCCCAGTCCTAACTGACGCCATTTCCACACGGGGTATTAGAAATAGTGCAGTCCATCCTCCAGGGAGGATGTCCGCACCTGGGAGCGGACTGTGTCGACTACTTAGTGTAGTTCTGCACCTCAGCCTGCTCCAGAACGACCCCAAGTGGTCATCCAGCGTGCTTTTGAAAAATCTCTTTCTTGCAGTTTTTCAAAAGCATGGAGTGCGCCAGTGCGAGCCTGCTCCCTTGTGCAGATTTGCAGGCTCGCACAAATGCAAGCCTGCAATCTGCCGGGGGCGGGCTTTAGGCTGGCGAGCTTCAGTGGTTGTTCGAGACCCTCAGCCAACCAGAAGCCACCATTTTCATCCCCGGAGCAGTGCGGAGCGACAAGCACACACTGCTCTGGAGCAGCCTGGACTGGACCAGGGAGCCAAAAGACCCAATAAGTAGCGGAAATGGCCTGAGTTTTCAAAATCAAGTTGGGTTATACCACTGTGCCATATATTAACCTGTGTAAGTAGATTGACTACTCCTGGCTGTAAGAGATAACGAAACAGATGCACACACATATTTTGAGATGAATATTCTTTTATCTTTAATACAACTGGGGAAGGAAATTGTGGTCCAAAGTATCAAATATCTGGGGGAAGTATTTTACAAACATTCATTGACAGTGCCTATTAATGGTGAATCTCCATGTTCACAAGCATAGAATACTTGATGCTAAATACCAAATAGTAGGATCAAACAAAAAAAATTGGCCATTACATTCATAATAAGCTTGCATGCTTCCAGGGCATTTCTCTGGTTACTTTTGGAGTGAGGAAATTCTAGACTAGACAGTTCTAGATAGGGCCCAGTAAGGTCTTGTTTTCTCACAGTCAGGGAAGACGAAGCAGCAACTGCCTACTGACGAGGAGTCATTGTGCCCAGTTGGCTTGGCTTGGCTTGGCTTGGCTTGGCTTGGCTTGGCTTGGCTTGGCTTGGCCTGACTGACCTCCTCTGAACTTTACATTCCTTCAATTCTATTGTGAAATACCTATATTTGACCAGCACACATATTATCCTTACTACATAACAAGTCTGTACTTCTAGACTGGATCTAGATTTAGATGTGCACAACTGGTCAGGTAGAAATTAAATTCCTTGTCCCTTCCTCCCTACAACTGATCCATCAGTGCCCTGAAATTGCTACACAAAGGATGGGGGGGTTGCTGAATGGGATAACCCAGGGTGTGGAGAAGAGAGCAATCCTCCGAAATTGAACAGAGGCACATCCCATGAGTGAACCCTTTCTGTTCCACAGAAATAAGATCCTGAATACGATTGTTTCTACATTCTGAGGGAGAAATTCAGTGTTGCACAAGCAGAATTAATTGTTACTGTTCTACTCTCACTGTACCTACTAGACTTACAAGCATGTGCGTGTGTGCGCGCACACACACACACACCAACAACAACAGCAACAAACTCTTCAGCAGGTGGGAAATTTACCAGAATCTGGGAGCTGTGTCTTTTTGGGGGAAGAATCACCACATGCTAGTATCCGGTATGATTCCTCCCAGTTTTGGGTAATGCATTTCTCTCTCTCTCTCTCTCTCTTTCTCTGCAGCTCCATAGTATGCAGCCCACAGTATTCATTATCCCATTTCCAACCCTCTGGAAAGATTTTGTGGGTTATAGGTGGCTGCAGGGTGGATGTGAGAAAAGGAAGGATCATGCAGCACTGGATTTCACCCCAAGGCAATAATTTGTCCCATGAGATCATCATAAAATTGAGAGGCTTATTGGATCAGTTCATAAAACAAGTTCCTAAACCCTGTTCTTTTTGTTGTTGTTGTTGTTCTCCTGCTTTACAATATGATCATATTGAAAACTGTGCAATGTAGAATTACATTGACCTTATTGTCAAAGTGACTTTTCCATGCATTGAAATTGTTGATTTCAGAGGATGACTAAGTACAGAATCCTATCTCCTTGAAATTTGTTTCCAGGATGTTAACTGCAAAGCAAGTTATATATAGCAGTAAATGCATGCTTAATTTGTGCAGAAATCATGGTGTGGTGAATACAATTAAGAGCCTCAGAGGGAATAATTATATTACTGCATAAAGCTGGTAGATCTCAAATTACTTGGTGCCTGGACTTTAAATCGGCCTGTGCTCCTGTTTGGAAAGTCATTCACAGTAGTAAGAAAAGTGAAGTCAGAAACAGGAAAGTTTTTTCAAAGTCATGGAGGAAGCATGAATATTCCATTGGCACCTAAAGCACACAATTAGAAGCTACAAATGTAGTTCATGAGAGAAAAACAATTAAAATGCAATAGTAACTGACAGAGGTAAATTGTCATAAATATTGCACCATTTTAAACATGGGAAAAATAATTTCATAACTTTGAATAACAATTCCATGACTGCATGTTAAATTTTTATCCACAACAAATATACTAGTCCTCGTCTCATGAATTATAACACAAAGTTGCTATAACCAAGACTATTGCTCAATTATAGTATGTCTGAAGATAGAGTGAGAAAAATGCCTGTGGGAAGCTCTGGAGAGCTGTTGCCAGTCGATGTAGACTAGACCAGAGGTGAACAGAACTTGGGCCTACAGGATATATTTTATTTTTCCTTGGGACCTCAAGGTCTAGCAAGTAAGGTAAGGTACACAATAGCAGCTAAGAAAGTGAACATAGAATATTGGTGGACACTGTATTGTTGCAAGTTATGACTTTTCTCCCATCAGGTTTTTCTATAACATATCTTACAGCACTTATGAATTACTCTGGCCCTGCTTCCTAACCTTGGCAGTCACCAGTGCTTTCAGTGGATGAAGAAACTACCCAACTTAATGATGTTGTCATATAGTAAGTAAAATTATGCATTGCTAGCTTAAATATATATGAACAAATAGTTGCATTTTCTCACAAATTGTGTAAATGCAGTCCTCTGTTCAACCAATCATTCAGGAAGCCCACACACAGCCGCCTCAATTTTTATGTGGTGAATTCACCATTGCACAATGGGCGAGCTCAAGGTCATGGTGCTTGCATGGGTTCCTACATAATTATGCTGCATGTGTTTACATTATGCTAAAAGTGTGTATGATATTTGCATATGTTTGCCACAGTATATTATTTCTGGCTCTAAATGGACAAGCAAGTGGGGTAGACAATTAACTTGACTATATTACTGAAACTAGTTTAATCAAGTTATCCCTAATGGGTTATTAGCCTTCACAGTATAGTCAAATTCATTCCTTTACTTTCATGAGATAGCACAGAACTTGTCTGCAAGTTCAAGTATGGGTCATTATACGCATTGTTGTTGTTTTGTTGCTGCTGCTGCTGTGTACCTTCAAGTTGATTCTGATTTATGGTAAACTGAAGGCAAATCTATTATCAGGTTTTCTGGGCTGAGAGTATGATGTGCCAAGGTCACCAAGTAGGTATCTAAGGCAAAGCGGGATTTGAACCCTGGTTTCTAAGACTGCAGCCCACTACACTATGCTGGCTTTTTTTGTACACACTATAGGTTTAAAATATAAATGTATTTTCCACAGTATGCATCTTATAGCAGATCGATAGTACTTCATATGCTAGGGTGTGGAAGTGAAGATGATAAGCAGGACTTTGCTTCTGTTTTATAGTGCACGAAGTTGTCATACATATTTGAAAAGTAGATTTTCAGATAAACCCTGACTGACTCAGATATAATTGTTATGGAATCATTTTCCAGAGAACTGAACTAAATCATATCTAATCTAAAACTGCTTGAGGGATAGATTCATGTTATTATGATGCTTAAGACTAATATAAAGTACTTTCTCCACTGACATCAGAGATGCTAATACAGATGTGGTATGAGCACAAGAAGGAACCACATCTCTTAGATGCCCTAGAATGATCAGTACATCTGCACAGTTCAGAACTCGGTGAATCCAAGATAGGCATTGATGGTTATATCCTACATCCTATACCTCTTATGAAGGTCAAGTAGAACCAAAAGATTTAACAGTTTTGACATACCACTTCGGAGCCCTTGAAGCCTCTGCAGCAATATAGCTTTGTAACATGCTCTTTCTTCTTTGATTAATTCCCAAGCCAATGTCTTTTATACTGTCTACTGTCAGGACTTGTCACAAATTAGTTGAGTTTATAGACATTCATACGTCTTTATACATTCTTACTGGGACATACTCTAGCCATTTTATCTTATTCTGCTCATAGGCTGATGGATGTGATTCACAGGAGACAAATAAGGTGTAACAAATACTCTTTTGTTCCAGCTCATTTGGTTCAAATCTATTTTACCCCTGCACTTTTTGAACAAAAAAGAGGACAAGATGTCCCCAAGTGTATTGTACTGTCCACTTTCCTGCTTTCTGTTTCTTAATCTCTCTACATATTTCCGTAGCAGGCAAACCTTCAAACAAAATGTGGTCCTTAGAGAGAGATGAGTCAAGATTAGCATGTGCAATGTCCATATAATCACTGTTTTATTCAACACCTTTGAATGGATAAATCTTGTGTCCAATGGGACTGCTAGAAAAAGAACGCAAACAATGAATTCCAATCAGGCTGAAAACCTTTGCATTCTGCCACAAATAACACAGAGACAAAATTTGGTTTGCAATAAAAAAAAAAAAAAGTCCAACAGAATCACAGCACAGTCACTGTAAGATTAATTCCCCAGACTGTCAATACTTTGCCTGATAATTTGAAAAATTCCACAAATATGGTTTACAAAATGAGCATTTATGTTTTATAGGTGTAAATTAACCTAGTATAAGTATAAATGAACTTAGTGAAAATGTACGTGCCATTTTCAGAACTGTCAAGCTCCCAGAGAGAACCAGCATGGTATAGTGATTTGAGCATTGGACTATAACTCTGGAGACTAGAATCTGAATCCCCATCTAGCCATGGAAACCTACTGAGTGACTTTGGGTAAGTCACTCTCTTTGAGCCTAAAGGCAATGGCGCACCCACGCTGACCAAATCTTGCCAAGATAACCCTGTGATAGGTTTGGCTTGGTTTCCTAAGCTGGAAATGACTTGAAAGCACACAAGAATGCAAAACTCCCAAAAAAGGGACAGAGAGGCAGAAGCAATCACAAATGGAGGGATAAAAGAACCAGGACATAGAAAAGGAGAAGCCTTGGGTCCAAATGAGGTGAATGACAAAGGAAGGGGGTGGGTTTGGGAAGGTAGAATTAGACAAAAGGGCAGTCCAGATGGAAGATATGGATGAGAGGAGACATGCAACAGTAGTCCAAGGAAGAAAACCTAATTTAGAGAGGGAACAGGAAGAAAGGAGTGGTGCCCAAGCTCTACATCTTTCAGTTCTGGCAGCTGACCAAGAGGTCAGGTCTTTCAATAAACCAGTGAAATTCTGGCTGAGTAACAATCTCAAAAAGTAGGATTTCTATATGTTAAATGAACAATTGAATAAAAACGTTCATGGATGAAGATTGGTTACTAATCAGTGAAAATCTATATACATTGCTATGGCCTTCGTCAGGGTGCCTCAGGCAGAAGATGCCAAGGGGGTGGGCCAGAATTGTCAGGCCAAGGCCCATTCCTCATGAGCTCCCAAGCTATTCTCTTCTGTTGAATAAAAGAGCTGTGTGCCCCCTAAGCTTCAAGTATGGCGGAGGATACTGTACCTTTGTCAGCCATGAAACAAGATTAAACTACCAGTTCGCTCAGTGTCTGTATGTGGACGGGAGAAGAGGCATCCTGCCATTCATTTCAGACTGCAATATGTTCCCTTCCTTAGCACAATGGCTGGTCTTCTGTTATCTTTCTCCTCTTGTCATTCCTACACCAAGATCAATCTGCATCTGAGAATTACTCTCAACTGAAGAGAAAGAGTGGGATTGGAAAAAAAAACCTGATGGATTTTCCTTCATTTTTGGATAAACTGCTGACTCATCATATATAAGTTCTGTTGGCCACAGTACCAAGTTTTCAACACATTTAGAGAAACATAATAAAGCCTAGTCAATTTCTTACTTAATTGGCCCCAGGAGAATCTTCTTATATTTGTTTGATCTTTCACACCTTCAGGATAACAGAAAAACCTCTTGAAGCATTCTGAAACTTTTCTACAGAGACCCTCATAAGATATTATTGCTGTGTCTCTAACTTTAACCTTTGCTCAATATGCAGAAATTTAGTAAGGGAGGCGTGTCTAGAGATGGATGAAATTGTGAGTTTTCTTTCCTTCAAACTGCAGTTTAACTTCCTTTCCATTCATATTTGCAAATTTTAATGAATTCTAATCAAAACCGTACTGAAGTGAAAATCTCCACATACCCATATGCAGACATAGGCAACAGAAGCACTACACAACCTCCATGCAAAATAGCAGCACTGCATAACACATGCCAATGACTAATGTCATTGTGCAATGCATAATGCATGAAGACCAACCATAATGCAAAGTACAGGATAGACAACCAAAATACAATATATAGAATGTTTCTGTTGTGTGGCTTTAAGTTGTTCCTGATTATTTGTGATCTAAGGCTAACCTATCATGGGGTTTTCTTGGCAAGATTTGTTCAGATGGCATTTGCCTTTGCCTTTCTCTGAGATTGAGAAAGTATGACTTGCTAAAGGTCAGCCAGTGGATTTCCCTGGTCTCCAGACTCGTGGTCCAATGCTCAAACCACTACACTACTATGCTGGCTTTCAATGTGTAGGTTGCACAACCACAATGCAAAGTATAGGATGTATAACCAAAATGGAAAGTATAGGATGCACAACCACAGTGCACAACTTGGAAATACAAGGCACAGATGAACATGGTGTCTGCACAGTTCTGCTTCTGTCTGTTGCACAATGGTGATATGCACATGGATATGTCGCATGGTGCAGTGGTTTGAGCATTGGACTATGACTCTGGAGACCAGGATTTGATTCCCCACTCAGCCATGGAAACCCACTGAGTGACCTTGGGCACATCACACACTCTTCAGCCCTGGAAAACCCCATGTACACTCTTCTTAGGGTCACCATAAGTCACAGGCACATAGTAGCAACAGCAACAACAACATTCCTAAGTGTATTCTGGCCACTGTCTGCAATGTACCTATTAATAATGGGGAGAATATGAGGGAAAAACTGGTGGCAGATTCAAATTCATAGTGCCAATATGATTCAATACAGAAGGTTTCATATCAGACTTCTACAAACCCAACCCAACCTGATACAGGTGGAGATATGAATCAGAGGATGACCTCACAGTCCCAACTTACAGGTCCCCTTTCTCTAAGGCAAAGCGATTTGAAACTGATTCAAAGATGCCAGCCAACCCTAAGGGGAGATGGTATCTGAAGAGGCAAGACTACCTCACTGAAGTGAAGTGCTCTGCTTTAATGGGGAAACCTCAACAGTAATCAGCAGTCAGCAATGGCAGGTATGCAAAGAAGCCCAACAGCTAGCAAATCTTCATCTATCTTGGTCCTTCTGCTCAGCATTCCTGCACTCTAGTTACCTAATCTCCCCCAACTACTTGACCTCGGTATACCCCTCAGACCTTGCTTCTGACAATTCCTTGCAGTAATTTATGACTTGGTAGGACTGTCCTCTACTAATCTGATCTTGACTACTGACCAGTTCTTTTGCCTGCTTGCTTGCTTGCTTTAAAGTACTATTAAACTCTTGGCTGTTTATATCAACCTATGTCTTGCTCTGACTTCCATCTTATTACTTCATGGAAGTTCCCAGTATATTCTTAACTTCTGTTGGAGATTTATCCCCATAAATCAGGGCAATATCTTTAGCCACAGGCACATATACATACATATATATTCACCTGGTGTCAGGAACATGCAAGTCCTAGACAAGTTTTGTGGGGAAAAGCTGTGGAAAGACTAAAAGTG
This sequence comes from Iguana delicatissima, assembly GCA_948472985.1. NCBI lineage: Eukaryota > Metazoa > Chordata > Lepidosauria > Squamata > Iguanidae > Iguana > Iguana delicatissima. The sequence goes on from CAOKZL010000112.1 coordinate 149,955, forward strand.
AAGGTTTAAATAAACTAATTCGCTAGAAAGCCAACTACAAGCATTTGAATCAAACAATTAAGAGGATCCCTCTTATTGCTGAAGAGATTCAAGTTTGCCCCCGAATAATACAACCTAGTATTACAGGCTAAATCTTGATTTTGCCTAAGCTACATTTAAAACAAAGGCCATTTCCGTAGGCTATCTAATCTTCTAATTCTCTGGTCATGATCCTGGCAGGGCCTTTGGTGGAAAGGGAGCATAATAGGAACTCTCCCTCTGTACCTGATGGAAGGGAGTGCGAGGGACACACCTTTCCTTTCCTAGCACAGCCAAGCTCTTTCCCATGCTACACTGGGGCAGGAAGTGCTTCTATCATGCTTCCTGCTCTTTCACACAGCCAGGAAGAATGGAAGCATCACACGATTGAGGGTCATTGATGATTTATCTCGTGATCACACTGACTGGCAACAGGAGAAGGGCAGGACCATGACAGAAGTGTTATTGTGGTTCTGCTCCTCTCACGTCCCCATGCTGGGACACCGTCCTCATGCAGAAAGGGCAAAAATAGGCCCAAGAAGCTCACTTTCACAGTCTCTTTAGTATCTCTACTTTAGGTGTCTGGGTTTCACAGTCTTGAAACTATAGTGAATACACACACTTTTATTATTATACATTACACAAATATATATATTTTGTCTTTCCTCCAATCAGCTTAAGGCAGTGTGCAAACCAATGTAAAGGATTCGTCTCCTCTTCACATCATAGCAATCTTGTGCAGTAGATCAGGCTGGGTGAAAGACAGGGGCTTATAATGACCCAGAAGATTTCATGACCAAGCAGAAACTAGAACCTGGATCTACAAAATCTCACATTCTAACTAATGTACCACTTATGCTTTTGCTACAAAACTACTGTGCTTTTTTACTTAAGATAAGAGCAATGAATGGAAAAGTGGGAGCCTGTGGTTTCCAAGTCAGTGGGATAATGAATTTGCTCCAGGTGTTAGTCAAGCATTATCAGATGTGCTTAATCTACTTTTAGGGCTGGAATTCAGGATTTTGGATAGCTCTGTGAATGTTCAAAACAAAAGCCAGAGTGTATTCACTACCCAACTGGCATGGAAGTCATCAGCTGCCACTAGCTAATGAGGCTGGTTGCCTTCAACTTTACCTGAAGTCAAACTAGAAAATAAGGCTGTAGGTACATTTTAAAATTTACTTTACATTTGTGTTGAAATCCTGTTGAAATCTATGTGACTCAGTTCCATGTTGATGTTCCCAGGAGTGCAGTCTAAAGCTATCCATGCATCTGGGAATAAGTACCATTAAAACATTGTAGGATTTACTTCTGGCTGAATGTATCAAAGAATAATTTGCAAGTCTTACATACGCCAATTGTTAAATCATTCTATTTTTTCCTCCTTGAGACTGAACTTTACAAGCTAATAAACTGTGCTTGGATTTTAGTACATAACTGCTAATGGGGGCTGAGATTTCAAGAAATATTAAAATACAATTTTTACATAACTGATTAGCAGCAGATCCAAAGCTGTGTCTTTTTAGAGTAGTAGAAACAGAAACAATAGGATGCAGCAGCTTGGCTTGTTTTCATAGTTATTCTTTACTGTTCTCTTAGAGTCAAAAGAAAGGCAGGAAGGCAGTTGATGAGACGAGCTACTCTTTCACGACATAAGGAATTGCTTCATTGCTCCTTCCATACATTTCTGAGAAGTGTGAGGAATAAATATAAACCAACCAGTTATAAAGGTCTGAATGAATATATTTGATTTGAATAATGATCGTTTGAATAATACTTAAATCAGGTAGGACAGATTTAGGGAATTGGAAGATGACAATGGCAGGCACATTTTGGTGTTCATTTCCTCTCCACTAATTGAAAACCTGCAGAGGTAGAATCCAGGAAAGGTTACAGTTTGATTCTGCAGACTGTACAAGTTGACTCTCATTCCAGAAAAGTCAGCTCCCAAGAATGCTGTGGTAACCTAGTCTTATGTTTGTAAAGGCACATTATTTGCTTGCTTTCTTCCTTCATGGTCTACAACAATTCCAGATGCTGATCTACGGGAAAAATATTTTTCCAGCAATAGCATCTGTCTCATTGGCACCATCTCCTTTCACTTCTTTTGGCTCCTGCTGCAATTGTCTTTAGGCTGTGAAATGATTAGGATGCTGATGTGATATCTTATTCACTTGGATGCCATTGCTTTTAGCAAACTTGTGATGTGCATTCATGGATATTCCAGCACTTTTCTGTAAATGCTAGTGCTTACAAAGATTTCTGCACAGAATGTGGTCAGCAAGAAAAAAAAGCAGTATTGCTCTTGTCTTTTCAAACCCATATTCCTGTGTTTTTTTTTTATTTTTTCAGAACCATTTCTCAAGATGTGAATGAAAAATATGGCTGAGTCTTAGGGAGTGAGTGATGTGTCCAAACAAGAGATAATCTTAATTAGGGATGAATGAAACTGCACAGTTTGTTTTCACTCAGTTTGTTTAATTTCCACTGTTAAATTCCTTCTCTCTTATTTCAACCTAAATCTGAAGATTTTTTTTAAAGTGAGCTCCAAAATTTGCACATGTTTCTGTTTTTGCTTTTCTTTCTATATGTACATATGTGTGTGTTCAAATGTACACATTTTCTCCCCAATAGTATACAGTGGGTTTGTGTGAATTTTTGTACAAATTGTGCACTAGTATGCACATCTGAGTATTCTTCCTCTAATAGGCATATGCATAGTATAGCTTTGTTTTATTCATGTTTTTCAGTGAAGAACTTGGTGATATTTAGTAGCATGGATTTCAGACTGTAACTCCATTCTTATTCAAGTATACATCTGGGGAGTGCCTAGTAAATAAATCTACACTGAATGCAAATTGAACAAAGCCCTTTCACTAATACCTTACTACTTTCTTTTGTCTGTTGCCACTTGTGTTTTTCTATGCATGGAGTTCTCCCACCTTATGCTGCCACACACACACCCAATCTCAATGCACAGAATTTGACTGGATTTCCTGCATAGTATGTTCTCACCTGTGCCATTTCACTAGTAATTTTAATGGAATCGTTCCTTATAAGGAAATCATGAAGTACAAGCTGGTTCCTGAGTTGAATTGGACATTGTTTTTATTTCCTGTGAATGTTGGCAGATACTGTCAACTTTAATCTGTTAAATGAAATGAAGCTAGCAGCTCTAAGAACTGAGGATGAGATGTAACGTCATGGAGTTCTAGCCTACTCAGTTGTACTTGGGGATTACTTTGCAATCTATTAGATTTTATACCTGTAAGGAAGACTTCTTAGAAGTCCAGGCAGGACTTGGATGAGACATTACTACAGGCTCGCAGATATTTGACTTCTGAGGTGCTGAATGTTAGATTTGGCCTCCTAGGTTGGAGGCCTTTTCTTTGTCCTTCCAACTCCTGAAGCCTTTTACAGACCATGATCATCTTATTATGGTCATTGAGTCCATATGTAGTCTAGTCTGTGAAAATTAGGATTAGTCTAGAAATCTCTTCAGTTTGTTTTTGATAGGAATATACCAAATTTTTTTTAAAAAAGTCTTGATATTAAGGGTGGAAACAAGCTAGATTTAAAAAAAGCAAAAAAAAAAAAAATAGTGGGAGACAGATTTGTTCATCCAGGAAAAAGGTTTAGAATGCATAATTTCTTAAATCAGGTTCTGACACCCAGTATATTCAACTGTATTTATGTTGAATTAGGGTTGTTCCATCTTTTTTCTGAGAGAGTCCTCATCTGATCCACTCCCAGAATATGTGTTGATAACATTCACATTGCTTGTGCAGTGTGAGTGATGACTTCTGCACCAATCCTTCCTATTTATTTTATTATTGTCGGCCAAGTATGTTCTCTGGTTGACAAGTCAAGGGAGTTATATTCTAAGACTGCATTCCTATGCCTGATCTAAATAATTGCTATGAAAGTTTTGTGGTACTTTTGCACTTCTTCCTGACAGACTGCATCCAAGAATTTATGTGCTGGAACAAGAAATCTTCAGATCCTGGAAACTAGTATTGTTTCACCCCATAAGGACACTGCAACCTTGTATTCTCAATTTGAAAATAAAATCTTATTTTAGGCTTCTGTAATTCATAAGATATTTCCTTAATGGATTTCACTCCTGTGAATTTGCCTAGTAAAGGAAAACTAACAGAGCTGGGAGTGAGGTTGCTGCCCTTTCTGGCAGTAGCACAAAAAGTTCGTACAGCATCCCCTGATGCCTCTTCATCCTCTTTTATTATTATTGCTACTAGTACAGATGTTTTGTAGCCAGTTCCTCCAACTTCTGAACCAATGCCAGGCCCCCTGATGTGAATGGGATATATGCCAGCAAAGAAGTTTAAGAACCATAATCTGGGACTTATAAAACTCACCTTTGTGCGAAAGTTTTAATTTTTTTAAAAAAAGAAACATACTTTAATCAGCGGAAAGCAATGCTGCAAATTTGCTCATTTTTGTTCTGCCTGTATAGTTGGCAAGATCCTCCAAACACATTTAGGAAACAGTCCTTTTAACAGCTGGGAGCTGAACTTTTTATTGCTGTGCTTTTAATTGTTTTTGATTTGCTTGTGTTTTAATACTATAATTTTAAATGGTTCTTAATATTTTTTGTGTGTGTGTTTTCACTTGTATCTTTTCATCAAGTTAATCTTGTGAGTTACCTTGAGTCCCATTCTGAGAAGAGAGCAGAGATATGAATAAAATAAATAAATAAATGTATGATCCTATAAAAAGTAATGCACTGAAATCTGCATCTAATGCAGTTCTATTCCCACACAGCATAAGGCATTCAGGGAAGTGCTGCTGCTGCTGGAGAATTTGGGAGGTGTAAGTTTGTCAAGGGCCATTGCTCCTGGATGTCAATGGAGAGAGATGGAGTCAGAGGACATTTATGTCCTCTCACCTGCTATTCTTTAAGGAGAACAGATATTTCTTCTACAAGATCATCTGTTGAAAACTACTAGAGAAAAATGCTGCAATTGACATCGTCTCTCTTATCATGAATTGGAGAAAAAAATGCTACATTGACATCATCTCTCTTATCATGAATTGGAGGGAAAAAAAGGAAAGAAGATGGCAAGGAGAAGGAGAAACTGAGTAGCTGCAGGGTAAACAGAACATGAAGCAATTGGTTGCCTGGATTTTTTTTTTTATCAATGGGTGTTTTCACTCCTCCAGTATATGGATATTATTTATAGGGCATATGTGGATTTTTCTGGTGTTGCTTGGTTACTTTATGACAAGGCTTTATGTATGAGGGCAGCAATAAACCCCAGCTTCAGATGGGACCAGATGGAGCCACAGTTGTGCATCATTGACTCAAGATGGTCATATTGTCCAAAAGGCACAGGCTGGGATTAATAATAGGCTGCAAACTGCTGTTGGCCAGCAACACAAGCTGATATGCTGGGAATTTGGGGTTCAGGGTGCCTGTGCATGTCAGCCTTACAAATTCCACTATGAGTGTTCCATTTGTGGTAGTTCACATTACTATCAGAACTGCCCAGAAAGGAAAAGTTTTAGGAGGGCTTAGGTCTTAGCAGTCAGGTAAATAGGGGATAAGGGGTGCTCCTTCACCCAACCTAATTAAATTGAATCAGTTAGAGGTTCTTTTGAAGCTTTATCCTGACCAAGTTGCAGCCTATTATCTGAGGACTTTAAAAAGTCTGCATCCTTTTCTGTCTAACAATTTGCATTCAGTGGTTGGATTGGAAGATGTTGTGAGAGTCAAGATCCAGAAGGAAGTGTTGGAGGAGAGGGCTGTCAGTCCATTCATATCTTCCCCATACCCCATTTGAGGGTATTATCTCTAGAATTCATGCTCATAAAGGTATGTGGTGAGTACAGGGTCATTCGTCACTTGTCTTATGCTAAGAGGAAATCTGTGAATGATGCCATTCCTGAGGATCGCTGCACTGTATGTTATACATCTTTTGATGCAGCAGTTCAGGAGGTATGCAGGAATGGGACTGGGACTGAATTAACAAAATGTGATGCTAAGTCTACATTTAATCTTTTTCCTGTTCCTTCTAGGGACTTTGAATTACTGGGCTTTTATTTTGATGGCTTTTACTGTATGGGTTGGCTCAGTCCTATGGGCTGTTCTGTATCATGTGCCACCCTTGAAAAGTTCAGTACTTTTCTTGAATGGGCTTTTATGTTTAGGACTAGGTTTACAGAGGTTATTCATTATTTAGATGATGCTTTTGTTCATAAGCCAAGCAGGGACAGGACATTGTTCCTTTTTGATGAGGGAATTTTGCTTCTTGACATTGGAATTGAGTGTGCCACTAGCCCATGAAAAGACACTGGGACCTACCTAGTCAATGCCTAGTTTTTATAAGACTGATACTATGGGAAAACACTGCTGACATCCAGAGGAGAAGCTCAGAGATCTGAGGGAGAGGGTTATGCATAAGGAATTCCAAGAGTTCTTTGATCATTTAAATTTCACAGATAGGATTGTAGCACGTGGCAGGTATTTTTTGAAGTGCCTATGTGATGCTATATATGGAATTTATAAGCCCCGTCATAGGATCATGATTATGCAATGGATTAGGGAGTATTGGGAGGGTGGCAAGAATTTCTTGCTTCCTTTAATGAGATTTCTCTTTGGAGGGATGAGTTGAGGTTCCAGGATACCTTAAAGGTATCTTCAGACATGATAGATTCCATTGGCTTTTGATTGCATTTTCAGGGATGTTAGTGCAACCAGGTGTGGCCTGAGGTGTTTTGTTGTCAGATTTTATGTTCCTGGAATTTTTTCCAATTGCAATGGCTGTTTGGATTTAGGTCAAGGAGTTGGTGAACTCATCAGTCTTTTTTTTTTTTTTTTTTTTTTTTGTGATGACATGGCCACAGTACAGATTATTAATTCTATGTCTGGGTTACCACAAGCCATACATTTGGTCAGGGCCTTTACATTACAATGTCCTTGTTATAATATAGTTTTTACAGCACTCCACATGGCTGGGTTAGGCAGCAGATTTTCCTATGCTTTTTCCTGCCAACAGATGGAGGACATCAGAAAACTAGCTCTGGATGCAGTGACCTATCCAGATTCAATCCCTGCAGACCAGTTTAGGTAAAAGAAAGGGCTTCAGACTCTTTGGCCTATCTGTGTTTCACATATTTTACAGTTCTGTGTATAGCTGAGGGTTATGGATTTAGCTACATAGTCCATTTGGGTTAGGTTATCCACTGACCTTTGTTTTTACTGTGCAGTGGTATCAGGATAACTCACTGGTGACTTCAGAATTCAGAAGGCACTGAAGATTTAAAATGGATAAAAACTGTTTCGCTTTGTTGTTGGAAAAACAGAATTTGAGGATCAAATATATGAAAATGATGAACATTTGATAGCTCAAATGTACAAAACATAGTTGAAATTGAGGCTGAAAGAAAAAGGAACATATGATTAAATGGATGCAAAATGTGGGTCACCTGATTCAGATGGATCAATGGGTAAGAATGTGGACAAAGATTTGAAATTTATTTTAAGTTATGACTTGAAAGAAACTTTTATAAGATGACATATAGGTTTAGACAGAAAAGCTGTCTAAAACATATAAAGAAAATGTAATAAGTTAGAAGAGACTTTTTTTCCATGTGTGGTTCACTTGTAATAAAGCAAAGAAATTTGGGCTGATGAAATACCGTTTCATGGAGGATATTCTCAAGACTAAAATTCAGCTAAAACCAGAAGTGTTTCTATTGGGATTAGTGGATGAACAGATAAATAAGAAGTTGGTAAGAATTATACAGTATATGACAATGGCAGCAAGAATATTATATGTGCAGAAGTGGAAGATCCCATAATACCATCTCAAGACAACTGGATGATGATGTTGCTGGAAATGGCAGAGATGAGCAAATTAGTAACCTTAATTAGAGAGGGTTCTTTGAAGGAATGTAAGAATCAATAGGAGAAGATCATCATTTTTTTAAGAGAAGTTGGGGAAGACATGCAACAATAGTTTTTGATTTAAGATGGCTAGAACTATTATAGTAGAACACTATTTTGATTCTACATTTAACATAAATAGTGATATAGTAATTTTATAAGTATATATATTATAAGTATAAAAGTATAAATGTAGTTTAAATAGTATATAACTTACAGTATTCAATAGATAACATGATCATTTAAGTATGGATATTTGGTGGGGAAGGGTGACCCATGCTGCATTACCAGGGCACACAGGAAGGTTAACAGGGAAATCCATAACACCCTAAACAGAGGGTTGGGCCACTTCTTCCTCTGAGCTTTACAGAGCAGATGGCATGCATTTATCAGAGGAGGGTAATATGTTGTTCCTGGGAGACCTGCAACAAGGAGACAGAGCTCTTTTGGCCAGCCTTGTGGGGGAAAGGGACTAAGCCGATGTTTGTCCCTTGTCTGGGCAGGTAGTGGAGGGAGACAAGTGGCAAGTATAGTGAAACCCTCGGCAACTTTTTGGCTCTAGTCTCTTTAGATCCTGTGACCTTAGGAGTGAAGAAGGAGACTACCCTTGTGGCTAGTTTGTGAGCTTAGCTCTCATTTTAAATCATGTGACTTGGGGGGGTTACCTCAGATCTGCCTTTCTGTCAATGATTAGACAGGGAACAACCCAGCTATTGGATTGCCCTCAGAGCTCAGGTGTTTCAGCCAGGGGAAGTTGGAGAGGAAGTCAATGGAAGACGCTTGCCTCAGCCAATTCTGCACTAGGTTACTGTCCCTTCTTGCTCCTCTCCAGGTTCTTTCCTTTCTGTAGGTTTTAGGACAAATAAAGTGTCCCTAATTTGACCCAGCTTTCTGTGTCTGGCCTCATTATTCTATGATTGGTCAGCAATCTAGTTGTCTCTCACAAAGGACAGCATACTACCTTGTTGCAACATACCAGCCCACCAAATAGTCTCCTCTATACCTCATTTTTTTATTACGTTCCTTCAAATCAACTTTAACATGTAATGACTCTATCATAGGATTTTCTTGATAAGATTTATTATGAGGAGATCTGTTATTACCTTCCTTTATGGCTGAAAGCATAGGACTTGCCATAGGCCACCCAGTGGGTTTTCCATGGCTGAGCAGGGATTAGAAACCTGTTCTCTTGGAATCCAAGCCCAACACTCAAACCACTATGTCATATTGATGGTCAAGCTTTGCAATCTCAGAAACTGTGGGTGCAGCGGGAAGCTAGCCATCTTAAATCATATGGAATAGCTGGTGTGTCTCAAACAGTAATGGTGGCAGGAAATGGATCTCCTCCCCAGCAAGAAAGATATAGACTGAGATTCCAAACCCTTGTCACCCTGCCCTCCTTTGCTATTCAGGGACAATGTTATATGTAAAAGAGTAGTTCTTGCTGTTTTCTCTCATCATTGACTGGTAAGCAAGAGTAGGGATGTGGAAGGCAGGTGAGTAAAGTACCCCAGTCTGTGTCTTGTTTGTGCCAATGCTATGTACTGTTGCTTACCACTCTCTACTGAAAGGTCTAAGACAGCAGTTCTTAGCAGTGGTTCAATTCTTGGCCATGGAAACCCACTGGGTGACCTTCAGGGTGTCACATACTCGCAGCACCAGGAAGCCCCACAATAGCTTACTTTACAGCTGCCATAAGTCAGTAGCGACTTGAAGGCACACAACAACAACAACAACAACACCACTAGGCATTTATCTGCTGCAGGGAGTAGAGTAAAGCAGTATAGGGATTCCTGGCTAGATGGCAATGCAATTTGGCTTTCTCAGGAGCTGGTACAGCTCACACCAGCCACAAGGATTGCTTCCCCAACTGGCCAAACAGTGAGAGAGCAGAATCTTCCAAGGTGTTATCTGCCTGGGAAACAAAACAAACAAACACCCTTTATTTTGCTGACCAGTTATTTTGTGTTCATTCTGGATTGAATGGATTCGTGCATTTCCAAGTTCTAAGTTTTTCTGTCATTATTCCATTGGGTTATAATTTTCATAACTGGGTCAGTCCACTTTGGAAGAAAAACAGGGCCTGCATGCCTATTCATTCCTGTTCTGGAGATCTGCTCAGAAGATCCTGGGGGAAGGGGCTTGAAGGCTTTATGAAACATGGTAACATGCAGGGATGGTCTTCCTCCCAGATGAATAGGGAACTATGCAGTGGGTTGTATTCATATGGAGACTCATCTGACAGTTCTTCCCTAAGTGAGGTATTGGGAGTATGTGTTCATCAATCAGTAGTCAAGTTATCTGACTCCATATTTCATGCTTTGCCAATGCACTTCAGCTGCAGCTGTAACTACTTTTATTCCATTGAAGTATCGTATGTCTCCCTCCTCATTGGCTCTGCTTCCTTTGCTGCTAGAGTCACAAAGACAAGATTAAAGTCATGGAGGACAAGACAACATGGCTACCTGTCATGTTGGCTATATATCACCAGTGCATTAAAGACCTTTGTATATTGATTGCTGGAAAATATGAATGTGTGGGCGCTGTTGTATTCATATCCTGCTTTTGGGCTTGCTATAGGTTTATTGTCTGTGTAGTATTTGCAGGAAAAGAATGCTGGACTAGATAGGCCTTCAGTCAGATCAACCATGACTGCTCTTATGTTCTTAAGTTGGAAATGGAATATTTGTATAGGTACAGAAATATTAATGCACTGAGGCAAGATGGATGCCAGTTTTATGTGCAGAGGGAAAGAACATGAACATTAATGCAGTAATGAATAAATGCTGAACAGAAATGAAATATACTAATTAAAAAAAAACCCTTCTGATTTAGTTTGAACAAAAGAGGAAAGAAAGTGTTACACATTATGCCACAGTATCTGCTCTTTAATTTATAAAAAATAAAATCAGGCAAAAGGCTTTCCTTATTTTAGGCTAACTGGGACTGCAATCCTCAGCATACTTCTATTTTTAATTTTTTTTAAAAAAAATCCAATTAAAATATTTATAACATTAATAATAATTAACTATTACAGAAATGCATATCTCTCAGTTACCTCAATGATTTTTTTAAAATCAAAAATGTGGATATTATCTTTTATATGTTATGCATTGATTCTGTTCATAAATTATTATGCAATATGAGTATACTTCTCTGATCTATTTCTTTGTGCCTCATATAGTTGATAAAAGCCAATCACAGTGTCAAAAGAATCCTCTTATGTTTGTTCTTTCACCTCTCTAACTTGGTAAATCAGTTTCTCTAAGAAAACTAATTACAAAATTATCTTGTACCAGTTATCTATAAATATCGTTGAATTCTCTTTCCAGTCATTCTCAATGACCTGTCTCACTGTCATCAACAGAAAAGAGATAAGATTATTTTTGAAAACATCTCTACTGGTATTAGAATTTAAACTTAAGGATATCACCTTCTTGTATTTCTTGCCAAAATTCCTTTACCATGGGGCATTTCCACCATACATGAATATAGATTCTAGTGTACCCAAATTCTCTTCAATACACAAATGAGCTAGCTGTATTACGTTTTCAATCCATTAATGTTTCCAATACATGAATTAGCTAGTTTTATAAATTTGTGCTTATTAAATAGGAGCATAGTACCTTTAGTAAACTGCCTTAACTGTGCTCTCCCAAACATAGCAGAGATAGATTTCAGTAGTTGAGAGACCCAAATACAGTTCCTGTCATTTATATTTAACCCAAGTCCTGTTCCCATACTGATCTCAAGGACTGTATGTTATACTTAGTGGTGGATAACTATAATATAGTTAGTGGTTGATAATTTTTTTTTCTTCAGAAGGCAATAAAATAAAAATTATCTATAAAAGCCATGGTTTGTCCAATTAATTATGACACTGTGTCTAAATAACAAAAAGGTGGGTGTGTCAGGATAGAAGTTAACACACTTCAGATAAATCAAATTGAGCTCAGTAGAATATAACTGGGACCATACATGTGTATATATATTTTTTGCAACCACTGATTCAACCCTAATTTAACACTAAAGAAATTTATGCATAAGTAAGTCCATCTACAATCCTATGTTACAAGTTTAGGCCAAAGTTGCTAGGTGATGGCAAAATAATATACTCTCCATATGCCCAGAGGCACTTTCCTTTTGGATATCACACACTGTCTTGTCAGTTAAGATCATGTTTTGCATTTAAAGGTAAGGTATGTCATTTTCTGTGCTTCCTCACTAACAGAAAAAAGTGTCCATCTTCTGCTTTTAGCATCCCAATTTGCTCAAAAACGTCCATTATGCCATTTGCTTTCTAATTCGACTCTTAAAAATGTATTCATGTTTTGACTTCTGAAAGTACTTCCTTTCCCAGTGTGTCTCTGTTCTGCCCCTGCCTTCCACTCCATCTGTGTGTATATACAAAGGGAGGGAGATGTGTTAATAGTTAAATTTCTAACATAGATGCAGTATGACCTGCAGTATGGTAGGCACCAGCTTTGATGGCATTTGGGTGCTTATTAAAAACTTACATGCTTGACCAAGCATTTGCTGCCTTTAATAATTAGCATAGAATTTTTTAAAAAAAATACTGTGAGGTTTTGTGTTGCATTTGTATTTTAATTTAATTATTGCACATTCCCAAACAACAATTTTGTTAATGCAGGGCAATAAACAAATATTTTAAGAAAGTATTATAAATGGATGTCATGACAGACTTGGAAAAACCACCCCTTAAAAGTTGAGCAGTGTCTTTGTATTCTGTGAATGTCACAGAGATTTGCTTAGCTCGTGTCATATGCTGAATCCTTTAGAGTGGGTTCCTTGGTAGGCCTGAGCTTTGGCTAGCCCTTGGTGTTGCCTATCTATAAGATTCAACAAATATTTTCTACCATCTTCTTTTCTCCCGACCCTCACTCAATTCCACCACAATATATTGTATACAAGTGTTATTTGGCCTGAAGTCTGTGCCTTAGGGCAGTTTCTTGAACTATCCTCATGTGCTATATTAGTAATAGAACACAGTACATTGTTGTTGTGTATCTTCAAGTCATTTTTACTTATGGACACCCTAAGGTTTTCTGGGGCTAAGAGTGTGTGACATGCCCAAGGTCACACAGTGGGTTTCCATGGCCAAGCAGGCCAAATCATACCCTTGTCTCCAGAGTTGTAGTCCAATGCTCAAACCACTATGGCACGTTGGCTCTAGCACAGTATGTTGTTGATGTTGTGAGCTTTCAAGTCATTTCCAACCTCTGGTGGCTCTAAGGTGAACCTAACATGGGTTTCTGGGGCTAAGCATATGTGATGCAACTAAGGTTACGCCAGTGGGTTTTCATGGCCAAGAAGGGAATCAAACCCTGGTCTCCCGGGTTGTAGTTCAATGGTCAAACCACTTCCATGTTGGCCATAGTACAGTATATTGTTGTCTGCCTTCAAGTCATCTCTGACTTATGATGACTTTAAGGTGAACCTATCACAGAGTATTCTGGGCTGAGAGTGTGCGGTGCATCCAAAATCACCCAATGGGTTTCCGTAGCTGAACAAGGAATTGAACCCTGGTCTCCAGAATCATAGTCCAGCTCTCAAACCACTACACCACACTGGTGTATAATGGAATGGAATCAAATCAAATCAAATCAAATGGAATAGAACAGAACAGAACAGAACAGAATAGAAGTCTATTCCACATGTCCTATTGTAGTATCGTACTATATTAACAGTCATACTATTTCTGGTTGTGATTCCTCACTAATTTTCTTCATGAAAGAAGTCTCAAATAGCAAGGATTCTTGTCATTGTAAGGTTTCATTTTTACACTCAAGAAACACATTCTTGACCATTTAAAAAAATTAAAAATTGTTTCTATCCCTTGTAGTACTATCACTACTATCGCCACCACTGCCATCATAACGTTTGTGGCAGATATTAAGTTTGGGGCCACATTTAGAGACTTATATCTTTTCTGCTCCTTTCCACAATGGCAGACCTCTCCACACCACTGCAGAGGGGACCCTGCTGAATGGAATAAGTTATGGTAAGCAAGGCAGATGGAGCAGGGATATTCCCTTATGTCAAGGAGATACCAAGAAATCGTTTCAGGTATAGCTTTGGGAAGGGTGCTATAAAGAGGAATATCCACTTCCATTTTAGATTTAGGGATATGTCCTAGTTCATATTCCTAAACCTGGCCACAATACATTGGATTATACTGGTTTTACACCTTTATAATATTTACCAGTGGGCATTAGCCTCTAACCTGAGCTAGCAGTCTTGGTTTCTTGGTGGAACTCATGTGTGAACATGTGCCTCTTTTCTTTTTCAAAACACGGGAGTTTATGAAAGTTTTTGAAAATTTTCTATCTCCCATTTAAAAGTACTTGATTTATAATTCACAAATCTGAAACTGTGAAGTTTGTGAAAAACTAAAAAACTAAATATCACTCACTGCAGAAAGAATCTGACAGAAGTAAATGCTAAACTGGTTTCTGGCTGTGGATCAACTCAAATCCAAATTTCTCACAGACTGTCATACCTACCAACTGTACTGCTTTAGCAAGGTCACATTTGGAATTCTAAGTTTTTGCATTAAGCAATACACCCATTTTGTACCAAATTTTCCCTTTGGTTTCAATAGTCCAGTGGAAAGAAAACAAGAAACCACCTATTGACCAGGATAGTAGATAAGGGAGGATAATCTTCACTTCTAGCATACTTTTTCTGTAGAACTAGCATCTAGACTGTCACATAGAACTCAGTGCTGGTTCTTTTAACACACAGTGTCCATGGGATTAAGCACCATTGAACATAGTTGGGCTTTCTTCTAAGTAGAAATACTCTGTGCATTCTTAGATGTTTTCTACACTCTACACTAGCCTCTTTGGTATGAGAAATGGCCATATAGAACAGTGGAGAAATCCCAGGCTTTTTGCGTTATTGTGATTGATCATAGTGAATCTAAACTGACAAAAAAGTAACAGAAAAGGGATTTGGTTATCTTTCTAATTTAAATCATTTTGGGTGGGGCATGGCACATTGCTTAACATTTTTAAGTGTCCAGGATCAGATTACCTCATTGTAAAAACCAGCCTTCCTATTCTCCTTTGTTTGGAAAAAAATATCTAAATAACTCAGCATTTCTGTATGTATCACACACTGACAAACTCAAAACAATTCACCTGAATGGCCACATCAAGGTCTATTGTCATGCATTCTCCAGGGGGCCTTTCATACTACACAGTTATAGTGCTAGGATTCAACGTTAACTGTCATCCTTGCATCCTATGGAAGCATTGTGTGGTGGTTTGAGCATGGGATTACAAGTCTGTAGAAGAAGGTTCAAATCCCTGCTCAGCCTTGGAAACCCACTGGGTGACCTTGAGCAAGTCACACTGTGCAGTTTTGAAATACTCTCTCAACAGAAAGACAATTGCTAAAATTACTCATTGCTGCCTTTGAGCCAGTGTGGCACAGTGGTTTGTTCAGGGGGTAAGGACACTGGGAGACCAGGGTTCAAATACCCAGCTAGCCATGGCAACTTACTGGATGACTTTGAGCAAGTCACGCCTCTGGCCTCAGAAAAAGGTAAAGGCAAACTCCCTCTGTACAAATCTTGCCAAGAAAGTCCATGATAAGTTCATCTTAGTGCACCATAGGTCAGAAAAAAACATGAACATACACAACAACCACAAGCCTAGAATTCTCAACCAGAAGGCTCTAGTGCCCACTAGATTCCAAATCACAGGATGCAACCATGGAAAAGGCTCCTGGTGATTCCTGAAAAGTTTTGTCAGGAATCACAAGGAATAATAGTTTACAAGTAAACTGTTAAGATGCAAGCAATGCAAATAACTGGCCATGGGGTTTTTCTTGTTGTTGTTGTTGTTCTTTGCTTTGAGACATTTCTAGAAGGGAATCTTGTTGATGGAAGTTTGGATCTGTCACCCTTGACAATGCTGTAGTTCCATGTAAACCCTGAAAGTGACATCCAGGGAATTTGAGATAAACCTCATGTAAATTCTGTAGCAAGTTCATTTAGGACTCAGTCAGAAACACTGAATGGATCTTCCTGATCTGAAATCAGTGTTGGTCAATGAGACTTGTGCAACACATTTTCCATTTCCAATAAACCAACCCAGTGATTTCCTGAGTAGGTGGTAGCATTGGCAGATATTATCCTGGTCATATTTATCAGTTGCCTTATTTCACATTTCCTCCATGAAGTTCTTTAGCAATCAATATTATCCCTTAGCTATCCTTGGCTCCAATTTGCCCTCAAGCATAAACTGCATAACAACAACAACAACAATAATAATATCAGCAGGAACAACACCCATATCAACATCCACCTGCCTGTACATTAGATTCATTTTCTGAAACTCTTCATTAACTGAGATGTTCCCACTAACAGATATGGAGTATGAGAATCAGGAAGGCAGCCTTCTCTGTTGCTACTGCAGGCCTGTGGAATAGTCTTCCCAGGGTTGCTCATGTATCCTTTTCTGCCTCAGGGGAAATCTTTGCTTTCTTCCAGAACTTCTAAGCAGGGCTGTGAAATCTCTTTGGCTGAGCCTTAAATGACAAATTTCTGATTTAAACCAATCCAAATTAATGATGGAGTGTATCAGAATTATAGCTCAGAACAGCACAATCTGAAGCAATGTCAAAAAGTGAACAGGGGAAAG
This sequence comes from Iguana delicatissima, assembly GCA_948472985.1. Taxonomy (NCBI): domain Eukaryota; kingdom Metazoa; phylum Chordata; class Lepidosauria; order Squamata; family Iguanidae; genus Iguana; species Iguana delicatissima. The sequence goes on from CAOKZL010000112.1 coordinate 166,548, forward strand.
CTAGTCAGTGCATCTCCAACATGAGTACATGAGGAAGATGTCAAGGTACAGTGACAAAAAGTAGAAGGATAACATCTGGACTGTTCTCCTTGGCAGCTACAGCATGAATCTCACTAGCACAACCCATTCAAAGGGCTTATAGGGAGGGATTACATGTGACACTGAAGTTATATACCAAATCTCCTCTAGTATTTCTTCATTCTGTCAGTAGTCAATAGTGAAATAGTTGTAGTGAGGGCTGAGCAATTGTTTATCTCACTAAATGTTTCCTCAACTTCCTTTTGTCTTGCTAAATAGTGTAGCATAATCTTCTAGTTGTCCTAATTCCAATTTGTTTGTTTAATTAGCATGTCTGTTTTAAAATCAGCATTTATCCCCACTCTTTCCCTCTATCTCCCAATTGTCCCTAGTGGTTCCTTAGATGGTGGGTAGAAAAAAGGCAGCCTGACCAATAAAAGGAAAGACAGAGTATTGTCTGAAACAATTTTGAGGTGGGAGGATGCCAGGATTGTTCTCTGCCTTCAGTTTAGGAAGCAAATGAGCAAAGGTACCTGAGAAAATATTACTGCACCCGTAGACTGCTAGATCCTCTTATGAGGCAGCAACTAGTGGTCTTGATCAAGGCAAAATGAGTTGCAGGGACAAGATCATAAGGCAGGAATAGGAGCTAATAATAGCAGCAACTCTTACAGAGTCTTAGGCCATTTCCACCCTACGCTGTTATAGTGCTATCATTCCACTTTCAACATATTGTGAAATTCTGGAGTTTGAGTTTACTGAGGCTCAAGAGCTCTCTGGCTGAGAACTCTAAATGGCCTTCCCTAAACTGCAAACCCCAGGATTCCATAGGATGTTGAAAATGGAATAATAACACTATAACACTGTAGGGTGGAAATGGCCATTGGTAGGCAACTCTGAAACAGATGGAGGAAAATGAAGCCATAAGAGGGAAATTTACGGTGCTAGCTATGATCACCAAATGTCTTAAACAGAGCAGAGAGATCATCAGGAGAACCTTACCACTTGGACAGCCAGCAGTAAAGAAGGATGTGCTCATCCCCCTAATTCTCTATGCTGCTTCCTTGAGACTCTCCAATTGGTCTGCCAGTAGAATAAAAGCAAAAAGTACCCTCTCTTCAAATAAATTGTTATCAATCGACAAATGAATTGTCATTAAACTGACATTATTTAAAATTCAGCAAACTTACTTGGCTGATATTCAAAAGGGACAGTACTAGGACAAAGCAGTATAAAATGAATTGCCAAGAATGAACATTCATCAACTCCTTTTAAAGCCTATTTTTGATTTTTTTTAAAAACTGCAGATATTACCTGTGCACAATACAGTACCCCTGACATTGCTTGTCTGAAATTAGATTTGGTCCATCTTCTTTTTACAGTTTATCATATCTCCAAATTTATATGGGTATCTGAAGAAAAAAAATAAAAAAAATCAGAGCCATTTTTTAATTTTCTAGTGGGGATTGGTGATCTGATTCTGAATTTTGAAATATCCATTTGGATTCAGTATCCAAATCAATCTGGTTCTAACTGCGCACAGATTTGAAACAAAGTGAGGGCCTATGCAGGGCTTCCTTTTCAACCCTGCTCTGGTTGATTTTATGCAATGGAGTAGGGGGGTAATGTTATTATTTGAATTGTGTGGGGCTTTTTTTCCGACATATATGTTTGTGAACCATTTCTTTTCTAAATATCCCTGGGAACTTTCTTTGAAGAGAGGTAAAAATGTATTGAGTAAATACTGAGATATTGATAGATGACCAAAGTGGATTACACTGCCACGACCCTCATTTTGCCTCTTGACTGTCTCTCTAGACATCAGGGCCTAATATAAACAAATTCCTTCAAAGAATCTTAAACCCTAATTCCTTCAACCCATTTTCATGCCTACTGAGCCACTTTATATTTATGGCATTCGGTATTAAGGCCTATGCATAAAAGAAAGCACAAAAATCCTTATGCATTCAACCTCTTTATTATTCTATTCATTCCAATACACTTATTTTTAAAAAATAGCCTGCTGCTCCCTTATGTGTTGTATCTGTTACTGAGATACAACATGTAATGCTGGCAGTACTAAATTGCCAGTAGTTGCTCTTACTCTCTTTGAGGTTATTAGGACATAGATAGCAATTAAACAACTTGTCAGAGTGAATAGTGTTTCAGCATACAATATCAGGGCTCGCACAGAAACTCCAACCTAATGGAGAGGAAATTATTTTGTGGAAAAAAAATTCTTTTGCAGCCTGTTTGAGAAAACAAGTAGAATCTCTGCTAAATCAGACTAGACATCCACCTAGTCCCAAAGTCTCTGGATGCCTCTGACAACTGCTGCCAACCTGAAGTTAGAATTTGACAAAAGGCACACATGGAAATAACTCATTATAAATTGATAATTACTTGTAATTAATTCCTTTTTTCAATAGCAAAAGTATGCAGTAATAGGTACTCTGACTGCTTAACTTAACAAGTTTCGACTTGACTTGTTTTGTAGTATTACTGTATCATTTTAGTTGCTTTATACAGTTGCAGCTAGAGAGGAATTGTCTTGTATCTTATGCTTGCTAACTTATGCCTTATGCTTCTTCCTCTTGTCTCAATATTCAGATTTTTTTCCAAGTATCTGAAAGTAATGTTTTTGTTACTTTTGAGAAATGATAAAGTAAAAACTTTCAAAAGTAACTATAATGGTACCCATCTTCTTCGGAATGGTAACTAATTACTTGTACAGTAATATATCAAGCTCTAGGGACAGAAGAGATCATCCATTGTACAGGTTTGAACTGTACGTTTCAAGGCTGACACTTTGCAAATGTGTCTGTACTGCAGGTGCACATCTAATCTGAGACCAGGTAGTCTTTAGTAGGAATAAGATTTATACCTCTAGTCAGGGCAATTTCATTCCAACTAAAAGGCCAAGGAAACCTTAGTATGGTAATCCAATAATATTGCTGTAATTATTTATCATATTTCTGTCCTATTGGAATAATGACAGTACAGCTTAAAACAAAAATCTTATCTCTCTACTAAAGGCATCGTATAGCAAGATATTTTCTCTGTTAGAACATTGGTGGCATTTCCGTTCCAAATAGATTCCTTTTGAATGCCTTCCTAGGATTCTTTCCCTGATAATAAGATTCAAAATGTTCATTGTTAAAATGGGAGTAATTCCTAGAAGACATTTTCTGAAGAATGTGAAGAGAATCTCTCCCTTAAAATCAAGCATCAGCTTTATCTTGTATAAGAAGAGGAATGTAAGATCCTCTTTATTCCCTACAAAAAAATCTCTCAGAAGTTGAATGTCTTTGTAACCAATATGGAATCAAGAATTAGTTTGAATTTTATTTTGATTCTGAGCATGAAGCACCAATTAGTCCCTCCCCAGACTATCTGAGAGTCTATATCTTCTAGAGTAAGCTTGCCTATGAGTCTTAAGATCCTTGAAGACAGACTTTCTCTTTCTCTGACCACCATCACAGGTGCATTTCATGAGGATACAGAAGACAGATTCTTGGTGGCTGCTTCCAGACTGAGGAATTGCCTCTTAACTGGAGACTAAATTGGCTCCCATCAGATTTTTGACAGCAAACTGTCAGTGATGGAAGGTCTTTAAACCAGGGTATATGTATTTTTGTCATATTATATTTTAACAACCTTTTTAAAACTGTTATAAATTAATATTTTTATTATGATTGGGTTTTTTTTTAACTTTTGTGCCATCATTCTTTTAATTGTACTTTGTTTTAACTCAGATCATGAGCTGCCTTGGGACCATATTGGGAGAAAGGGAAGAAACAAATAAATAAAATAGATAAAACAAATGGATAAATACTGTCAGCTCCCACCCAAATGACGAAATTCTATTATTCAAAGACTTACAAATCAAATAGTGGAACTCCAAAAGCTCTTGGTAAACTTTTGATCAAACCTATCTTTTTATACCAAATCTACAGTCCTTCTTAGCTTGAATCAGAACCTTCCCACTGCATTTTCCCAATTACCGTATTTTCCAGCATATAAGACGACTTTTTAACCCAAGAAAATCTTCTCAAAAGTCGGGGGTCGTCTTATACGCCGGGTGTCATCTTTGCAGTCGCCGCATACTGTGGGGGGAGCTCAAAAATGGCCACGGCCACATCCCACCGTATGCGGCAACCGTATGAAAGCACCAAGGGTGGTGCTGCGCACTTACCTGAAGACGCCGGGGGGGAGCGGTGGCGTTTCGGGAGAGGCTTGTTGCGCTAGCCGCTCTTCCCCCTCACACGAGCGCCGGTCGCGCTGCCTCCCCGCTTCCGCCCCCACCTCCGCCTACAGCTCCCAGGCCAGGGAGCGCTGAGGTGGGGAGGAGCGGCGGCGTTTAGGGAGAGGCTTGTTGTGCTAGCCGCTCTTCCCCCTCGCGTGAGCACCAGTCGTGCTGCCTCCCCGCTTCCACCCCCACCTCCACCTACAGCTCCCAGGCCAGGGAGCGCTGAGGCGGGGGGGAAGTGGCGGCGTTTTGGGAGAGGTTTGTTGTGCGAGCACCGGTCGTGCTACCTCCCCGCTTCCGCCCCCACCTCTGCCTACAGCTCCCAGGCCAGGGAGCACTGAGGCGGGGGGAGCAGCGGCGTTTTGGGAGAGGCTTGTTGCACGAGCACCAGTCGCGCTGCCTCCCCGCTTCCGCCCCCAGCTCCCAGGCCAGGGAGCGCTGTGGAAGCTGGGGGCATGATACAGATACACCAGCACCGCCTCCACCGTGCGCGCACAAGGGAGGGAGGGCAGAGGTGGGGAAGAGTCTGGCCAAGTTGGCAGAGAGGGGGAAAGGAGGGCTTCCCTCCGGGCCGGCGGAGCATGTGGAGGGCGAGGGCCAGCACCGGCCTCCCTCGCCCTCTCTCCTCCGGGCACCCACCCCCCAGGCCCCCCACCCCCAAAGAACCGGGTGCAAGGTGCTGCCCCCTTCCCTCTCCTCCTCTGCTTCCCTTGGTGGAAGCAGTTGCGGCAGCTCGGGCAAACATTTTGTTTCCTTCCCAGCCCCGGTGGAGGTGGAGGAGGCCAACAAGGGGAAACCAGGCGAGAGCCGAGGAGGGCGAGCAGTCGGGGGGGTGCCGCTCGCTCCCTCCCTCCCTCCCTCGCTGGCAGAGGAGGATGGGGGGCCCCGGAGGAGCAAGGGAAAGGGGCACCGCACTGCCCCCACCTCGCCAAAACTTTGCTTGCTCGCTTGGCTAGGGCGCTGCCGCTGCTGCCGCCTCCCAGCACTGCCTAGAGGACATCCTCCCAAGAAAGAAGGAGGAGGAGGGGTATTAAAAGGGGGAGGGAGAGAGGGAGGGAGGGAGCGAGCGAGCAGCTCAAGGTTGCTCAAAAGTCCAGCGGGGCTGGCAGGGAGCACCCGGGGCTGGCGAGGCCACCCCTTTTCACAAGGATGCGAGCCCGGCGCTCGGCTGCTGGCTCCTCCTGGAGCGGCGGTGGTGAAGGAGGAGGCTCTCAGCGGCGAATCCCCTGAGAACGGGAGCCAGGCGGCCTTTCCGGCTCCTCTGCCGCTTCCTCCTTCGCCGGGCTCCAGCTGTTTCCAGCTACCTGCCCGCCTCTCGCTGCCTCCGCACAGCATCACCACCTGCCGCCGCTGCTGTCATGTCTGACTCGCTGGGAGCATCCATTCGCTCACTTTTCCAGTGGGGGGAGTGGGGGGGCGGAGGAGAAAGGGGAAAAGAGAGACCTCCAAACCAGATTTGGGTTTTCTCTTTTGCGACACATTTTGCATTAAATCACACCGGGAGGCGGGGACCCCAGTAACCATGAGCCCCTTGCAATGAAACCCACTTTGCAAGGAGTTTGGGAAAGGGGAGTGCCTTGCAACGCTCCGGGAATATTGCTTGCCTCCCCGCTTTTTAGCATGGATTGCATTATTCCTAATGACAGATGCGCAATAATAAATATATATATATATACACACACATATATTTTAAATAGAATTAAAATTGAATTGAAATCAAATCTGATTTTTTTTTTAATTTTTATTTGGTGTACGTTGGAAGAGGGGTAGTCTTATATGGCGAGTATATCCCAAACTCTATATTTTAACTGGAAAAGTTGGGGGGCGTCTTATACGCCCAGTCGTCTTATACGCCCAGTCGTCTTATACGCCGGAAAATACGTTATTTATAATATTGAAGCTTGACTTAGGTGTATTTTGCTGTTACCTCACTGACATACTCTAACCCAGGGAATATAAATTTGATATCAAAGATGCCCGCCATGCCAGAGAAGTTGCCTGAGTGGGTACGTAGACAAAGAGGTTGAATGACAAAACTAGGTCAGGCCAGGAAAATCCCCAGTCATGTTCCCCTAGGGGACCTCAGGCTAAACATATCTGCGTGGACAAAGGGTCCTCAGCCAAGCAATAGCCAACTTGAGTGGAATATTGGGTTTTCCCCAGGTTGAGCAACTCCGACGTTAGTAAATCCTACACAGCAAGACCCATCTGCATGAATCAATCATGCAAACTACCAAGTTGCTATTGTTCGACATTTCTCTCTTTATTTTGGCCATTGTTCTTTCCAGGAAAGGGCCTGCCCTTGAAGTACATTATGACCTATAATTAGTCCCAGTTCTTGAAGGTCTCTTTGGAGAACTCCCTGCCACACTAGCAGACTGGCACTCTGTTAGTCGAGTGATCCCCTCAGCCGTTTCTCTTCACTGAGCTCCATTTTTCTTGCTGCTTCCCATACTGAAGACTTTACACCTTTTCTGCTTAATCCCCTATCAATTTTCATCTCTTTCCCTTTTTGATAGGCCTTGTGTGCATGAGCGAGTGTGCGTGTTGGTGCATGAGAATATTTTTATTAATAAAAACCATTTATTAGTATATTTGTCTGGCTTTTCGCTTGGTTTGACCCCATAAAAATTGGGTTAAAGATTCTGCTGGGTTACCTTTCCCCTCATTTTGCCACAGCCAGTGCCCTGTTAATTTTCTCAACCTTTGCATTTTGGAATGAATCAAGGTGTCCTTCATGGGACCCCCAGAAGTCAGGGTAACATTGCCACTTCATTGATGTCTCAAGACAATGAGACCTTTCCATTTTTAAGGATCTATCCCTGTTATGCATACATCAGTGCCAAGAAATAAACCTGAATATTATCATTTGGGACCTCAGGAGCATCTTTTGTCTTCCCCATCCAGTAATATTGGTATAATGTATGGCCAGGCTGAAACACTGGAAACCTTAATCCATTTAGATTCATTACATAAAAACCATAGAATTTCAGCAATAAATATGTTACTCTGAAATGTAGCTGATTGAGAGGGGAAAGATGATGAACACAATTTTTTGCAGGGTTATTATTATTAATACAGCTGCCCAACTTCCCAGATGGTGATTTTGCAGTTTGGGGTGGCTGCAACCCTCCATGCACTCTCTCTTGTGCCTACACAAACCTCTTCCTCCTTCCCAGCGGACTCTGGGACCGGCTGGGGTGGTTTTCTCCAGCAGCCAATGAGTTTCAACCTACGTTTAAACTCACTTGCTGCTTCTTTCTTGGACCAGAACTGGCTGGTAGTTTTCCCTCTGATGTGGAAGAGGGGTATTTATGTCCTCCCCATTCAGGCAGTCACTCACTTCATTCAGAGCATCACCCCACCCTCCCTCCCTCTGTTACTTGGCTGTACTTGTGTGCTATTTTATTTTTCACAACTTGGGCAGTTGGCATGGATCCTGGATCCTGTTTATGCCTTTGAGCAAGGAAAACTATGGCTCCCCCTTGTGGGATACTAGGGTTGTAGGGGTTGTGGCTGGCATGCACAGGATAGGCGGTGCACGCATTTTCTGCACTGCAGTGTGATGGGATGTTATTGGCATCTGTCACCACACTGTTTCCAGCTGGGACTGGACAGTTGGGTTCATTGATCAATAGGCAAGTTCGCCGATGCCTGGATCTGGACCCATGCACATGCCAGCCCTGTAACAGCTGTAACTAAATACAGCTGTGGCCCTTATCTTTCCATATCCATGTGTATTGGTGGTTTTCTGGCATTGCCCACGAATATGCAATCAATATTACTACCAGTACTATTTTGGTTTGATATTACCAGACTTCCAGAAACATGAACTAACTATTTTTGCAGTTTTGAATAGTTAAACCCACTTTCCTCTACCAGCTACTGTTACTAGGAAGCAGAGGCTGTTTAGGAGCTGGTCTGTGTTACCTTGTTTCTATGTTACTTCAATAATAGACCATAGGACCCAGTCAACCTGATCTCCTTTAGCTCTTACAGTTTTGATAAAAAGTACTGACTTCCACCTGTTAATCTAATATGTATTTACCTCTCCAGAACTGTAGGGCAGACTGATTGGCTGAGGGGTTATGTTTAGCAAATATTTGTTGGATTTGGAGGACCACCTGCTCTCTGTAGAAGTTTTCCTAGCTGGATATATTAAGGCAAGGCTAAAGCAAGATGAGTCCTCTATAATCCATGCAATGGATTGCAATTTAAATGAATCCTTGCTGGATTCTATCCCCCCACCCTACCTCCTCAATCTAAGATCCTCTAAAGACCTTCAGCTAAATTGGGCAAGGATTTGTTTGGCTAAATTTTCAGTTTATTCTAATAAAGTGATTCTAAATGAATTTTATCTCAAGGAATTCCCTGTGAATACACATTCAAATCCACACAAGGAATCACTGTCATTGATTACGTTCTCACCTATCTTTAGATGGGAAGCCAAATCCATGATTTTTATGGCACCATTTTTATGAGACCAGTTCCTATTAATTACCTTAATAGAACATAGTTCCCATCTTTCCTTCCCTATCTTATTACAGATAATTTACTTTGTTACAAAAAGGTGAAATTTGTCAGGGTTGGCAGGATTTGGCTCCTCTGAGCATGAGCAGAGTGCAATCTGTGAAGCAAGGCTTCACCACAGCAGAGGGACCCAGTGAAGCAGAAAGAATTCCAGAGGCTCATTAAGTAACACTTAGAGGCTTGATTTATTGCCACACTCTAAGATAAGGCTTAGCGAAAACATGTTAGCATTCCAACAATTAGACAAACAGGAATAACAGAAGATAATGGAGAAAAATTGGGCAGCATCTCCCCTTACAAACAGTATACTGCCAATGGCATGGCAGATCCAGTTAGGGTGTCTAACTGGCAGCTGGTCAAGGCAAACACCGGCCTTTTTATGCTACCTTGTCACCCTGGAACAAGTGGGGTGACCCAATCAGTGCTCTGGCATGTGGCCTTCTCTTATACACAAGACATAGCCATAACAATCCTGCTGGCCTTGCACCTGGCTGGCTGGCCACACCGCCTCTTCTCTCTGCCGCCCACTCATAGGACAACTTTGCCTGCCTGGCAACAACCCTGACAAAATTGACCAAAAGGTGGGATGTCAAAATTATTTGGACATTGGACATCTACTACTTTGGTTGATCTTAATGAATAAATTGACTACAACTCCCTCATATACTGAATATTCTTTGTTATATATTATAAACTCATTTATGATGTCTACTATATTTATTATTTATCTGTTAAAATATTTATATCATGCTCTTTATCATGGGATTTTAGGGTAGTGTGCAGATAAGACGAAACAGTTTTAAACAATTCCAGATTGAACTGAGGAATTATTTAAACTACAGTTTAAACTATTCAAAGCTATATCTTGCATTGGCATCAGAAAGATACCGGTGTTGTTGCCATTGGACCTTTGAGGACATTTCAACTGGGGCATAACAATGGAGAAGGTCTTCTCCCATGTCCTTCTACACTGCATCACCCCTACTCATCAATATATGGTCTTGGAACAGCAGGTTTCAATATGCCAATTTTTTTCTTTGAGTATTTACATGTTCAAAGCTGAACTGACACATTGATTCATTTAGCTAGGCTGTCGAGAAGGTCCAAATAATGTTTTGTATCATGTTCTGGATGTACCAGTTTGTTTAGGATTTGCAGTCAAGAATCTGAAAAGTGAAATAGGTTTTTTGGAAACTACAGCCTGGATCCATTCAATCAAATTTTGTTTCTCTCTTCCTTTTTCATTCAGTAGCCCAATTTAATAAATAAATGGGCACACTTAGGTTTGCATAATATTTGATCATTTAGTATCTCACTTGAACTTGTCTTCATAGAGAGGCAACAAGAAGCACTTTGAAAGTTATCCCAAAGACCATGTGACACTGAGACACTAGCTTTGTATTCTCTAATGAATATAGGCTGCTCACTACCTTTGCATCCTGTTTAACAATTCTTAAAATATCTCAAGGTTTTAGGACAGTTTTGCTCACTAGGCTTAATATTTGATTCTCATCAGGGCAATTTTTTTAGCAATTCCTCACCACAAGAGATATTGTCTATGGGTGATTCATATCCTTGAATCCTTAATCACATATTCTGTACTTTTTTTAATGTAGGGATATCCTAATAAAATGTTCGGTATTCTTGACTGGACAGGAACCCTTATGTTATTCTCCATGTCACAGATTTCTTCTTAGCCACAACGTAATATAGTTTCCATTAATGGATGGTACTAGATTTTCATTTTTTTAACCTTTTACTGTATATTGTGTGTGTGTGGGCATGTGCATCATAAAAGTATTTGTAATTCAAATTAACATGAAATTCACACCCTTGTTTTCCACTTATATACCATATTGCAGAGTTCTAGAACTCATAGCATTAGATCTATGGCAAAGACAGGCACAGAGACAAGAAAACAACATCTGCAGAGCTGGTGTGGCATAATGGCTAAGAGACTAAGATACAAGTCAGGAAGTCCTTAGCAGGGGTCTCACTTCTCCCATGAACACACCAGGTGGCCTTAAACAAACAACTCTTACCTCAGTTGCCTGCTACTTGTTCATACTGCATGAACGTGAATTTGTATCTGTTCACCTGTGCTTGACTAATAAAGTACACAGAGATTGTTTACAGATTTATGACCTTTTCTCTTCACCTCCTAAAAATGCTGTCAGGCCATTTCATTTCCATCACATTCCCCTCACAAAGTATCAAAGGTTCTACCCCACTTTCCTTATAGATCATGGGTTAGATGCATTCCTTTCCATAGAAGTCTCTGGAAATTGTCATTCCTTATATCTTTTCCTCCTGCCTTCACCTTACACACCCTCCATGCCATACTGTTAAAGGTAAGTTAAACTAAATTCATCCTGATATCTGCTGAGGAGATGGAGGCGCCTCTGAATTAATAAGAACGTGCAAATGCCTATCTGCCTTCTGTGCTTTAATGTAGCGTTCTCCAATTTCCATCTGTTTAGCACTATAAACCCCATTAGATCCTGCCAGTATGGCTCATGTTCAGGGTTATGAGTATTGTTGTCCAAAGCATTTTTAGGGAAGTCTGTTCTAATTAAATAGAAATCTTTGATATTTTTCGGAAGGTAGGTTTATAAGTTTGTGTTAACCATGGAACTTACTATAATTTAAGATCATCTATGTTGGACTCAGTGGCCATTGTGGCCTCTTCTGACTCTATAATTCTAGTGATTCTTTGATAAAGGGATATGGGACCCCCATGTTAATGTTTCAGGCAAGTAACTAAATGCTTCGTGCTTCTTCCGTGAAGCATATTACAGATGCAGATCTTTCCAAATATTCCTTCTCAAGTGTTAGCCGTCTTGTTTATTCAAGTCAACCCATTTATAGACACAAAACTGAGATTTGCCTTCTTAAAAATTTAAGAGCTGTGAATATCCATAAATCAGTTATGACAATCACTGTCAAAGCAATCATTTTAGCAAGGAATCTACATTAATTCAAATAATATTGATAGCCACACAAGCTTGCATCAGTCTTCTGTGAAATAAGAAAAATGAGACATCCTCTTAAAAAATCAATATTTCCCCGTTTATGTCACTCACTTGAAGTGTATCAATAATACATTACTTTGTACCTTGAGTATTGGTGGCCTTTGAGATGCTGAAGATGCTGAAGGGGAAAAGAACATAACCGGACAATGAATGGCTAAAAAGCCTTAAGATTTCCAAGTAGTGCTTTTTCTATTTCCCTTTTGTGTCAACTAAAATGTGTACATGAAGCATTACTGGCTGAATGTATTATGTATAATTTACCCTTCAGTAACATAGACTTGTATTGTATCTTTGTCCTATACCCTTAGAGAGGAAAATGAACAACCAAATTCATGGTAACATCCTTATCTCTCTTTGGCCCATGTGAGCAGAAAAGTTATGCAGGTGTGCACACACTGTATGGTGAAAACTACAAGTTGCATTGCTACAGCACCCATTCATCATAAAAGAAACATTTTAATTGGTTATAGGTAGAAAATATCTACTTGACAGTCAGTTTCTCACTTTTCACATAAGTGCTTTGCTGCTTGGATGCCTAATCTTGTTTAGTATAAGGAAAGTAATTTGACATGAAAGTACCTCGATGGCTGCCGAAAATTAATTGCCAATTAAAAAAGAAAAATGTTTGTGCTACTCTATAAACAAGCCAACATATAAACCTTTCAGTCTTGTTCCTTTATTTATGTCTTTGTAGATCTGGTTTCAAGCTATTTGCATACAATTTACAAATTCACATTATAATTCTCCAGTATATTTATGATTTTATAGTTGTATATATTTTACCTCAATGAAAAATATTTATTTCTTTGTGCTGCTGTTGCTTATTATTTAACAAAAGCATTTCATTACATTTGATAGTTTATGCGTCTTCTTTAGAATGAGGCATTTTTATTTCTAAGGCTAAAAAAAAGATATCTTTTATCCTTTAAGTTAACAAAATGGAATATTCTCTAACTTTTTGGCTTCTGGGAAGCTGTCTAAGTTTAAATAGGGGGATAGTCAACAAGTAGATAAGGGATAAATCTGACAGTTAATCCAATATAAAACATAAAATTGGGCTTTTGTAAATTTAAGATTGTCCTAGTTTCTAGAAATTTCTGAAGTTCCAAATTTGAGGTGTCAAATGCATTAACATTTATTATTACAAAATCAAATTGCCATGCCTCTGACATTTTGCAGTTTTAAAACTGAACTTCAGCTTATGTACAATAACAGGCCAACAACTTTTCCATGGTAACTAGAAGGAATGCCACCAAATTCCATGCCATCAATTCTGGACTTGCAATATGGAATCTGAAAGCTCATGATAATCTCAGAGGAAGAGAAAATGAAGCACATGGGCCACATGTGTGTTCCAGGCCCTTCAAATGCATGCAAACACTTTTTAAAAAATCTTCATCATCTCCATGGAATCCCCTCAGAACCATTGACCCCTTTCAAATATTTTCAAAACAGTGAATGGAAGTACCACAAGATTAGTTTTGGTCACATTGGGGAGGAGCAACAGAAAAAAGAAAGTGTTTTGGCATGCTCTTGGGCTATTGGGGGTGGCCTACAGTGCAAGGCTGAGCATAATAGTCTGACTCAGCTTTTAATGCAATCTGAAGAAACTCCTTTCTCAGTCTCACTCCCAAACATCCACACACATGCTTATCTGTTGCTTCTGCTGATGTTATGCTGGGTCCAAGGCTATCTCTGGGTATAAGAAGGACCTTGGTGCAAAGCTTTCTAACAGGATTCCGATGGTGGCTGTCCTTCATGGCAGTCAAACCTCCTTCCCCTAATTCCATCCAGATGCAGAGAGTGGGTAAACTTGCTTATTTCTGAAGGGCAACTATCAGGAGCCACAATCAGAACATAATTTCAACTGAGAACGTTATTACAATGAACATGAGGAGATCACTATTGTAATTGCCGACAATCACCTTTAGAAATAATGTGAGCAGTTACAATGAAATTACAAAGAATGCCAATATTAGGACCAGTAGAGGCAGTGGAGGTGCCTATGGATAACAGGTTTCACTGCCTACTTATAAGTGGAAGAGCAGGGGAGAGGAAATTCCAGTTAACAGTCTGAATCTCATTGCCTCTTCTGCTCATTCTTTCAGCTCCCATCGTGGTATTTTTAAGGCTCCCATTCACATTATCCTTTGCTACATGTGAAGGTCTAGCTTTGGAGGCCTGTAAAATCTTATGTGATGCACATAGTATTTTCTACAACACGATGAAATACCTAAGTGTTCAAGAGAAATTGCTGGGTAGTGATATTCATTGTCCTCTCAGCATCTTCTCCCTGAGCTTATCACCTCACTTTCCCAAGGTTGGATAATTTTCAGGAGTCTGGGGGACTACATTCACTTTCCTTGAACCTCAGCAGTTGTACCTTATTCCATGCTAGTAACACATGTACATACCCAAAACTGGGGAACTCCAACCAAGTGTCATTGAGAGAGCACAACTGGCATATTTACCAGATGGCAACTTTGGTTTTGGAAAAGAAAATAAACCATGAAATGGACCTAAAACAGCTGGAAGGTTGGGCAAAATGCCCTACTATTTCCATTAGAGGGTACTAATTTCCTTTTTGGCTACAGTAAATTTGATGCAAGGGCTTGGAGCAAGGGCGCAGGCCTTAGTAGACCCATAATCTGTTTAATACGGCCAACCCTCTTCTATACTCTGAAACGTAATTGCAACCTGACATTCTGAATGTGAATGTGTCTTCAAGGCAAATGTCTTTTCCAGCCCTATCTACAGAGGCCAGTTAATGAACCTGGAACCTTCTGTCAGTAAGTCATGTATTAGAACACTCATGTATGACCTTTTGTATGTTTTTGCTAAGTAGTCAACACAGGTAATGATCCAAGGAAGTAACAGCAGAGGTCAGCTGACACACAGGGGCCTCACTTTGCTCAATCTTACCCAGGTTTTAATGGGTAGGCTTTGGGTGTGGAAAGGGAGTAGGGCCAGACAAAGGCAATAAAAACAGAAACCTTTGTATTTAAGGTTATTGAGCTGGGGACAAGTTCAAAATCTGACTGTGGAGTCCTGGTGTTCTAAGTGCTTTCCCAGATTTTTGTAACTTAAGGAAGAAATGAGCAAGACTTTTGTTTCATTCATATTGTTGATAAGAACTTTCAAAAATCCATAAACTTCTTCATAAATTCAGTAGAAAGAATTTGAGATCCAAAGAAATTAAATGTGAGGGAAAAGAGAAAAGCACACATTTACCCATCTATGGATAGGGCTATCAACATTCAGCTCTTCAAACAAACAAACAAAAAGTCTGGTTCTGACTGTGTATTCAGTTACATCTGTGGCGCTGAATTAGGATTGTCACCTCTTTTTTCCCTAATAGATTCCTTGTTTTTAATAGCTCCACAGCAAGTGGGGTCAATGTGGTTCTCTTCCTGAAACAAGCTATACCTTCACTTACCTAGTGAAGATGTGTGAGAATTTTGTTCAATTTGTTTTTGATAAGAACTTACCAAACTTTTCATATTTCCTTGTAAACAAGATTTTTTTTAAAAAAATTAAAAATCTGAAAGAAAATGAAAATGACCAATTGGTCCATGCCTACATGAAAGTCTAAGACAGTGAGGCTTTTATGCAAGGTGATCTTTGGGGCTAACTTCACAAAACTAATCACACCCCATCAATAACTTATTAGGAAACTGATTTCCTAATCTCTGTGTCTCTTCAATAAGTTAGGCCAGTAAAGTTTTAACTATTTCACTTCTCTGAATTACACAGGAAAATGTGGGGAGTAAATTACCCTGTGAATTGGTTGGTGTTGTACTCCCAATGGTTTTGGACACCCCTACCCCCCCTACACACACACACACAGAGAGAGAGAGAGAGAGAGAGAGAGACAAACATGTTGTGATAGAAATCTTTCTCCTTTTTTACCTCAGATGTTTTCTTTGGCCTCTGTCGTATTGATTGCTGCTGTTGAAGGATAAGGAGTCTTCTGATTGTGTTTTACTTGAGAAATTGTTAATGCAGAGCAAACATAGAGATGCTAAGCAGGTCACTGGACAGTCTTTCATAAATATTCAGCAGGAACAAACATTGTGAAAGACACTAATGCTGATAGAATTCACCGATATGCTAAGTAAGAATAAAGCATTTCCTGCAGAGAACTCCTGTTGAGACTATATGGCCTTCTGCCTTAATGAAGTTATACTATTGCCTAATGGAAAATGATGTCAACATCTTATGTTCTATACAGTGTTCTTGAATTCATACATATCACAGTACATAAATTACGGGGATGATTAAGTGCTGAGCTAAGCTGTTTGAATGGGTTGCAATATGGTTCTTTTAGAATGTAAGTGGATTTCCACCAAAATATATAAAACCATTATCCCATTTTAAGAATAAGAGCTGTTTTCATTGCAAAGACTTATTCTGGTTTAAAGCACTGCAGGCAGTGACTGCTTTCAGTTAAAGCCTGCTCTAGTACATTCAGCACTGCTTGCCAAGCTGTCATATAACTCATGTATTCATTAATGATTGGGAGTAGGCATAGGGATGTAATTCTTCACTGATTTTCTTCTTGAATGAAGCAATGAGTAATTTTAATAATTTTTTTCCCACTGCAAAATTGTCTTCAAAACTGTGTCATTTTTTTAACATTATTCACAGTTTGGGACTTATTCTGCACAAAATTCACATGTGGCTGTTCTACATAGAAAATAGCATTTTACGTACAGAAAGCACCTTTTTCTACATGTAATATTGCACAGAAATATTATTTTCTGTGTATAAAATTATGCTTTCTGAATAGAAAATGCTAATTTCTGTGCAAAACAACCATGTGCAATTTTTGCACAGATTAAATCCCCAAGTGCAGCCTTTTCTTCACAGAAATATCACTGTTAGCAGAGTAAATGTTGTTTCATGCACAGAAAATGCTGGGGGATTGCACAAAGTACCCTTGTGAGAATTTTACTTGGAACTAGTTCCAAACTGTAAAGATTCTCACCAGTTCAGGTCACTTTTCACCACATTTTCTCAACAATGAGAAATATGTTTTCCAACTATTTTATGAATTTTTTTTAATATTCTTTCTTTACCAAAGCAGGCACAAGTCTCAGTGGCTTCTGTTGTTTCATGGGGCAAAGAAAATAGGCTGCAAGACTGCTAGGGCAGAGGAGGTGCAAAATCCACACCTGAGAATTGTGAAAATTGTGTGGTCACCTGATATACACACCTCTTCTCCATTATCCATCCAGGGAAACTGATAATATCATACTTCAGCTGCACCTTGAAGGGAAGCATGATCCAGCAACACATGGAACATGGCATATTCCATAAAGACATTGTAAAACAGTCTGTTGAGAGAGGCAGTTCCACCACTGACTGGTAGAAATTTTACTTTTAAAATCTCTTCTACTTTAACTGTATACTTACTTTCTAAAGCCAACCAAAGCTTTCGATAATGCTTTCAGTGGCTTCTTTTTGTTTTTTTGTTTGTTCATTTCTTTTGTTTTCTGTTCCAATTTTTGAAATAGTGTTTATATATTTCATTTAAGATCTTTTACAAATACAACTGAATTGTACTAATTATCTACTAAATATAGAAATTAATGTACATGTAACACCCACCAGGCCAGGAATTTCTCTACAAACTTCTTCCATGGCACCAAAAAGGAGCATAGATTTCTGATCTAAACATAAAATCACACACAGGTTGTGAAAACATCTAAGCAGCAAAGCAAGGGGAGATGCTAAGAACTGGAGACTATAATGAAAAGCTAATAGGGAGGTTTAGAGACTTCCAGTTGAGCCATGGACCACCAGTTTCCTATCCTTAGCCTACTGTTTGAACAGTTTCTTAGTGAACTGATATTCTAAAAATACATTGTAAGGCTTCTTTAACAGTATAATAGGAGGCTTAGCAGTTATCAAAGAACAGTTGCTTGCTTTCCTTATGTGCCTGTTGAAAGTAGCACTCAGAGCATTTTGTAATAGCCTCCTGCTCCAAACAGAAATGAAAAGGAGGAGATATAGATATAAGATGAGCCAGCATTGTATAGTGTCTTGAGTGCTGAACTATGGGCCTTTCTGCAGTACACTGTTAAAGTGCTATTACTCCACTTTCAACCTCCTATGGAATCCTGGGGTTTGCAGTTTAGGGAAGGGCCTTTAGAATTCTCAGCCTGAGAGCTCTTGGGCCTCAGTAAACTACAAACTTCAGAATTCCACAGGATGTTGAAAGTGTAATAATAGCACTATAACTGTAATGCAGAATGGCCCTTGTGTATCTGATGTTCTAGTTCTTGGTGTTCTCAGGCAGTATTGTGACATTCCTCCGTCTCATCCAATCAATGCTTCAGCCATAGAAAGCCTAAAGGGCAATTATTTTATATAGATCATGGAATAAGATAACCTAAACCTCTGTAGCATATTATATGGCTGAGCACTAGTCTCAGTTTATGAACTCAGCAGCTGTTAGGCAGCCTACCATTCCTCAGCTTTGGTTCCACCATTGTCTCCTCCTCTCTTCAAAAAGTGTAAATAAGAGGGCAACATACTTTGAATATTTAATACAGCAAACCTACAATGCCAGTGTAGTTAAGTTCACTACTGGCTGGGGGATTCTGAGACATCTTGTTATCCCAAAATTTGGGTGACTCAGGGGCCTACCTGCAATGCCAATATCTCTGTTCAATGGTGGGGAATTATTAGCTCAAATTAGGAGGCCTGTGAGAGGGGGTAACCTAACAACATCACTGACACCAATGTTTATAGTGTCTTCTGCAGAGAAGAACCAGCCAGAGATTCAAAAGTAAATTAAAATGTGTTTTACTGAGGCATACACAAGATCCAAAAAGTCACACTCTCATGCAAGGCTAACTGAAGATAAAGAGAGGAAAGATTTTAAGATAGCAAGATTTCAGGGTGAAATGAGTGATATTTACCAATCCAGAAGAGTAATGAAGAAGCTGCAATGTGTCTAAGAACAGTACACAAATCAGAAATTAGAGTGACAGATACCAGCAATCAATGTACTGCATCTGACTGCTCAAAACCTGGGGCTTTTATATCCAATTTCTACCTGGAAGGTAGAGGTGTGAATGGCTCTCCAGCCAAGCAAACAATGGAGGTTGCAGAGAGGACAAGGAAGTCCTGATTGTATTAATGATCTTAGTATTAGATGACAAAGAGTTAATGGCTGTTGTGATAACTCTGTAATAGTGGAGAGGTGTGAGGACAATGGGGAAAATGCACAGTTCAATTGAAAGAAGGGTTGAAACAATCAGTAGTTTGGTGGGAACTTCCCATTGCTATTGTCCAACAGCAGAGTCGTTACAGCTTAGTTTAAGCCTATTATTTCTGGAGTTACCTGGTGACTTCTCTGACAATGACCTCGCTATGCCTAGAGGGGAACTCTGACCTGCTTTGTAGCACATGTATTCAGCCAGATTTTCTTCTACTCGTGTGGCCTTATAGTCAGAGTCCATTTCATATCCATGCTAATTAGATCATATTTTGCCACTTAAACCATATCAAATCTGGTGGGTGTGCAGGCCAGTAACACTATAGTCCAAAAAAGTAACTTTTACAACCTCTGCCTTCTATTATACTATCACATTTGATTTATTGTATTCCATTTTGGCACATGTCAGATTGACCTATTTTCTGTCCAGATCCCTCCAGATGCTTAAGACTTCAATTTTCAGCATCCCAAATCCTTTGCAATGCTGGCTTGTGATGACAGGAGTTGTAGTACACAATAAATGGAGGAAACATTGGGAAGAAACATTGGGAAGAAAGCATACTCCCAGAAGAACAGGCAGTGACCTAAGTAAATAGTTTTCAGTTTTCACAGTTTGCCACTTTTTTAAAATTTTGCCACTAAACTTCTTCATTTTTTTTTAATTTGAACTTTGAATCCACATTTTGAATAAGTAATTCAAAAGTGAATTATTTTAAAGGTACCTGGTATTAATTCTTGGACATTGACAATTATCCACATTAAAGACATTGGATGCTATCTGTCAAATCCTGTCCATTTGATGTCAAATTTTCCAAGTATCCCCAATTTTATTTATGTTATTTATATTTAGTATGTATATTTATATCATTTATATTTATATATTATTTTCCCCAATGTTATTTATTTGATATTTTATATCAGATAAATGTTTATATTTTTGTTCTAATAAGTTGAACATATGAATACAGTATATAAACATAAACAAACATCCCTTCTTAAATTGATATGTCTACTCAAACAATAAGAAAAACATTAAATACTCATTAAAACAATGTGAACAATTAAATAGTGCTATTAAATGATTTATCATACTCTATTGTCATATAAACTCATTTGAAAGTGGTAAATAATTCATCTCTTAAGTCATTCATACCTACTTTTAATGTTATAAATTGCACCACAGGGCTACAGCTTTTCAATATACTTTTATTACTTTAAGATTTTTTAAAAAAAATGTAGTTAGTATGATAAGTTTAATATGCTCACATAGCTTACAAATTTGTTTTTTTTTCAAGGCAATCTGATTATTCTTTTATAATATAAGACATTATGCTTATTGTGAATACAATATTATGAATATTGCAATTTTTGTAGCAACAAAATCCAAGAAAGAACACTATCAGAACCATTTCTGCCTCAAGCTGAATATTTCATTCATGAAGCCATTTACTATCTCTTCAAGTTTATCACAAACTCACCAATTATAGTGAATGAAGAAAATTTAACAAAACTTAACAAAAATTTAAAATGCAACAGACCACAAATAATAGCAGAGAATAAAATAGAGGCAGAGTACTTCAGAATCTGCTTGGGTGAGAGAATTTCTGCCACATACCTGAAAGATGACAACTTTGATTCCAGGGAGGCTTCCCCGAAGTGATAATTCCATAGATGGGGTACCACACTCAAAAGAGTTTTTTCTATGGTACTTTCTCATCTTTGATGGGAATGGTACTTCGAGATGGGCATTGACATATGATCTTAAGTTTAGAGCCAGATGATAATGTGAGTAGGTACTTCTGCAGCTCCCTGGGTCTTCTACCCATTGATGCCTTGGAAATGACTGCCAGAACATTGCATTGGTCTTAGAAGCAAACAGGCAGACAGTGGAACTCCTTTTAATGGCATACCTGCATTCCCTTCCAGTGTCCCTGTTTGGCAAATAGGCCTTCAGCCAAGGTCCAATTTTCTCACCTTCTTTTAAAATGTCCCAGTTTTTCTTCTCTTATTCTCATATCCCTCCTTCATCTTCAACTTACTTCAGTTTCTACAAACTGATTTCTAAGTGCAAGAGTAGCTTGAACTCAATCATCTCAATTATCTTAGCAGGAGGGAGAGGAAAAGAGGGGACAGAATACTGTTCTTCCCAAGCAACTCAAGCAGTAGCCCCAGAGCTGCGTACCTGGTGGTCTCTCACCTCTCTTTCTCACAGATACAGAAATTTGCCTTCCCCAGTTTTCTATAAAATTAGACCCATATTGCTGATTTTATGTGATTTTGAAATTTACTTAAACTCTATATATTAAGCCTTACTTTACTGGTTCTCTCCTCACTACCCCTTTTGATTTACTAATCCTCTATGTGTGCCAGGGCTGCACAATGCCATAGGAAAGAAACTGTAACCTGCTGAGGTCAATCTGCTGAGATTTTACTATGAGAGACTTTTTTTTCTTCAGAGCAACATTCAATGTAGATTACCAATGAAATCATACACATATCTACTCAGAAGTAAAGTCCCAATAAATTCAGTGGGACTTATTTTTAGGGAAATAAGATAGTAGCCTGAAACATTCTAAAAGGACCATTTGAATCCATATATGTGTGTGTGTGCGTGTGCATACACACATACATATATATTTGACAATCATGTTTTTCCATATGCATCTTTCATAGCTAATTGCATTCCATTTATCTCCTAAAGCTGAAAGTATTTCACATTATTTTTCTCCACACCACCCATTTTTTATTAAAAGAACTGCCCTGTGAAATAAATTAGTCTGAGAACCTACAGTTGGCTCAAGGACTGACTGACGTATGTTATAGGAAAGTTGGGATTTGACTATAATGTACGTTGAACAGAGGGGATGAACATGAACACAGAATTCAAACAACAGATCTCAGAGAAAGCTATAATTTTGAACAGATCTGGTCAAAGCATTTTGATTCAGAGTAATGCATTATATAGTAATATATTTGTTGTTAATCATGCTGTGCACACATATGCACACAGAGAGAATTAATCAGGGCTTTTTCCCTTCTTTTCAGGCCTACCTAAATTCAATACTCATATGTTCCAGAGTTTCTCTGTTTGAAACATTTCTTTATGTTTTTCCTCATTTATACCATTTTCCCTATTGTTGCCTGGTCAAACCCTTTAGGTGACATACCCCTGTTTGTCAGCCATACATGTCCCAGGCCATTTCTGCACTAGACTGTTATAGTGCTGTTATTCCACTTTCAACGTTCTCAAAGGCCCCTCCCTAAACTGCAAAACCCAGAATTCCATAGGATGTTGAAAGTGGAATAATAGCACTATAACAATCTAGTGCAGAAATGGCCCAGTTTTCATCTGTAAAATGTTAGAGAGTATGGACCTGCCTTTGAAAAAAAATCCAATAATCCAATCAAGACATTTACCATCTCATGGATGATCACCATTATTTCTGTCCACTAGCATTCCCAGTTGGTGTACTAGTCATAGCTGGTAAAGGGCTCTCCTTGTAGGCCACTGGAGACAAAGCTGGATTACCTTGAATGACGTAAACAACTTCGGAGTGTATTTGATATTCTGATAATGCACTTCCCAGATTTGTAAACACGGTTCCTCAATTATGGGGGCCCAGAGTTTGTTCCCTCTTTTTACTTCACTCTGCCTGTCAACATAACCAGAAGGTCAATGAGGCAAAGTGTATTCCTTGGTCTCCCTGTGTACAAAAAGATGTAAAGGTAAATTTGAAGCATAGTCCCACGTGCCAAAGAAAATGTGAAACAGATTTGCCTCAGTGACTAACATAGCTTCATTTGCACTGTATGAGTGCCATCTTACAAAATCAGTCCTAGACTTCCCTGGGACTAATATGAATCTGTTTATAATATGATTAGGCAGGCAAAGCACTCTTAAAGTGCTCTATCATTCGTTCTGCGACTGCTATACTACTGTAGTGGGACCTCTTAGATTTCTAGTGGGTTGAAATAGCAAGACTTACATATGTTTCTTATAACTTAAAATGAAGGCAGACTTTGCTCACTGGCCTCAAATATGGTATTAGTGCAACAAATACTAACAGATTTTATTTTATTATTAGCTGTAATTTTCTAACTCTAGCAGGGGCCTTCCACTGGAATCTCTAAATCCCTGAATGTATTATGCAAAGTACGCTTCCCTCCCCCGCAACCCTTTCTTTTCCCTCAACACTTATGAGATCAAAGAGAAGAATTTAATGCACATTTGTGACCATTTAGAATATACTTTCAAGGGGAGGCATTACTGTGGGACTATCAAATACAGTTCTACACACAAAAAAAAGGCTAGGATTTCTGGAGACTTCTAGATTTGCATTTTCTTTGTAGTTTCATTAACATAATTGGAAAACAGATTTAATTAGTGTCTTAGCACTATTCATGTTGTTTTCTTTTTATTCTTTCCTTCCTAAAGAAACTTGGGAGGATGGAGAGCAGTAAGTCACTGACACAGCAATTTTGAGTCATATATTTTTGAAATAAATTCAGGGCTCAGTTTACCAACCAAAATCCTCTCCTTCCACATGGACTCGCAGCACACAGGGGTCACTTTCCTTGATCTACAATCTCACATGGTTACACCATTATGTTTATAGGAAGGATGCTTGCTGTCAAGACTGTACTATAACTCTGTGAAGTCCGTAGCTGAGATCCTACATCATGGTTTATGTTTTACAACTTGATGGATCCATAACTATATTGCAGAAATGCAATAAAAACCCATTCATTAATTGTTAAGATATTCCTCTGGGTTTGTGCAAGAGTGCTCCAATTCAAATTGGGTACTTCTGCTGAACATCAGGGACTTCTAATGATCATTGGACACATTGGAGATGCATCAGGTGCACTTCTGAGGCATGTCAGATGCTCCTGTTGGGCTCTGACACTTCCTAGCTGGTGTCCAGATGCACATTCCAATGTATGTCAGTGCTGATTGTACATTGGGCCACCAGAGCATCCCTTTTGCAGCCCCTAGGTGAATACAGATGTTGCAAAACTGCTCAGTTCAACTTTTAACACACATAAGACCTTCTATAAAGATGTAAGTTCCAAGCAGAACGCTAGCCAATGTATGTTACAAAGGGGATATATGGCACCTGCCCTTAAACTGCCTATCATTGGTTTGCAGAAATTTAACTAAGCTTTTTGTGATTAGATGGTTGTGGAGAAAGGTTGGTGTGTTGTACATTGTTATCATTGTTATATTTTTGAGTGCTTTTATACTGCTTTATTTAGTGGTGTTTTAATTGGACAGTTCATTTTTTTAAAAAAAACTATATTCTCACTTGTTTATAGCTGTAGTTTACTTTAATCTATGCTGTGAGCTGTTTCATGTCCTATGTCAGGAGCGAGGCTGGATAATAAACAATAAATGTATAAATGTCATGGAATCTTGATGGTCTGGAGTAGACATCGTGAAAGTGGAGTACATTCTGCCTTTGAATAATGGGTTTATGATGACACTGGGGGGATACTGGAATTAATCCACTTTCCTTGGCACTGTTACTAGGTGAAGAAAATGACCCAAGTATGTGCAGGGGATAACCTTTAAAACCAGTTGAGCTATATGGCTTTAAGGCAAAATGATAATACCCTTCCCCGAAGAGATGATTCCAGCCTCTCTGTTCAGTGTGCTCTTGCTCTGGTTTCCTACACGATGGCCCTCTTCTCTCCCTCTTTCCCCTTTTGTTCCTATTCAAGACTGAAGTTCTCTTAGGCATGGATAACAGCATAGCTAATCATATCCTCATGGAACCAATGTCAAAGGCTGCTCAGATTCCCTTTGCATGGTAACTCTCAAAACTGTTGAGATTCATCATCACATCAGTAATGTACTTCCATGGCTCCAAGAGTTTATCTGAAAGAGATTTAGAATTCATTTTTCCAATATGGAAAATATTGATCACGTCACTGGAGGAGAGGCCTGTCTTTTCAGGGAATAAAGTGTTTGTTGACTGGCTGGATTCCTCTTTGATATCAGCTAATTTCTTGACTTGAGAAATGCTGTGATCTTCACTTTCTGAACTGAAAGCCATCTTCATGGACATTTCTTCAATGATTTTTTTTCCTGCACTGGTTATAATGTGTGTAGGACAGACCATACAGACTAAGAAATAAGGGTAATGAATGGGTACAGGTCTGCATTCCAGAAATTCAGTCTTTTTTTTTCTTTCTTTTTTTACTCATGTTAGGCCCTTTCCACATGGGGGGAGTGAAACATGGGGAAACGGAGCAGCGCACGCGGAAACAGAGCTTACCTCGATCCGTCGCCACGGGGAGCAGCACACGTTTGCCGCTCTACATGGGAGGGGTGTCCGGCGGTGCCCAGCGGCACCCAAAATGGCGGCTGGCAGCTTCCGACGGCTCTCCACCAATCGGAGAAGCATGCCAGCCGGAAGCCCACCCCGGGCAGCTCTGCAGGGACACACTTGCGCACCCCTGCAATTCCACACAGGGTGCTGCGACTAGCTAGCGTGTGCGTGTTTCATAAAGACCACATGAAATGCGGTCTTTATAAAACACGCGGCGCCACCCCCGCAGCCACGCGAGGGCGGTTTGAGGTGTGGAACCTCTACATTTCTAACCGCCCTAGTGCACTCCACGGTGTGAACAACCTCTAGATGAGGTCATCCTACCCCGTGTTACCCCGTGTTTTTCCCCTGTGTGGAAGGGCCTTAGAATTAATGCCTGAAATGGAAGAAGATCTTCATATCTTAGAGCCAAATCATATGTATTTATGTATGTATGTACAAACAAATGGCCTTAGAGGTTTTTTGGGGGGAAGATGTCCCTTGATTCAACATAACTACATGCCTAAACCTGCTTGTGCATAAAAGTTCAGCATGTCACAGATAGAGTTTAGATGTAATTCACTACAAACATCAAGTTATTTGTAAGTAATATTTCATTCCAAAATTCAAGCTGTAAGTATGCGGAATTATGATTGCTACTTAATGAGGGATATCTTCACTTTTCTTGTGATGTAACTGTATAGTTTTTCAGTCTTGTCTATCACTGCAGACTGTAGTCTGACTGAGGAGGAATATCACATGGTTCAAGTGTTGACCCATGTTTTTGCCCCATGCTTTCTTATTGAAGTAAAGCAGAAGCAGGCGGAAAAAAAGTGTGTTTTGTATATCAGGGCAGTAGAATTTTTACTGTTGAGAAACAGGGTTGTTTGAAGAATTACTTTCTAAATTGTAAGTCCCATTGTAAATTGTTGACTTCTTTGGGTGTTTGGGACTATAGCTG
Organism: Iguana delicatissima; assembly: GCA_948472985.1. Lineage (NCBI taxonomy): Eukaryota > Metazoa > Chordata > Lepidosauria > Squamata > Iguanidae > Iguana > Iguana delicatissima. The sequence goes on from CAOKZL010000112.1 coordinate 192,874, forward strand.
TAACTAATTACTTCTTATTAAAACGAATAACAAGAAACTGTTAGACATCAACAAGGAATTAAGATTTAGAAAGCAGATTTTAAAGACCCAGGAAGGCTGGCTGTTAGGCCAGTTGGTGCACAAACATTTGTGCACATTTTTAGCTTATGTATTTTAATTAATACATCTTCGCATTGACTAAAGAACGTTTGTGCATATTTAAAATATGCACATTGTTTAATGCATGCTAATTATCTAAAATGCTTCATAAATCTTTCAAACATGAATTTTTGAGGTGGGGCACTTTTTCTCTGAACATTTTCTGAGGTGAAAACACCTCACAAAAACTTTGTGAGGTGGAATCCAAATAACAATTTGTCCATCCCTAATTTATGTCCTGTCAAAATTACAAATTCAGTCCCTAAGGGTGCTTGGTGTTGTCGACCAACCAGCACATTCAAAATGGGATATCATATTAATAGTCATTTTCAGAAAACTGCTGTTCGTTTCTGGAGTTCCCCAAGTCTAACAACATTTTGGTGTTTTCTAATAATGATGTTTTGTAACACTGTCCTCATTTTGGTGAAACTCCTTCTAGTATTTTACCCTTTGAATTGATCTTGTGGGCAGAAGTGAATACTTTTAATTAATGGTTGTTTTTTTAGCAGTGTGTTTGTTTCTAAGATTGTTGTAGAAGTGTTACATCTTTTTTATTAATTGCTTTAAAATAGTCCTACCTATCTTTTAGCCAGATGTAGGCAACTGTTGCCAAGCTGGGGCAACTTTTCAGGCTGGCAAGTGCTCAAAGAACACACTTCTCTACTGTTGTTGTCATTGCTGTTGTTATTTTGTGAGGAGTAGTTAAAATGAGCTACATATATGTAAAATAAACTAAAATTAGGTGAAGTTAGTTAAAATTAATTCCTCATTAACATTATTGCATTCCTTTAAATACCTCACTTGTTAACAACAAATAATACCCACCACTCAAGCTTAATTATTATTAATTTATCTTTCTATAGAAGTAAACCTTAAATGTATTTAAACTGACTTTAATTAATATATTGATTGTGATTTCTGTTGTTGATACTGAACTAGAAGGAATAAAATTTACTATAATATTGGCTATTCTATTGAGTGTCATACATTTAATTCTTTTTCCTGCTGACTATAGTGCATCTAACAGTCTGTATTTTCTTTTTTTAGAAAATATACAAATTCTGGACTGCACTGAGGAGCCACAGGAAATAGCTGGGGACTGTTTGCAGCTTGCAGACTGCATTTCTTCCACTCCAGATTTAAGAGATCATTTGAGGCGTATATGTAACAAGCAACATGCCTGGCAGGTTGTGAGGTCCTCACCCATTTTGCCTGATGTGACTGCAGTAGCATTAGTGTTCCAAACACTTGCTCCAATAAATCTCACTGACATCACTGATGCTTCACCCCCAGCCTATGATGCAGCATGGGAATCATCCCACCTGATATTTGCCATGTTGCACATGGAACTAACAAGCAGACTTTGGAAACACTAGGTCATATTGCATGCTATCTATATGGGCCTGTCTGGGTGGCCCTTTTAATCTTATGGGATCAATTAAAAAAATACACATATCACTAACCTCCCATGCCAGCACGGATCCTTTTTTTTAAACTTTTTTTAAAAAAAAATTCTTTCAATGCTGTTTTTTAGCTGCTGGGCATGAATACGGGGAGGATGAAATGACTAAGGGGAAATGGGAAAGGGATATCAGTCTCTGACCTTCAGGTCACCATTCATATAAGGCCAAGTAATTAGCAGCTGAAAACTGTACCGTCTGTTGACTGTTTAGAGCTATGGGAAAGGGACTGATTATTTTAGTTATATTCCTAATAGACAAATTAACTTAGCCCATTCACCCTCACTTGATAGCTGTCTGGAAGTGGGAAAGACTGCATGGAAGTACATAAATACAATCTGCCAACAATGGTATGCCAAGGGAGAAAAAGACAGAGAGACTCAATCTGAAGTATACAAGAAGTGCCTGATAGTGATAATTATTTGCCATTATTCCTCTACCATTCCTTATTATTATTTCTCTATGTTTTACTTCATAATGTTCAACATCACACCTATCTGTAGCTAACACCAGAAGGATCCGTTCTAGATAAGATTAGTCATGCTTATGTCCTAGTGAAATCAACTGGATAATTTCATTGCTCGTAACATAAGTCCCCATTGATTTGATTTCGATGAGACATAGGCTTGACTAACTTTACTTGATCAGGACCATTGATTTTGTTGTTGCTGCTGTTTCTTCTGCCCTCTCAGGACCAACAGGGTAATTTTCAGTAGTTACCCTAAAAGCACTAGAGGAAAATTAAGAGAAAACTCAAGTGTCATCATTTCCTTGAAATATACCACAAGAAGATGACATTCCTCATTAATACTCAGTCTATTCCTGCTGATATTCCAGATACACAGATGCATGAGTTACGATGTCCCTAATTCAGGGATATGGTAATACTGGTGGAATACTGTGGAAATACCAAAATGACTGATACTACTACAACTACTATTAATATAGTAATATTGTCATTGATTGTTTGGAAACTTTCTGAGCTTTAGTACTTCATGAGCTGATGGGCTTCAGTATACCATGACTTTTGTGTCAATCTTCCATGATACCATGTTCCAAACAGAGTTTGGAAAGTTATTTTGTATAATTAATTTCATAATTCATTTATTCACTTATGAGAAACCTGCACAAATCAATTTGTTGCCACTAGTCCATTGTCCAACAGTCCATTTTCAACAGAATAACAAAATGTGCAAGGGCCAGCATAGCGTGGTGGTTTGAGCATTGGACTACAACCCTGGAGATCAGGGTTTGATCCTCCGTTCAGTCATGGAAACTCATTGGGTGACCTTGGGTGCATCACATCCACACATCTCCCAGGAAACCTCATGACAGGTTCTCCTTAGGGTTTCCTTAATTCAGAAATGTCTTGAAGGCATATATCAACAGCAGTTAACAGAATGTGCCTTGCCTTCCACCTGCAAAGACTCCTGGATTAAATGGATTATCTTGATCCATTTCAATATGGTTTCATGCCTGGTTATGAGATAGAAACAACTTATGCCTAGAACTAGGCAGAGGGCATATGCCCCTGTTGTTTCTCTTAGATGATTTGTCATGTTAAGTTTCCACCACTTTTCTTTGAAAGAAACATTAGGATTGATTTCAAAATGGCATAAAACTTTTTAAAAATGTATTCAAAATTCTCCAAAATAATCTTTAGAAGTAACTACAAAATTGTATTAATAACAGAAATAAAAAACTAAAATGCCTCTTGCACCCATTATGTTAGCATGTGACTGTGTTACATCCTTAATACAAACAAACTAAATTAGAATAACTCATTGCAGATGACATTATGAGTACTTGCAGCCTATTATTTCCAAGCTCTGTTTCCAAGTAATTTTCAGCAATCCGACATGAATTGCTATGGGATGCTGCAAGTGCTCCTTCTATATTTAGTGATATTTCTACTTTTAGAGCATTGGGATCAATTATACATCTATTAGATGACAGTGACCAACTGAAAAAGATGCACAGAAGATGCTAAGATGCAAACTGACACTGCAAAATGTTGTTTAAAGGTATTAAGTTTGGAATTGCATACAGATTTTTATCTCAGAACTTATTCTGTCCTTTTTGACATTGGAGTATAGCCAATGAAAAACCAATATTTCCTCTATATTCATAATCAATACAATGCTCATTTCCTTTAACATCACCACAAATATTGTCAGGAGTCAATAATATCCCAAGATTTACAAAACCTCTTTACAAACCTGAAGATTTAAAACATTTTTCTCCATTTACAGTCTTTGTAAGCCAGCAAAACTAACTCCTCCCTCCAACCTTATTATTTGTACAATTGTACCTGTTCACCTTTTGCATTAACCATAAGATTCTCTGACAGCATTCTATAAGAAATAAGAACATTATAACTGATAAGAAATTGATGTCAATCAGCGGCAGGTGCCTAATAAAGCAAAACATAGCATCCAAACGTATAAATTCTTAAATAAAATTCTGGCTATATTGCAGTTCTAAAACATCATGGGTTACAAAATCTGCATTTATCAGCATAAGAGTTTTGCTTGTGGAAGGTGCCTCTTTCCAATTTTCAAGGATTTCTAACTACAGCTCACCACATTCAGTAAGGTCTACCCAAACCTAGAAAGCATTTTTTGTGAGATTGAAGAAGCCACTGGGCAGGAAAGAGAATGGAAGTGCACTTCCATCAGATAGCAGCATGGTCCTAAATCTGGATCTAATTTATATGCCAGAAGGTAACAATACATGACCTGATAGCTGCTTGTGGCCTTTCCCTAATTTAGGGAAACCTGCTATCACTACCAAATTTGGAAGTTGCGGTGGCAATTATTTTAAAAACGTTGGGTGCCAAAATGAAGTGTGCAGGGGCCTTGCAAGATTTTCTGGAAGTAGAAATCTTATTTAAAATAAAGTGGGTACTTTCTATGCGCTGTATTTAACTCAAGAATAAAGAATCCATCCCCATGACATTCTTGCAAAGAAGCTAGTAAAGTGTGGGTAGGCAGGGTTACTTTTAGGTGGATTTCTAATTGGTTGACTGAACAAACTCAAAGGTTGCTCATCAATGGCTGCTTTCCATCCTGGAGAGAAGTGACTAGTGGGGTGCCACAGGGTTCTGTCCTGGGCCCAGTGCTATTCAACATCTTCATCAATAACTTGCATGAAGGTGTAGAGAGCATGCTGATCAAATTTGCAGATGACACCAAATTGGGAGGGGTTGCTAATACCCCAGAGTATCAGTGTATCAGGTGCATTTTGGTTTTCACTAAATCTTAACACTTGATAATTGTATATCAAAGAAACAACAGCAATTCTACTTTTTTTAGTGCATAAAGATGTAGCAATCAGACAACTAATCTAGTAGTGTGATCATTCTTTATTCTAAGACTAATAGTGGTATAGATACCTATTTTCAGGTGGTCACCACTTCCAAACACATGTATTCTTTGGCAACTGACTGGTCTGGTTACAGTGGGATGATGAGTCCATCCTGGGTTTAGTTTAAGCTTTAAAGGAGCTATCCAAGGTGCTGAACTTATTTTGGAGATATTTTTCAGCCACACAATGATCAAAAGCCACTCCTCCTCACCTTATAAGCCAACCAATCCCTCCCCACAGAAACAGACATTTCTGTGTTGTCAGAGAAGAAGGGGATCAGTGGCAACACATCCAGCCACTAATACAAGGACATTATCTGCAGGGATATCCCAAGGGCCCTAGAAGGTTCTTGCAGGTGCCTGTGACAGCACATCTTGCCAAAGGAAAATGGTTGCATTGGTACTGATTCTTCCAGTCTCTGTCAACCAGGAAATGGTGGAGTTGGAGCAGGGAACTAGACAACTTACATGGTGACATTGTGGCATGGTAGCATTAGGAGATGCTAGAGACATAGCTATGTGAGAAACGTATATTTCTTCATGCAGGATCTCATGAGAAGCAGATAGCAATACATCTCATACATCTTGTATGTCAGCGGTGGGTGGAGGTCAAGCAGAGGCAGCACAAGTGGCTGAGGGAGACAACGTTTATTGCTGCCAGCAAACAAAGGGTTCATCTCTTGTATTACTTTCATTATGTAATGAAAAAAAATGAAAATATAAGAAATGTAAACATAATATTTGATAAGAAAAATCTTCTTTAGCTATAGAACTTTTATATCTATTGTGTCTAAGTTGTATCTAGTAAATAAAGGGTGCCAAACATTTTTAAAACATTATTTCTTTTGTCTATTATCTCTTAAATATAATCTTTTCCAAGGAGATAGATGTGTTATTCTGTTATTCTATAAATGTAGTCATCTTTGTAATTTCTCTTTCCCCCGTCTCTAAAATGGGAATAGCACTTGATCTCAGTTTCTAGCAGACCAAAATATTAACAATAGTCTAAAATCTTTCCTTTATGTATAGGATCCATCTGTATCAACCTGTACTCACTCAAGCAAAACTATCACAATGTCAAATGATATAGAAACATCTATGCAGGCATGTCTCAGTTAATAAAGCCTCTGACATGATGCTCCTTTCTACAAAGTCTTTTGATATTCACCCAACCCTGCTTTTCTCCTTATGTGCTGTCTAGCTGGAAGTTTTTTTAACAGCATCAGCATTGGGAGAATGGTGAATGAGGACCACCTTTGGTGTCAGGTTGCAGCAGTATGACTGACATAAACAATGCACTAAACAAAACTTGAGCAGGATTCCACTTTCACTAATCATACTGCAGCCATGTGCTTCTGCTTACAACAGATAGATAAACAGCAGTTTCCTTCCTAATCCCTCATTAAGCATGAGTGATTAGCAAAACTGAAAAGGGGAAGAGCTGCCTCATCAGCTCTCTCTGCATTTTTTTAAAGCATACATCTATAAGTTGGGCCACCAAAATAGAATCAATAGAGAAAGATAGTGTTTGCCTGAACAGCTTTGACAACTGTAATCTGTGATAACATTTCCACTTATTTCACTTACAGATCAATTGTTTGAAAATAGTTAGAAAAAGTGCTAAAATGTTGCCATTTCCTAGAATGATCAAGTTTTTTTAGTTCTACATTTCTATAGAATTCTATATTTTGAAATTATCAAACATGTTCCACTTAGTCAAAAGCTTTTTCTGTGTATAAAAAGACATAAACAGTTGGATTGTTACTAAGACATGATTCATTCAAAAGCTCACCAGCTATTCTTCTATCGTCCGTTAGCATTCTTGCCACTTTGAAGTGTGGCTAATCAGAATATACTTGGAGATAATTGTGTTTATCCTTTTTGCATAAATAGATGCTAGAGCTTTTGTAGCTTGATTAGAAGTGTTATTGGATAGTAACATGGGCAGCGATGGATTCTAACTTAATACAAACCTCACCTCGAAGAGTCAGTATAGCAAACAGATTAATCAAGCAGATTCTTTCATAGAACTGAAAAGATATCAGCAAAAGTTCTGTAAAATTCAGCAGGAAAATTGTCTATGTGTGGTGCTTTGTCTCAAGGCTTTTTTTTTAAACTCAAAATAATATCACAAAATACACAATTTACAATAAACATGAATCCATACCCTTACCTGAAAAGAATTTACAGCAGCTGAAGATTCTATTCTGAATAAAGAATAAAGCTCATCACAAAAAGGGAGACCTTTGACATGCATGTGATCAGACCCATCCAAGAATCCCTGTGAGATGCTGGTAGAACAACTCAACTATTATTCTGATGATTCATTAAACCAATAGAAAAGAACCAAGTATCTTCAGAAGTATCACTGTTTGTCCACTTGCACGCTTGATCTGAGACATCACATTTTTCTAAGAAGTATGAGTTCCAGATGTTACAGTGCCATAAGTCAGTGCCTAATTTCTTTCCAACTGTTGGACACCACCTGCCTGGCTGCCAGAAAATGGAAAGAGATCAACTCTGTGCATACTAGATTTTCATTTGGACCTCTAAAGATATTTTTAAAAGCTGGACTTTAGTTCATTGTGACTATTTGAGTTCTCTCAGATTCATCCTGTACATTCTGTAGCTGAGATTGTTGTTGGACAAGACATCCAGACATGGAAATAAATGCCCACAGACTCTCTGACAATTTCATGGGTGTCAGATGCCAGTGATAAATTACCTTTAAATAACTTTCCCTTGTATAGGCCAAAATTGATCTTGCAACCCTTGCTGACCAAACCTGATTCTTTTCTTTATCTGCCAATGCACAGCCTAGATCCTTGTCCCTGAGTGACTTTAAACCCATTCAGCTATTGGCCCTAATGACTGGAAATATCAAACAGATGGTATTTCTTTACATTTGGAATTATACACTGGTATCTCTGACTGTGTCAGTGCCCTTGTACACTGTTATATAACCTCTTTAATAATTAAAGAAAATGAAACAGCTAGTAAGATTTTAACCATGGATTTGGACTTTCTAGGAGCATCTCTAATTTACTGGCCTCGAAGTCTGGTTCCTTTGAACAGAAGTTAAGCAATAGGCGCAGACTGTTGTTAGTCAAGTATGAAAACTGGACTTCTTTACCTGATAAAAATAAAGGGCGTATGACATTGGTATTAAGGGCAAAATTGTGGGACTGACCAACATTTATTCCATCTATGCAAACTAATAACCTTAAAAGGGGGGTTAAAAGGAGAGGTAAAAGGGCCGGAATTCTCTATCACCGTCTACATTACATAACATAATTAGCCATGTAGCAGAGGTGCTAAGAAACACTTTTAGTGAATTGCAAAGATGACAAGATGCATAATGGGACACCTGTGAGAGTATCCTAATGCACATCAGAAAGTCCCAATGTACATCAGAACTCCCTAGCCAGTGTCCTGCTATGCATTGATCCCATTGTGCACTGGGTCCCATTGTGTATCAATCCCAATGACTAACTGTCATTTTGCTGCCTCTATCTAATATGAATGCTGAATATGAATGTTGCAAAATGGCTTAATTTTATTTCCATGTAAAGTCCCCAAGTGAATCCTGGCCTTTGTTTAGTTGTGGTTTGGGATTTTTGTGTTTTTTTCCTTGTTCTTTTTATCTGCAGGGGGAAAAAATCCTTTTTCTTTTTCTTTTTCTTTTTTTTTAAAAACCAAGACAATCCATTTCCAAACCACTGAGCTATACAATTTTTCATTATAAAAATGCACTTTTACATCGGATTACTTATGTATCTATGTACATTTCCTTTTTCAAATTCTTTTTCTAGATGTTCTGTTTCAACCTAAGATTTTCCTGCATCATTGTACTTTAGTGGGAATAACTGGGCAACTAGAGTGCATTGGTAGTACATTTACTAAGATTTGCTACCCACAGACTTCCATCTTCTGTAAATTAATGTTTAGAAATTCTGGTTGTTGTTATTTTTTTTAACTGAAAAACATACAAACCAAGATTCTAGATTAGTAACATAGTTGTATCTCCTGGCCCAACCCTTTAAATCCTAATTTCCTGACTGTCAGAGTGATCAAGGTCTGTTCTCTGGATGATTTGGGTGCAATATGCTGATGTTTTTACATCCTTCTCCCACAAGTAATCTCCAATGTGGCAGTCAGAAGCAGGATTCCTTCTTGCACTAGAGATCACTTATGGGATGGGAGGGGGAACATCAGTTTGCTGTGCCCCTATCAACACTAAGACAGACTTCCCCCATCAGTCACAGTGTTTGCTGCCCAAAAAGTCAAGATTGGGGGATTTTTATGATCTTTATGCTGTTGAATATGTTGGGATCATGAATATGAACCAGTTACAAATCCATAAAATCCATAGCTCCACATCAAACATTCATAACTGCAATCATGTATTCCAGCCAAGGAGTTCAGTTTTAAACTGTATGGGGAGTACCTGAAAGAAAACATTTATCTTTGGCAATGCTATCAACTTAACCACCACTGGTGATTTAATTGAGAAAGTAGTTGTGAAAGATTGAGTCTTTCCCATTGGCCCAATATCTTGTTTTATTTTTCCTCATATTAGCAGAATGGTTTGACTTAAGTTTCTTAAGGTCTTGGGAAATACAGATTCTAAGACATTTTATAAATTTAAAATGGATATTTAGTCCAGTGTTCAAGCCATGTTTCATCACTCTCAAATACCAATGCACGAAGCCTCTGATTTACTGAAGTTAATTTACCTGTGAATTTAAGCAACCCTGTCTGCGGCTTGGAAATAAAGATAGCTGTGTCATAAGCAAATAAATTGAGATTGTGCTTTGGTTTGCCAACGGAAAGCCATGGACTTGAAGTTCATCCAGTGTTCCAATACCAAACCAAATAAAAGTTGTGCTAGTGGGCATTCTTTCAAGTGCAAATCTCACAGAAGAACAGCAGTTAATTCTCAGAATAGCAGTCAAGTGTTTGGAATAGGCTGGGTAGTTTCCCATTGTCATTTTCTTATTTGAGATACCCCATTCTAGTTTGTCAAATGCTTTGTAGCCATCAAAGGAAGAAATTGCAAATGTTTTATTGACTTTGTTATTATGATGGATAATATTTAGCCTACTCCTAATTGGTTAAACCATGCAGATATTTTTAAATGTGATTAGCTAAAAAAAAAAGGGTTTAAGTCTCCATGCATATGAAGGTTAATAATTTAATTAATCAAAGAAATAGGTTGATTGGAGTCTGATTGTTGTGGATCCTTACACAACTCTAGAGAGTGTCTAAGACTGTGAAATCTGCCCTCCAAGAAGGATGTCATTAAATAAATCTGATAACTTTGGTGACAATTGATTTTTTAAAATAAAATAAAATAATATAATAATAATAATAATAATACTGCCAAGTTAAGCCCTTAATACCAGGAGCTTTGTTATTTCAAATCCTTTTAATACCCTTTTCCATCTCTTCTGCTATAATAAGTATATTTAAAAAATTCTTATATCAACAACTTGGTGAACATTTTATAACTAAATATAAGTGCTTTCCTTCACTACTGCAGAACAATGAAATGTAGATTAACATTGCTTAAATTGTTCTAGATTTTTTTCTTTAAGCTTCTGAAGAGTTTACTGTTTCCTTGATGGAAGGAATTGCATGCTTCAGATTCGCCTTACGACAGGCATTTTATAACACATGATTTTTTTTATTTCCAAAATGATAGGATTTTTATTTTATATATAGCGTGATGTTAGTTTTAGTTATTTCTAAAGCATTCTTCCCTTTTTTGAAGAAGTGTTCTAAAAAATTTTGAGCTTCCTGTTCTTTTAAGTATTTCTTCCAGTTTTGTTACTTCATTATTAAGATTGTCCTTCTTTATTTTATATTCCATTTTAAAAATGACAAATTATAATGCATATATCAGCTTTTGAAGCACTCCTATTTGATATCATTTCCCCTTCCTCCTCTTCCTCTATTTTTACACTACCGTTTCCCCAAAACTGGGACTCAAGGCATCTGATAGCACATGTAAGATCAGTAAATTTTAAAGGTTGTGCAATTTCTTTTAGTTTTATCAATACTAAAGTCATTTTGTAAAAGAAAAGGGTTTAGTCTCCATACCAAACTGTGTTGTATATCTCATTGTGTTTGGTTTGGAGGTATATTTTAGGATGATAAGATTGTTTGTAGATGAATGCCTGTCCTTGTTATTAGTAATTAGTGTAAGTCTGATGTTTGACCAAAAAGAAAGTGATTACCTTTTTCTCTAAGTTAAAAAACCACCAGGAGTACAGGAGGCAACATCTGGCAAGCAATTTGTACATAATTAGTGATAAGGAGACAGCTATCTTGTTTCTGAATCTTTGTTTATTTAATGCTTCAAAATTTTTCCTCAAAATTAGGGGAATAAATAGAAAACTGGAGAATAATTCAAAGTAGTAATGAAACCCTTTGTGACAGGACCTTTTTTCTCACTAGATTGGTTTTGCAGTTCCAACCTAATAAGGCACCCTAACATTTACACTTAGCCCTAATTCCGCCCTTTAAACACCACCTTTGTGTAAAAGGATTAGGGTCTTAAATGCTCCCTCAGAACAAAATAGTTTACTTATGATTACGAATTCTTTTTTCTTACTGCTGGTTTTAGATAACTCAGACCAACTTAGTAATTATAAAAACAAATGGTATCATTTATTGTAGTGACATTAGAAATAAAGTATCTTGTCAAGGTTCATGAAAAGTACAGTGGAGTTACATTAAATAGTTCAAACTTCTGACGGTCTATGCCAATAAATCTCAGCCACAGAGACCACCTTTGTCTTTTCTTCAGCTACCTAAACACAACCCAGCCACCCTCTCTGGTCAAGATCTCACTGAAGGCTCTCTTTTTCAAACAGAATCGCTGCCTTATATATAATTCCTCTCATCCATAAGCCCCTCCAATACACAACACTGAGTTTCACTTTTAAGGTACTACTCTGATTGCCTAGCAACCTGCCATCAAGTTGCATTTGCATTCCAAAAAGCTGACTCCCAAGGTAACTTCATTGCATTCTTCAAGGATAGAAGTCTACCATTTGTGTCTATTAAAATATCTTCAACAACTATTGGTAATGAAGATACTATAAATGTGATGTATCCTCTAACTTTGGAGAGGCCTGGGACTGTATATTGTTGCCCCAAATAGTTCTGTTTAAGCACATCACCTTCATTTTTTTTTCTAACAACAGGTCTCTTACATAAATGTCATCTCTGAAGATGCATTCTTAAGCAAGTTAATAACTTGTTGTCTTTTAACTACGGTACCCAAGCCTTTAATGTTTACTGTATAAAACTTCAGATTGCCCATTCTTGTTGAACATAGGTTCTCCATAAGCAGGTCTTCCAAATTTTCCTGAATAATGTCATTGGACAGACAATGACATTGAGAACAAACTATTTACAAACTACTTAAGAAAGGTTTATTTACTTATTCATTTAAATATTTATTGAATTTACATGCCACCTTTTATCCCAAGATGGGACCCAAGGTGGCTTCCAAAAGGTTTTTCATTCATTTATTGATTTGATTTCTATCCCAACTTTCTCCCAATGGCTGCCACTAGGGAACTGTAAACAGTAAACAGATTCTGCTGCACAGGCAGAAAATGGAGAAATGTAGTCTTTTTAAACTTCAGGTACATAATCCAGTTCCCATTTAGTGTCCATGAGGACATTTTAATTGTTTAAATATCACAGTGTATTTGGAATGACATATTTTATTTTTTGGGCATGTAAATATTGTTAGACAAGTTCTTCTGGTTTTAAAATTCTTTTGACTTACTAGTTCTTTAAGTTTTGCCTTACCAGTTCTTTAAGGTATTTGGCAGTTTACAAAGTTTGGCAAGTATAAACTCCACTGGTGAGACATCATTTATTTTGGTTTCTTTCATCATCTTCTGTGTGGCTGTCTGTGCTGTCTATCTTGTTCACAAATAATGGAACCTCTATCTGATTAAAATATTCTATAATACTCTCATCATTAAGATTCTTATAATTATATAAATCTATATATTGTTTTCACTGCTTTCTGCTAATCTGTGTTGTTTTCCTATTCATAACAAAGGAAGACCTCCAGTTCTAGTATTAATAAAAGAGGGAGAAAACTTTCCTGTCTATATCGACTAAATTAACAGCAGTCAACTATAATGTGAATATGCACATAAAGGAAACTCCAGTTAAATACAAATGCTTCATGACTACCAAACCACCACTTTAGACAAGTAACCCATATGATGACTTAAAACTGGTCAGTCAAAAGTCTTGGTGGAAAACAGGGACCAACGCAGAAGCCTCCTCAAAAATGTTGTCAGGTTAGGACCTGATTGTTTTCCATGATCACATTTCATTTTGGGAAACACCGTCCAAATTACATTAGTCAAGCATTAGAAAAGTCATGCTTCTTTTTCTCCCTAGCTTACATGTCTAGGAAACTTCAGAAGACAAAAATTGAATTTTTAAAAAATATCATCCTGAATGTATCCAAAGCCATTGTGTTTTGAGTGTTTTCAGCTGAATTCACTAAGTTTCCAGCATCCTTTGCTCTACCTGTGGTTCTTCAAGGATTCACCTGCCATGCTGCCTTTTCTTCAAGATCTAGTGCTTTCTCTAGTGCTTCATATATATTTCTAGGAATAGAGCTTATTTTTCTCATATGACCAGACAGCATCCCAATGAACCCATTGTGCCTAGAGGCAATATCTATTTCAATGTTACTGTCCCAACCTCAGTGAGAGATTGGCCACCTGCTTGAGCATAGTTGTAATGTTGGCACTAAAAACTTTTGCATGTTACCTGCAGATCCAATGAGCCAATGGGACTAATAAGCATTGCTGTCTTAAGTCCATTGGTTCAATCCTCTTGTAGTGAAACTAAAAGGCAAAAGAATTCTGCTAATCACTGTGCTTATCATAGCAGCACTTACTAGCTTCACTTTTCCTCTCCTCTCACAGATCTCTTGCCTCTCTTTTAGGGACATGACTTTGCTGCCTTCCACTTGAGATTTTATTTCTGTAACTAAATTTCACACCATAAGAGACTAAGGGATTCTGAAAAATTGTTCAACTTGCCATTGGTCCTTCTATCTCGCATAAAACTTTACTTTTGGGGAAACGGACAGGATCCCTTTCAGGGCATAATTCCAGGGTAGAATTTAAGGTTTTGGAAACTGGTCTTATGTACTTCAGAAGTATCAAACAAATTGCTTTGTTTGATATATTTGGTATAAATAGGAAAGTTACAATGTGTTTGACACACGGGTGACATTTCCATTAATTTTGCTTCTGAAAGCTCTGATCACAATTCAAGAATATTACATATAGTGGATTGAACTTCAATGCACTCTCTTTATTGCTTATGACTATAAGCTATATGTGATGAATCCAGCAAGAAGAAAAGACCATTCTGTTGGTACACCTCTTGGAAAGCAGCCAAGGTATTTATTGCTATTCGGGCAATTAATGGCTTTATTGATCTCTTGTTTTCTCCTAGTAAACAGTGGATAAGCCATTTATTTTTATTCCTTAGTTGTAATTAATGCAAGTAGAGTTTGACTGATATTTGCTAGTATGGCACTTTCTAGATGACAGAACATTTTGCTTTTCACAACAATTCTTTGATGGAACAAACTCATTACAAATAAAGCAAATCTGTTAATTACTTTCCCAAATAGAATACAACCATAGTAACCCATCTGAACATGATAACAACACATCCTTGTGGTGGTGATGGTGGTGGTGGAACAATCCTATCCACACCTTCCATTTCTCTAAATATAAGATACATTTTTCCACCTGTTTTTTTATATTACAAGTCATGTAATACAAGGATGACTATCTTATTTTCAGGACATAGTTTTTCATTGCCTCAGGTCAAACAATATATATAGTCTTAAGAAATGAGCAGGTTATATCTGCTTTTTTGACATTAGCTAAACTGTTCCTCCAATCATGAGAGTACATGGCATGATATCAGTCATGATATTGCATGCAAAATTGGCGAAGATTTATGAGATAATAGCAGCTGTGTTAAATAATGATGTTAAATAATGATGTTGCTTATCTATATAAATAGGGATGGACAACTTTGGTAGGACTGGGGCCTTTAAAACTCCCCATGGGGTCATGGATTACCAAAAATACAAGAAAGGGGCAGGGAAAACAGAATTAGCTAGAAGTCCATGGCCTAAATTCTACTATTAATCCCAAGTACGGTAGACCCAGGGGGCCTAAACATCCTAAAGGCACTAGATCTTGTCTGATCTTGGAAGATAAGCAAGGTCAGCCCTGGTTAATACTTGGATGGGAGACCACCAGTGAATGCCAGGTGCTATGCACTGTATTTCAGAGGAAGGAACTGGTAAAACCATCTCTGTACATTTCTTGCAGAAGAAAATTCCATGAAATTCATGGGATCGCCATAAGTCACCAGGTGACTTGAAAGCACATAAACACACAAAATTTTGCTATATGTTGTCTTACAGTTTAGGATGTTATTTAGTGGGACTAAATAACAGGATTCAGGACTTCATCTGATTTCTTTAACATTTTTTTTTTAATTGAAATGTGTAAGGGGCCTCAACTTATTTAAAAGATTCATTTTCCTTCTTTTGGTAGAAAAAGCATTATCTGAAGGCATCTGAGAGGCCAAAAGAAACACAATGAAACCTGGAGGACTGCATGCATCTAAGGGCAAAATTTTTCTCACCCCAATATATTATCATTTAGTATCTAACCCACAAAGACATTAGACAGCTTATAAGAAGATCATCCTAAGGAGCTGTTTTAATAGGCTGAGAGATCCAAGCTGCCTGTTCTTGACCTAAGAACTTGCAGATGTGAGAGTCCCTTTATTGATCTGATGGATCTGTGGGAATTCAAAACTACAAAAGAGTATTACAACTATTAAAAATTAAATTAAATTAATGTACATTTTTTAAAAGAAATACTTAGAATAGCTTACTCTAACCTGATGTACACCAGAGTTTCAGATGTGTTGGAAATTGGGGAAGACCATTCTAGGGTCTTTCCATTATAGCTAAAAAGACACATGTACTCAGGCTAACTGCACTTGAGAAGAGAATTAGCTCTAACATGCCAGAAACAGGACTATTCGCAGCACAGAGTGTGTATATATTTTCCCATGTACTTTCCAGCCTAATCCTTCTTTTGGTCACTTTATCCCCTGCCTTGTCCAACCCTATATTTTCTGGTGATGAAAAGTGGCAGACTGTGGAAATAGAGGTACCTCCCATCTGGTTCTCTTCTGTAAAAATCCTGACCTTTCCTTTACATATTTACTGGAACTTCCAACAGGCTTTAGGTCAAATCTGACATCAAGGAAGCCTAGCAGTCATGTAATAAGAGAAAAAGTTCTCTTTTAGATTGAAATAGCAACAATAGCAATAGCAGTTACATTTCTATACCACTTATCAGTGCTAAGCACTCCCTAAGTAGTTTACAATGTGTTAGCTAATTGCCTCCAACAAGCTGGGTACTCATTTTGCCAACTACAGAAGGATGGAAGGCTGAGTCAACCTGGAGCCCTTCAGGATCAAACTCACGACATTGTGTCTGCAGTACTGGCATTTAACCACCGCGCCACTGATAGAAGAACAGGAAACAATAAAAAATGGCCACATATCACAATGGGGGGTGTAACTAGTAGGGTCATAGTGAAATAAAACAGCCAGAATGGCTGATTAAATCAAATTATTTAGGGTGATTATAACAAAGATCTCAAAAAAAAAAAGATTTCTCTGATTCAAAAAGATCGGTAGTAATGGGAAAGGAGATTCCATTTAAACTGAAAACTGACATGAAAAGGATCTTGGAGATATGGTATATACCTTGAAGAAAATGTCAGCCCAGCCTATGGTTTCTGTAGAAAAGACAAAAAAACAACTATGGCATATTAAGAAAAAAGAATTGAAAATAAAACTGCCAATGTCATTGCAAATCTACAGTGCAATAACATCTTGAAGACTTGGATATATATCTTCTTCCTCATGGAAAAGAACAAATAATTTAATCACTTTCCTCCCCACTGGAAGAAAGTCCTTAAAAACTGCAGAGTTTTCAATCTGTGATTTATTCTGAAAAAAAAAATCCACACATGAGTTTTTTTGAACAGAAAACAGCAAAATATTTACAAATATTGGCTAGAATCCCATTGAATCTTTGTGTATGTATAAACATTGTTGTTATGATGCTATGCAGTTAATTCTGTCCTGATCTTTCTAGTCTCCACTTAACCAGGAAGCAGCTGCTGCAAACAAAGGGGGTCTGTTCCCCTATCAATTGGGAAGCATCTGACTGATTGTCCCATTCCTTCCTGTGAGTAATCTCCAGTATGGCAGGTAAAAGAGGGACCCCTGTTGCAATTCCCCTCATGCCAGATTCCCCTCATTGTGCAATTCCCCTCATTGTGTGAAGGACTTGGGCCATCAGCCAGTTGCTTCCTGATTAATAGGGGAACAGACTACCATCAATTGTAGTGGCTGCTTCCTAGCAAGTAGGTGTTGGGGGACTTTCACAGTCCCTAGGGAATATGTAGGGATCATGAATACAAAATAGCCATGAGTGTATGACTGTGGGTTATGCATTCATAACTACCCAATTGGATTTTGGTCATTCTTTCTATCCCTAGTCAGCAGAAAAAGGCTGAAGAAATGGGCACCTTCTTGTCCTGTTTTTGCCACCAATTGCCCAGAGCTTGAACAGGGGGTTGAAGTGAAGAAGCTGTCAGGTTGTTATCCTGTCCCAGTCAGTCACAGGATCACATCATGATGAAGGGAGCCACCAGAGTGTATTCAGCCAGCCCAAATCATAGCAAAGCAGGAATTCAAACAAGCCAGAGGGAGTCCAAAAGCATCATTTGTTGATGATCCAAAGGTCACAAAGCAAGCATGAAGTCAGAAGAGTTGCTGATGAGCCAAATAGGTCAGTTGTGAGCAACAATTCCAGGAAAGTCATGGGAGAATTTATAGTTGGCTGTCTTCACACAGCTTGAGCTAGATCAATTTTACATAACAGCTTCCAGCACCTCTACACACTTTCTTTGATCCTCCTTTGCTCCATCATCTCCTTCTGTCTGCTGGGATTTGAAGTCACCTCCTGCTTCACTCTCAGACACTGCAGCTTCTGCATCTGTATGTGACGCAAACCCAACCAGAATGTGAGGCATGATACCTGAAGAGACTGGAGTAATATCCCTACTTTTGTGGCTCTTTGGTTTGCAGATGGGGAAGGCCATAAAGGGAAAGATGATAGAATTGTACAAAGTTATAAGTGGTTTGAAGAAAACAGATAAGGAGAATCTCTTCTCTTATAGTGGAATCTAGGGTCATCCACTGAAGCCAAATAATGGTAGTTTGGGGACAAACAAAGGGAAGTTCTTCACAGAAAGCATGGGTAACTGTGGAATTCATTTGTTTATTTTACTAAAGTGATTAATTAGCTAATACTAAGTATGCAATGAATAGTTACCCCATAATGTGTACACAAATATGTGATTGAGAAATCCTAACCTTCTGAAAACTCACTTCCAGTTTTGAAGGAAAACTTCCTAACTATACTATGCTATTTCTGGTGAGGAGAAAAATAGGCCATTGCATTTGATTTCCATATCCCATCCTACTTAAGGTATTGGGGTTAAGTGAAATACATGGTGCCTACACTTTCTCAGAAAGATTACATATAGTTCAGGGAATTCTGTACTATTTTTATGGCACTCAAAGCACAGCAGCAAAAATGGTCAAAATACTTCCTTTTAAAATTCTATGTTTTGCTGAGACATCATCCTTGCTTCTCTTTGGCCCTTTACATTTCAGCCTCTATCACAAACTCCTAGAATGTTCTGCAACAAAAGTGAATGGAAACCTATTTGATTTAAAAAAAAAAAACAGGAAAAAGGGAAAGAAGAAAATAAATGGAACATTTTCATTTGTGTCAGCCCAACACTCCAATAAAAGAAGTCTGTAAAAAATTATGTGGTTTGAATCTACCTTTTAGTTTGTTAAGCTATTCAGAATAAGCCCATATCTTTCTCTGCTACCATTGTGAGTCCCTTTAGAGGCATGCTGACAAAGAATCATTATAATCAGTATTGAAAGAGATACAAAGTCACAATCAGAGAGAAATTCTTGTTTACAGTAGAGAGGACCACACACTGTGATAGTTTGCATTAGAATCACAGCGGGGGAAGCATGAAAGGCTGAAACATAAGAATAGATTTGGGACTTTTCTGGGTTGCTCAGGTACCTGTCCAGTATGTTACAATCATAAAATATTATAATTCTCTCCCTGCAACAACACACACACACTTCTGGTCTATTATTGCCACTACACTGCCTATAGAACTTAATTTTCCTAGGCTTTTGAACATAACAAGATGTACCATAGAATCTGCTTGAAATGTATTCTTTTTTTCCCTCTTAGAATGACTGGAGCGCTGGGTAGGCCTGACTATGGAAAGAAGACTAATGGAATACACAAAAATAGATCAAAAGCACACAGGGAAGGTATTATGTCAGAGCAAGGTTATCCCTTCAAGTGATTAAACAAAGGTTAGTCTAAATGCAGAAACAAATCCTTGAAAATAAAAGGGGGGGTGAAGAGAGAATAACCAAAGCTTTAATTCTAATCTCATGGAATAGAAATGTTTTCATGGGGGTGAGGAGGGGACTCAAAAGTAGCTTTAAAATTTAGGAGCTGTTCATTGGAATTCATCACTAATTCTCAATACAACCATAGCCATTTATTAGGTGGAAGTGGTGCACAGGATCAGAAAAGTGGCTTCTTCCTTTTTGTTCATGAACAAAGTAAGCCAACTTCATAATTAATTTCTTCTTATTCTTCTCTCCCTCCCTCACTCCCTCCCTCTTTCTCTCTCCCTCTTTCAGGAGCAGAGAACACAAGTTCTTTGTTATCTAGTACTCTGTCACTGCCTAGTACTCTGTCGCTGTCTCTGTGAGGAATTTCCACTCAGAGCTCAGTATTTAAAGGGGGGGCATACTACACCTTGTAAAGGATTTCTTTACAACCATAGGAAATTCAGCTACTTCAGGAACTGTTCTGCCCTCTTCACTGGGCTAGGCCTTGAGAGATGAAGGCCACCTTACTTTCAGATATGTTAAGAAGGGATATGAACGGGCAAATAGTGGAAGCAAAATAATAGCTATAATTATATTTGATTAAGTTGTATATGGAGGATGGGGAAACTCTTTCGCTAGGACTTGAAATTCAAGTGAAGCCTGGCCTGGGCAGCAAGCCCTTTATCAGGAATGGCCTGCTCAGTTTTTCCATTAGCTTCATAAACTAAAACTGAAAGCCTCAGGTCATATGAAAGAGATTCCAGTTTTAAGGGAAAATCCACTTTTTTTCTGTTTGAATAATACACTTTGGGGTGGGAAGCTTGTGTCTTAAATTTAATGTAATTTAAGGCCTCAGCACATCTTAATATTAGTCCCTACAGGAAGGAACCACTGAGGCTAAGCTTATTCAAATTTAATTCTCATCTTGTGCAGCAAGGAGGATGCCAATGTATCTTGGTGTGGAGTTAAACATGACTAATCAGTAGCAGTGTTAAACCAGGTAAGGAATATTTCAAACTATGGCCTTTTCTGCAGGACAGCGTCCTCCCAGCATGGGGACACGAAAGGAGCAGGACGGCAATGATGCTTCCATATGATGTCATCACTGTCCTGCCCTTCCCACATTACTAGCCAGCATGATCACAGGGTATATCTTTGACAGAAAAACTCTGTCAATCACTCCCAATTGCATGAGGCTTCCATTGCAGTCAACCATGCAGAAGAGCTGGAAGCACAATCATTAGCTTCCTTCCCCACTGCAGAATGGGAAGAAGGCTGGTTTCAGTGCAGAAGAAAGGGGCATGTCCCTTGCACTCCCTTCCACAGGCAGCCACTCAGGTACAGAGAGGAGTGCTAGGGACACTGCACCCATCCTGGCACTGCTGGGATTGTGATGGGAAGACTCCCAAGAGCGTCATCCTACAGAAAGGGCCTATTACTTCCAGGGCCATAATACAGAACAGAAAATGAATGACTCCATGTGACAACGTTCTTTCAAGAACTCTGAACCCCAGAGCTCCTTGGTGACTTCTGACCTTTCTGCTGCCTAGGCAAGAGATGGCATTAGAAGAAGGGGACAAACACTGTCATCATAAGATCCAGACAGGATAGAATTTAAAGGTCCCAGAACATATATGAGTAATTCACCTCTCCTCAGGGAAGAGGAGGGGAGAATGTAAGTAACAAAAGTACAACAGTACTATTATTTTTCTCAGGTCCATTTGTATAGTAAGTGCATCTCTTTTTAATACACAGAAGATTCGTTCTCTTGTTTCAAACAACCATCTCTAAGATATACATACTGATAATATGGGAAGATGACCTTCACAGTTGGTGCAATTCTCATGTATTTTAGCCAAATACAAAATGCCAGGTGTGAAGTGATGCTTAAACTGAAGGAGAATATGACTTTTATTTTGATGATCTCTCGCAACATCTGCAAGTTAACCAGCATGACAGTAGTCAAAGATTTTGGGTTCATTTAATTGCTTGGACCTAACTAGTAGAATGATTAAGCCAGGACTCTTCTTTTTGAAAAACTGCATGTTCCTTTGCTTAAAAACAACAAACTGGCTTGAATTACAACCATACCAACTCAACCAAATCTCAAATAACAAAGCAAATGGGATAGATTTGTGCCAGCTCTGAATCACATCAGATTGGTGTGATTCAGCTCTATTGCTGAGTGGTATAGTCCAATATGGAAGAAAAAGTCAGACAATGGCATTGGCATCTGCATGGCATTGCAGTCCTGGTTTAGGGACACGATGGCAGAGGCCGACAGGTCATGCTTTTTCATTATGTTGTTGAGGTCCCACTGCCATCCTGCCCCCACCTGTCACAGTCACAGAATATTTGCTTAATGAAATAAATCCATTAAGAGCCTGCAATCATGTGATCCTCCCATCCTTCCCAGCCATGCAGAAAGGCAGGAAGCATGATGGAGGCACTTCCTTGCCTAGCATGGCATGGGAAAGAGCCCATCTGTGCTGCGGAAGGCAGGTGCGTGTTGCTTATGCTCCCTTCTACAGGGAGCCAGGTGGGTGCTGAGGGGAGTGTTCCAATTGCACTCCCTTCCCAACAAAGGCACTGCTGGGATTGCAATGGGAGGCCAACGGTATCAGGTAAGGTGCAGAAATGGCCAACGTGTCTCCAATAGGGCCCCATAAGGAAAACACCAATACAGATGGAGTTGAATGGAACAGGGCTTTGCTTGTTGACAGATCTGTCATGCAATATTGGGCAAGACTCTCATCAGCAGTTGCCAATAACATTTTTTATGGGGAATAATTATGTGAGGTCATTGATGTTATATAATCAATTATCTCTTCCATCAAACCTTATTTCATTTGCTAGATTGAGTGTGTTACTGAGAGATCATAAAAGAGCTGTGGTAAATGGTGGATGATTGTTGATTGTCCTCTGAGTTGGTGTGACTTGAATCCCTGTCTCCTTCCATCTCCTTCTGTTAATGAACAAATAAGGACCATGATTCTGCACTGGGTGACATGTCTTAAAGTTTTGTTTGGTGGAAGAGTACAGCTTGCCTCCTAGCTACTCCAGGACTCACCTTTTAGCTGCTACAACCCCCAACCCATGGTACCCACACCATAACAGTCCTTCTGAGGTCCTGGCAGATGATGCCTTTGCTCTGCATATAGGAACGACTTCCTCACCCGAAAGATGAGTCTCTCCAGAGAATCTGGTCATTGCCCAGCATCAGTAGATATTCAGTAGAGAATCTAAACCTCCTCAACAACCAAAGTGAAAAAAACAGACTCATGATCACAAAAGCCCAATTTATGTCATTGTTAAGTAATTAACAAGTAAGAATGTAATTCTTTGCTAAGTTTCTTCTCAAAGATAGCAATAGGTAATTTGAGCAATTTTCTTCCTGTTTCGTGAAAGTCTTCAAAAGCTGTGACATTTTCAAAGGCTTTTCGGAATTTGGCACTTATTCTGCACAAAATTAACAAATGCTTGTTTTTCACAGAAAACAGTATTTTCTGCCTAGGAAATGACATTTTCCACATGAAAAGTAATATGGAAAACTTTTTTTTTTCCTGCACAAAAATAATGTTTTCTACACAAATCAACCATGTGCAAATTGTACACAGAATAAATCCAAAATTACAGCATTTTCTGAACATAAAAAGCATGTGCACAGGAATTAATATTTCTGCATTAACATATTATTTTACAGGCATAAAATGCTGCTTCCTGCACAGAAAATAGTGTTTTGTGCTCAAAACAACCATGTGTGAATTTTGCACAGAGTAAGTCCTGAACTAGAAAGATTCTTATTAGACCAGGATTCTTCTTGTCAAGGTTTCTCAGCACTCAAGAAACATGTTTTTGAACAATTTTTGAGTATTTTCAGATATTCTTTCCATCCCTATTAACAAGATACCAGTCCAAATTTAATTTTATTAATGTATTGTTATGTGTGTCTGATTGTAGCTCCATGCAAAAACAAAAACAAAAAAACCTCTGCAGCTATCGTTAAGTTATTTTTTTTAAGGGTCATATTGCTAGGATTTCCCTCTTTTCTGATTAGAGATGAGTTTAACTACCTGGCTCCCCTCAGAAATAAATGAATCCTGCCAAGGGATCAGAAAACCGCCTGTTTCTTGGGGTAGGGGTGGGGTTGGCTTGATTGAGGATCACTTGACTACTGGAGCTATCTGTGAGTTTAACCTTTCGACAGCTGTTATTCAAAAGGATAAAAACAAAACTTCAAAAGGCGGGTAGCATTTGACAAAATGGGCTGTAGTCCACAAAATTGTATGCCAAATAAAATATGTTACTCCTTAAGCAGACATTTTAGCTCTTCTACCTTAAAAGCAAAACTGCAATTCCATTTAGTGGGAATAAAAAATTTAAAACATAATAAGAAAGGTATGATCAATTCAGCCAGTCAATTAATTAATCATTGGTTTTGCAAAGTGAATCATCTACTTTAATTCTGATGTACTACACCAAGACTAGGACAATACCTCAAGTATAAATCAAGAGGGCTGCCAGGTGCTTGAGATAACCTATTTTAGTATTCTTAAGCATGCAGTCAAATTTATGTTAATTTTTTTACTACCACAGATGTTTGTCTTGAGGAATCGCATGTTTTGTATTCCTGATTGTGCTGTAGAAAGTATGTTGGTGCTTCTATGTGTAGTCTATCAAATATGCCAGACACACAGAGAGAGAAAGTATGTGATCTCCCTTTCTTTGTTGCTCAAGCAGGTCCCATTAAAGCACTAGTATACCCATAGTCTCTGTGACTTCAACACATAACATTGTATATTTAGTATAACATTCCCAAGGGAGGTTTGGATTTCTGTTTTCCAAAGAGCAGCCACTTACGCTTAGGTTAGTATGAAACATGTTTTTTGATATTACATGAAACTGAGCTGCTCAAAGCAAGAAAAGTTTTCACATTTCAGTGATCATGTTCAAAGTATTTCTAATCCTGGGCAATATATTAAACAATAATCATTGGACAAGGTCAGTCATAAACTGGCAAGTGCACCTAACACATAGCAATTGCTATGCCACTAAACATGGCTTGCCCAAACCATTTTACTACCTAAGTCCAAGGAATAAGATGATGTTTTCCTCTCCATTCCATAGAAAGAAACTGGTTGGTACGGTAGTTGACCCTCATTTCAACACTGCCAAAGGGATTGGGTTCTTAGTCTCTCCTGCAAGCACTTTAAGGGTCCATGGCAATACTGTTCTTTTCTCAAAGAGAAAGGCATGATCAAGAAGAACAGCAGGGAAGCTGGCATTGGTGCCCCTCAGTATCTATAACATAAGGGTGTTGCTTCATTCTACCTAATATAGGTCTGGTCCTGTTAATAAAAGAATTATGCTTAGGAGTTCTACACCTCTATGACTATCTACTGGGGTGAAGGAGAATGATCTCTTCTACACTATTGACATGAAGTTGGCTAAATGGAAACAATTCATCCAGCACATTAAGGGAGCTACATAACAATATTTCCTTTCATTTATTAAAAACCTCCAGCTAATATATTCCTTTTCAACAGTGCAGTTATGCATGGTTTCTTATTGTTTCATTCTTAGCACCATAACCTCAGAGTCCAATTTCAAATGCTAGTGAGCAACAATAGAAAAGCTTAAATTCTTTAGATAGCTAAATAAATTAAACATGCCACAACATCTAATTGCCCATAGAACAAGTAAAATTAGATTCACATAAGCAATATTTCTGTGCTGCGCTAGCTTCCCTAATTGCTTGTGCAGAGAAGGATTATTACTTGGCAAAAGCCTGGCCCTGAAGTACACATCTTTTAGAAAAGGCCACCAAGGAGTTCTTGATGCTCACTGTTTGTTTTTTTTCCTAATACCAACCATGCAATAAAAGGTATTTATTCACTCAGATTAACTATAGCCATAAGACAAAACGTTGCTTCACAAGAAAAGTTCAGTTATGATCATCTGGGATTTGAGTGGTCTTGGTGATTTGAAAGGAATGCTTGCCCAGAACGTTCTTCTGCTCAATCAGGAGTAAAATAAGTGCCTCAAGTATGCCCCAGGACACAAGTTAGGAGTTGGGAATTGTGCATCAGATGTTGTTGGACTGTATCTCCCAGCATTCCTTATAATTGGCTACACTGGATAGGGCTGATGGGAGCCAAAGTCCAACAGTATCTGATTCCCACCTTGCCATAGGTATATTCTGTGGTATGTTTTATTTTGTTCCTTGGCCTTTGGGAAATTGGATATAGAGTTTGCATTTCTACAATACCATATCACAAAATGCTTTAAAACTTGCCTCAGTTTGAAAAGAGATTTATGAAACACTATAGGAAACAAAAACAAAAATCCATTGGGCACATAAAACGACTTGCATATTCCTTGAATCCAAGGTAGGGACAAGAAAAATCTGTCATTTTTGGTGCCTTCTCCATTTTTTTTAATTGTTCCAAATTTGATGTTTGCAAATTAAGATATTCAAAAATTATCTGAAATGAAATTCCCCCACATTTAGTCTGGTCAAATTCAGTTGATACAGCTATTCCCAGCATGGACACAACCGCATAGGTGGTGCCATACAAGTGTTAAAGATGAAAAGCCTCTCAGAATGGCAGTCCTAATCCATCCTCCTAAACATGGCTGAAAACACAGGGACTTTTAACCTAAACTTTAACAGTGAAATATCCTAAGCTCTGGACCTGGGTGGACAAATCTGCCAATTTCTATTTCTCCCACATTTATCATTGATTTTCAACTTCAGTCCATTCTGGCTACAAAGAAGTTGGAAATTTTGTTAAATTCTTATGGAGGAAAACTGAAATTCTCACTTATCCTCAATCTGATCTGTGGTTTGGAATTAAAATAGTTAGTAAAGTTTAAAATAATAAAATAAATGCTCACCAAGCTTTGTGCTTTAAATTTTTTCTTCCCAAATTCAGATTCGTTCTCCACCCTTTATTACTCAGCTTTCTCTCCATCTGATTTGTTTGATTGGTCAACTGGTTTTAGGCAACTTATGAACTGCGTTGAGGAGTTGTAACACCCTTTAGCATGTGATTAGGGAAGCTGAAGTGTTGAAAGAGTTTCCTCACCAGTTGACAACATGAACTGTGCCATCTTTGCATTTCATGTTCATAACTACACCAAATAGTGATCCATTAAGTTTTTGCATTTCAAACACCACACAGCAAGGATTTTCACCTACAAAGGCCACTGTTTTTTAAAAAAGAAATAAATAAATAAAAACAATTCATTCCTTCAACTGCCCACCGTCAAGACCTGGTTCACACACACATACATGTCACAAGAATAACATGTGCTTGATGACTAGCAGTTTGATGTGAGAATTGGCTGCTTTGAAAGAATGAGAATCAAGGTGCTATATCTCTCTATTTTTGTTAGAATTGTGATGGGCCATTCTCACATACATGTCATCACTGGGCAGTGTAGTTTTAAAGTGATGGACATCTATGAATGAACCATCCCCAAAATTATTATAATTAAGTTATGTGTATTAAATTATTGACATGCCTATGTTAACCAGATCAAGATGACTCAAGACATTTGGCGGCCTGAGGTAAAAGAGCAAATAATTCCCCTCATCACCACCACAGGCCCAAGTCAATGTACATAGTACAGCTTGTCAATTTATTTTCAGGCAAAGTAGAGACTCCCATAAATACCTGTTCCCAACAAAACAGATTACACAGACATCATACTAAGTAACTCTGATAAGTATCCAATGATAGTACCTATTGAATATGGGAAAAAACTGATTTAATGTCTTAAGAAAAAAAAATACTCATATTTTGTTGCAATATGGTAGCTATAAACCATTGCTTTTGCTTCTCTCTTGCTATTAGATCTGCTACAATTCTACTATTTGAAGACTCATTGAACAATGATAGGATGTGATTAAATACTGTGTTAGAAATCATTCCAATCAGATTATTGTTATCCCAGAACTGGGAAATTTGATGTAGAATAACTTAATTAGAGTAATTTGTCTCATTTAAATCACACTAGGTAAAACTGATCAAGTAGCAAGGAATAGTATTTATCAAATAAATTGAGGAAAACATGTTAAATATAGGAAATAATATCAGCCAAATGCTATTAATCTCTGTGTCTCTGTATGGGCAGATATACACATGCCTGAAAGAGCACAACTTCTGAAAGAAATGGAGCAGGAGCACACACACAACTATTATTCCAAGGACAGTGTGTGTGTCTGTGTACATGTCTTGCTTTTGTGCAAATTAATGGGAAATCCTGATCTCCCAGAAAGTTAAATTTCACAGAATTCTTAACATACATGGTTTGTTTTAGAAGAGCTAATGCAAACTTTCCCGCTTTGAAAAGCCTGAAATTGATTGGTTTACATTTATTAGTTACATTTATAATCCACCTTTTCTCCAGACAACTCAAAGCAGCATATGTAAGCATTTTCTTCCCCATTTTGTCTTTACAACAGCACTGCAAAGTAGTTTAAGTGGAAAGAGGGAGATAAGTTCATCACATGGCTTTTATAACTAGACCCTGGGTATCTTAAGTTCCAGTCACATCACAGTGCCTTTCTTGAATTCAGTGGTAAATTTCTTCCTAGTCCCTTAACAAATGCTGAGTCAGTAGCAAAAACCCTTTTAATGTCCTTTTCTAATCTATTTTTTCTAGTAAGAACCCAGCATAGTTGACAAATCCAGTGAAAAGGTAAATAAGTAAAACAGAAAACAACCCAGCCTGGCTTGTCTGGCCTGAGATCCTGTCAGTAGGTTACAATAACTTAAGTCTAATTTACACTATGCTAATCCACTTTTTTGGGCTTTACTGAGATCTGAATTTTTTGTAAGCTGCTGACCAAAAACCACCCTTTAAGCAACAGAATCCCTACAACAAGGCCATTCATGTGTTATTGCAGAGCAAGCGGATCAACACAGTTGTTACTTTTCTGTAGCTGGAGGTTCTACAAGGATGTCATCTGCACTGATCTCCCAAGGACCCTGGAGGTCCATGGGAATGCCTGTTGCAATATGTTCAGCTACAGGGAAATAGCTAGATACATCTGTACTGATCGCCCTGCCTGATCACTGATCAGAAATTGTTATATTGGGGAGTAGGACTAGCTAATTTAAAATGTGGCTTTTGGAGGACAGCATCAGGAAACTTAGCTATGCAGACATATCTTTGATTCCTATATACCTTTTCTAATGCACAATCCTATCCTTGGTTTTTGAAAATCCGCAGTTTAAAACTTCAAGTGGGTAGGACTATGCATAAAGGTCACAAACATATGCTTTCTCATGAAATATGATATCCAGTGAAAAAGCAGAGAATGGAGGCCAACTCACCGTTAGGTTCCCCCTTGTGACTCTGTCACCAAGAATGTTTTCACCTTCTCCACCCAGACATATTTCCACTCTTCTAGACTGGCTGATTAGAAATGGTTGTTGAGAGCACTTGCAAGGATCAAGTGGGTATTGAAACGATTAAGAAATCTTATCCCATCCAAATCTGTTTCCAACTGGAACACCCACACACATACAACCCATGTACTACTGTTTGGCACCAATTCATGTGTGAAAATATGGTCTACTACATTCATCAGGGCAGCTAATGACTCCATTGTCCTGGTAATAAATCCTCTCCTGGTTTTACTGCTGCTCTTCCTGCAGCTGCTCCAAGTTGTACACCAACTCTGCTGGCATTGGACCCTATCTCTTAAGATGGCAAAGCTCTCATACAACATAGAGGAGCAGCAGAAAACTCAAGATGCCTCCACAATAATGGATCCACTGGCTCACCCAATGTATAGAGCTCCAAAATATTATTTTTAGATTACATCTCTCACAATCCCACGCTTTGGCTGGGGGATTCTGAGGATTGTAATTGAATAAAAAAGAAGTAAAATTTGCACGCCCTGGTACTATCACTGTAAGTGCTTTCTAAAATGCCCAAATATTATGCGTTGGCTACCTTTTATTTAGGTTTTAACATCCTAAAAGCACCAGATCCCATCTGGTTTTGGAAGTTAAGCAGGGTCAGCTGTGGTTACAACTTGGATGGGAGACTGCCAATAAATACCAGGTGCTGTAGGCTATATTTCAGAGGAAAGAACTGACAGAACCATCTCTAAGTATTCCTTGCATAAGTGAACCCTATGGAATTCATGATATTGCCATAAATCAGTGCACAACTTGAAGGCACATACATTCACATGCACTATAACTTCAAGTCACACAACGTGAACTCTTCTTTATTTTGTGAATCAAAAGTTGTTCAGATTTGACCTAGAAATACAATTAGAGATCTGGGATGGCTGTGAAATGGGAAATCTTCTCATGGTTGTCAATGTTCCTTCCATTATTGGAGCAAAATATTTGTAAATGCAAAATATATGAAACCATCCAAGTGGAGATTTAAACATTTTATTCTGAGTTTATGATTATTTGAAAGCTACTGAAAGGAAGTTATCCACACTGTACGCGCACCTCAAAATTACGAAGACAATTACATAGTTTAAGATAAACACAATAAAAGTCTAATTTTTGCAACTGGAGAGGATTCTCCTTAATTGCTTCTAATCATTCCAAAGGGGAAAAAAATGAATAGAATTGCTAATGGCATAAGAATATTTTACCATTCATCAAGAATAATAAATGATTAGAGATTTCTGTACACACTGTACTAATTTTAATATAATCTTCTGCTTAAATGTGATAACATGCTCTGATGAAAGAACTGAAAAATTAAGGACGCTGCATTTGAAAGAAAGGAACTTATTTTCAGTGTGTATATCCAATGTGGTGAATTTTTTTGTGTAGTTTTAACTGTCTGGGTGAGTGGATATATTAAGACATATCTGGAAAGTCTTTCACAACACAAGGTTTATATAGTCTTAAGAAACTGCATGTTTCTATCTGTGTCTGTGTTTGAAAGAGAGAGAAGCAGAAAGGACAAATGTCCAAACTGAGAAAATCAGGAAATTAAATTGTGTGTCATGATATTTCATTGTATGCAATGAATCTGACACAATTAAGTATGCAGACACACATGTATAATCTTTGGGCAGTTTCATACTTGCATTGCTTGAATTCTTTTCAGTTTACTTCATACTTGATGATCTGCTGAACATTCAAATTCACTCCATTAAAAGCATGTATTTGTGGTTATCAATGATACTGAACCATATTCTTACACTTAACAGCTATAACAACCAGCTCACATGCAAATGTGATTTTGTCTATGCAAGAAACCATTAGATCAGCATGTGGAGAGCTTTTAAAAGTTCTTAATCAGATTTACAGAAGATACCTACGCATGTTTCTGAATACTCCTTGTGTGTAGCAATTCAGAAAGTTGAACTATAGCTCTGTTTTGCCCATATAGAATGGAAAACCTATTTTCCTAATCTAATTCATAACAAATACTTTTCTTGTTAAATCGTCATGTAGTTACAACACAGACTGGTTAAACTTGTTCAAGTGCAGCCATATTAATTCAGTAAGTGGTTATATTTTTTTTCCTTCAAAGCATATTAAACTAATGTCTGTGAGATGGATAGCACATTAAGTTTGTTCATCTTAATGTGCCTATGAAAGTGTACATTTTTCCTCTTATTTTCTTAGAACTTTCCCCATTTTAGCATCTGAATTATGATTGGAATTGTGGTTTCTTTTTAAAAGAAGCAAACAAAAACTGCTTCATACCACTTTTTTCGACTGTATATCTGATCTCTTGAATCTTGAACATATAAAACAGGGGTGGATATGTTTTGGACTGTAATTCCCAACATCCCTCACCATCTACCGTGGTGATTAGGGGTGGTGAGAGCTGTGGTCCAGCCACATTTGGAAGGCCATATCTGTCATAAAGCATGTTGGTCCATTTTAAAAACACCTAAAATCAAAACTTCCAAAATAGACTGGAGAGCAGTCTGAAAATATACTGAAATAGCCACAAAATGAGAGTTCACTGTTTTGTATTTATCAAACTCATCCCCAGGTAGTTCTGTGGCTTTCCTATTGTATCTTGATGATACTTTGTTAGGCAGTTTAGGTTAAGGATAAATGGTGACTGATGCAAGGTGACCCAGTGATCTAAGCAGAGAACTGAACTCACCTCCCCATCTCTCAACCCCATCCTGACTAGTCCCAAATCTGAAAACCTTCCCCCTACCTACCATGAAGAAACTACTGGAAGTTGGGGCAGTTGTCTTCCTGGGAGAAATAGTGCCATTTGGTTGGGTGACTCTTTGTTGAAGATAAGACAGTATAAAATCTAGCAAAGTACCGCTCAGCCTGAGGTTATCAGTGAAATTGTTCTGGGAGATAAATTCTCCCCTTGCTTAACAAACAGCCTGGCTCACTTCTCCAAGCCTTTTGATATGCAAGTCGAAAAACACACATAGGAGATGGCTTTCTATGACTTGGGGGTTTGCGATAAAGTTCTTAATTAGCTGGAATTGATCACTTCCAGAGGGATAATAAGCATGTATAGTCTTCAAATGTCCTTTGCATAGGGAGAGAAGAAAGAGGTAATGCTCACTTCGATAAGCATCGTGGACTTTGAACAAATCACCTTTTTGGCAGAGAGAGGGGGCTGGAAGTGAGGAATAACATTAAAAATGTGAACTCCCCTGGCCAACAGCATTTGATTTAAAGAAGGCAGTCTTTACATCATGACAAGCAACTGCAGAGAGGATCCAGAGAAGCAAATCTGTGTGAAGCAAGCAGAATTCCACATGTGGATTACTTCTGCTGGCACAGCAAGAAGGTATTGCTCATGGAAAAGGAAGAGAAAGACATAGGTATCACAGGGTGCAGGTGTGATAGGGCCAACCTTATCACACCTGCAGTAAAGTAGTTGTTGGAGGAATGAGAGTGGCAGTGGGCTGCTGGTGCAAGGTCCCTTTATCCTGATTTTTCTCCCTTAAGCAAGCCTGCACTAGAAGTTGCTTTTCTGCAGCCAGTGTTGAAAGTTGGATTAAATTCCCTGCATTCCAAACATCTAGATGTGGAATGGTCCCATACAGAGTATTGTCTTGGCCTTTGTCTTAAAAAAGAAACAGTCTCAGGCCAACCCTGTTCTTTGGTGTTCCTGCATCATCCCCATACATCCTAACAATTCATTGTTTGTGTAAAGAACCTGAACACTGGCATGTAGATCTAAAGGTTACATTACCAATCATTCCACTATTGATATACCCAGAAGCAGGAGCCAGAAATGACCATCATGTCCTACCTCACTCATCAGTTTGGCAGGGATCAGAAGCTGCAAGGGGCCAAAAATACCCTTCTTTTATCATACAGAGCTAGAACTTTGACTTGCTTCTTCAGGCTGAGGAAATGTGTAACCTTGGTTAAGCATAAACCACATTAGTATGTATGAAACTCTGAATACCCAAAGCACTGTACAAATGCAAAATATTATAAATGTAAATTTAGTTTTAAAAAAATACCATAGCCAACGGCAAAAAAATTAATATTTAAAGGCATTGTATGCCTTTATCTCCTGCTGATAATGGCATTCTTTAAAAGAGCTGTAAGAGATATTATGAACAGATGGTAGCTGGTTTTGCTTTATCCTGCATCTCTTCAAATCTGCCACAGAACTTTACCATTCATTAATCTTCCCTAGACTTCAGTCACACTGCTACTAAATTACACACACATACACACAAACATGCACACACACACAGGCCAACACTGCTGTCAGGCTTAAAATCAAATCACAGTGCACCATGCCAAGTCTTTTCACCAAACCCTACTGTAGAAAAATAAACATTTAGCTTGGCACTTGACCCAAGACTTCTTGCTCCTGAAAGCGAAGGCAGCCATTACATTTTGGGCATGACACAAAAAGTATAGCTGATGATCAGAACTGGAAATAAAAGGAACAGAAAGAAAGGAATGCTGTCCTAATCTACTGTGATTATCTATGCTGTAGGAATAGAATGTACAAGGCAATTAATACTGTTCTTGCTCAAAAGCAGTTCATTTTCACAGCACCTGTGCAAAGGATTCATTTCCAGGGCATTTTTTTCAACCAATAACAAAATTTTAAGCTGATGGATCAGAACCAGACATAGGCATTTCTAGAGAAGACAAACTGAAATCATTCAGAGTTAACCAACTTAAGTTTCACTCATTTAAATGGGTCTACTCATAGGTATGGTTAAGCCTAGATACAATTCAACATATTGACAATGTTGGTAAACGTATAGTTGTTCTACATTTTAGACAGGATTTTAATAATATAGTGATTGTGTGGCAAAATGTTGCATCTCTTGGATCTTAAGATTTCAGATATAATACATAATGATCCTGATGCAGATATGATTGTACAGAAAAGCACACATGGAATTTTACTTAGCATTTTATGTGTATGTTGTTTGCACCTTCAGATCTTCAGATTTCAGATAAAATCTTTGAAATCAAGTAAAATACATGACATGTATGTTCCCAGTCATATTACAATATGGACAGAGATTTATACATACTTGCCTTTCCCACAGCGTGGCTAAAAAGAGCCCGCACTGGTTCCACTGAGATTATCCACATTTAGAAATTACCACCAGGAATTTACTTGTTTGAAATAGGAAGTTCTGAACTGAGAATGACATATCAAATTCTGAGATTTATTAGTGAGGTTATTCTTATACTGCTCTCCAGGGTTGATTTGCTCATACAGGTTGCCATGGAGGTTATACAACTCATTGATTTACTCTGTATTTTTTATAGCACATGATATGAGAAAGATCCATTTTACATAAATGGAAGGTTATTTATTTGTTTGTTTGTTTGTTTGCTTGCTTGCTTGCTTGCTTGCTTGCTGAATTACACCTCGCCAGGCTAGCCCTAGGGGAGGTTTACTTATATGAGAGCTTGTTTATGAAGAAAACTTACTGCGCAAGAAAAAGAAGGAGGTCTTTAACTTCTCCCTGTCATAACCTTTAATGCTATTTTTATATGTATTTTAACATGTTTTAATTATTATTGTGGTTTAATTTTCTTTTAACTTTTATATATTACAGTTTTTAATTATGATTAATTATGCTTTGAGTCCCCTGGGGGAGAAAAGCGGGATAAAAATAGAGATGATGATAATAATAATAATAATTTTTACTACAGGATGGGATAGAGGAAGCAACAAAAAACTAATGTGCAATTCATGTAATATGTAGTCTCCTTAGACTCATTTCATCCTTCCTTCTCCTGCAAAAAAAGGTTTTTTTTCCAAAACTGGAAGTAGACTTATGGCCACTTCTGATTTTAGTTTTGATTTTGGTACATCCTTTAGCAGATCCCAAAGGAAATTGTCCCTGTACTCAACAGAGCTTTACCACCCCTGAGTTAAGTACACACACCACATATTGAACTGGTAGACTTTATCACCTTAACCAGAAACCAAGGAGCCGGGGAAGATTTGAAGAATCTCATGCTTTTGATGCAAAGCCAGAAAGCTGAGGTTCAGAACATCCTTTTTCTGAACTCTTTGGTAGATTTCTGGCAATGCTGACCTCTGATTATCTCCTGCATGTTCCCACAGATAAAAGGCTAACCGTGGAGGTATCTGGATCACAAGTATCACTCCAATACAACTTTCCATGCCTACAACATGCCCACTTCTCATAACATTTCTATGTTCAGTGAAGGCCAGAAGCCAGGACATTCAAGTTTCTACAGCCAGCCTTCTTTGAACATTTGAATATTGGAAAGGGTGGAGACAGCAAGGAATGTTGAGGCCTTGCTTCCATGCTACAGTATGCATTTGCCCTATGTATTGCAAGTTACTTCTGAACAGAACCAACAAAAAAAGCTTTGCCACATGTTTCTGTTTGTTGCGTAGATTTAACAGTAGACACAAAACATAGGTGCCATTTGGAACATAACCTAATTCCTTTGAAAATACCGTTTTATGCATATTTATTGAGGAGACACTCCGAAAATCCAGAAATGGTCTTACACTACAGTTGATTTGAGAGTAGAAGGCCTTCCTTCCTTCCTTCCTTCCTTCCTTCCTTCCTTCCTTTCCTTCCTTCTTTTGTTTTTCTATGAAAAAAAAGATTACATTTTTAGTTCACAAAGTTTTATTGACTAATCTCATCATTATCTTTCAAATGCAAATTTGAGGTTTTAATTTAGAAGTGGTGCTATCTTTTAATTGCATCAGTTTTAGTGGAGAATTAGTATTACTATGTAATCTCTATAATCTCTATAATTATGGAGATTTCTGCAGTGGGAATCATGAAGCTTCAGATATATTGTATCTGGATTTCTCCATTTACTTTCACATACACTTAACAATTCCAGGTACTAGATGCAATGTAACAGTGAGCAAAAAGAAGGGTCACTGGTGAAATTAACATAGGTGCTGCTAATATTGCAGAACTCCTTTCCCAAGGTTGATAAATTTAAATAGATGTGCAATTCCACATTGCATACAGGTTATCGAGATGTTACAACTTAAACAGCACTATTAAAAGGTGTTAAAATGTCATCTTTAAGCTACAGCTTTTATTCACTGAAACTTCTGAGTTAGGAGGCACATTTGATGCTGTGCAACAGACAGAACTTTCAGGTCACTCCAATGTTCAATGCACATATTCAGCTGCTAGGGGTGCAGGTATGTTACCTAATTATCAGGCATCTGTTGGTTCACAACCAAATGTGTAAAATGGCACCCCAAGAGACACTGGGTGTGGCATTATGAAGGTTCTGTGCACGGTCTGCTTCATTGACTGCTTTTTGGTTGCAGGGAGAGTCAGAAAAATAGTAGCACAATACCATGTTTGTTTAATTTCAACCATATAGTTCTGAGGAAATTCTGAGGTTGCTTGTTCTCATGTCCTCTTGTAAAAATTACAGAAAATTGTTACTTGCAGTGTTGCTGGGATTCCTTGATACTACTTTTTCTGCTGGTTTGGCAGCCCAAGAGTATTAAACTCGGTTTTGTTATAATATGCCAAAGGGAGAGTGAGCTACCATTCCTCTGAGTCACCTCTGTACATAGCTAGTAGGCTGCGACTGATAGTAGCTCACAAATTGTACAGGCCTGCCTTACAGTTCTGGATGCAGTTTTCTTACAGACTTGGGAATGCTTGGTGAAATTTAAACAATTAAAGGTTAATCAAAGGCAAACTGTTTTAGAAAGAGATCATAGCATGATAGTACGTTTATCTACTAATTGTCTGAGGCTAAATTCACGGAGAGCTTTTGTTGTTGTTGTTGGCTTCTGTTATCTGACTGGGAGCAATGAATTTCCAGTTGTTTGTTCTGGTAATAATCAATTTACGCATCAGGTTGATTAAAGATTAGGCATCATTAGAAATGCTTGATAAATATGTATGATAATATTATAGCAATGTTTTCTCTTTCCAGTACGATATAAGCCCACCAATGCTTAAGATAGTTTTTCATGGACAATAAACTGTATGTTTGTGTGGTGTGTGTATAGGCTGGGATCCTATTTCAAATACTTTGAAACATAACACTCAGCCCACACAGTTCCATGCCCTTCCTTCACCATGGCCGCTCCTGTTTAATAGTGAAGAAGCTAGGGAGGAGTGAATCAATATAGACAGGAAGCAGTTGGTCTCATCTTGGAGGGAGAAAGAAATGAAAGTGCCCTCAGAGGGTCCACTCTCTCTTTTCCTTTTCCTTTTTCCCTTTTTTTTTTTTTTTTTTGGATCCCAGTCCAAGATTTTCACCATCTTTATTTGCTGCTGCCCTGCTCACCAGCCTTCCCACTGGTAAGAAGGAGCAGCAAGCTTCATAGCTCGTGGGTTGGATGGACACTAAGGACTAAAGAAGAGCTCCTTTGGCCCCATTCAAAGAGGCATACAAAAAAAACCACAACAGTGACCCAACTTATGCATATTCCATAACAAGATCCTGCCTATTCTGTCTTTTTCTGTAACTGATGACCTTTATTCTTGGGACCTTATTCCAGAAGGTGATCTTGCCAGTGTAGTTTGTCATCAAAACTGTCCCTTTAACAAATTCTATATAAGCCAGTCTACCCAAAAAGGATAGGTAGAGGTTGAACTCATGCATTCAGATACCATCCAAACATAGTTTGTCCATGTTACAAACAATTTTTATAAAAGAAAAAAAATAGATGTGTGAGCTATCTCCCTTTCTCTCAGCTTGAAATCATTTCTCTTTCCCTGCTTCTGGATACGACTGTCAGCAGTCTTTACATTATAATTCAATTCAAATTTGGAAGGATTGTCAGAGGAACTTTTACCCTGACTTCTGGGGGTCCCGTGGAGGACACCTTGATTCTCTCCAAGTTATTAAGGTTGGGGAAATTAGCAGAGCACTAGCAATAGCAAAACAAGGGGCAGGGTAACCCAGCAGGACCTTTTCCCCAACTTTTATGGGGTCAAGCCAAGCAAAAGCCAGACAAATGTACTAATAAACGGGTTTTTATTAATGAATGTGTTCTCATGCAGCAATGCACTCACTCACTCATGCACACAAGGGTTATTGAGAAGGAAAGAGGTGAAAATTGATAGGAGAGATAGCTGAGAGGGTTTGAAGATGGTGATACTGCACCTGTCCGAGGTCTTCAGTCCAGGAAACGGCAAGAAGGATGGGACTCAGCAAAGAGGCAGCGGAAGGGATCATTCACTAACAGAGTTCCAGTCTGTTAGCATGGAGGGGAGTTCTCCAAAAACTAGGACTGCTTATAGGGCAGAATATACCTTGGGGGCAGGCCCTCTCCTGGGAAGAACAATGGTTAAAACAAAGGAAGGAATGCCATACAATGACATGTAGGTTGCAGTATTGTTTCAAGTAGGGTTGCAGTCAGGTAGGGCTGCAGTATTGGTTTATGTAGATGGACTTCGCCCTATAGGATTTTCCAAAGTCAAAGTTGCTCAACCTGGGGAAAACCCTCAAGTTGGCTATTCTTGGCTGAGTATCCTTTGTTTATGTGGATGTGTATAGCCTGAGGTCTCCTTGGGCTACATGACTGGGGATTTTTCTGGTCTTGACCTATTTTCGGTTGTTCAACCTCTTTGCCTATGTGCCCACCCAGGCAACCTCTCTGGCATGGCGGGCATATTTGATATCAAATTTATATCTCCCCAAGAAGCAGAGAAGAAGGCCAGTGGGGTAACAGAACCATGTAAGGTTTGCAGGATGCTGGATTTAGTCTGCAAGCTAGTCATCTATGTGCAAGAAAGTGTGCCTGTCACTTTGAGGGAAGAAGTGATATCACGCAGGAACTTGTGACAAACAAGGAGGAACTAGAGGATTGCAGATTATGAGTATGTAGCACACTTATGCCTTGGCTAGAAAAAGAATATGATGACTATATTTGTTCTTGTTGGCTTTTTTTCCAATTACCAAAGACAAAAGAGGATTTTTTTTTTTTCCATTGCAGCCAGAATCCAACAAGCAGTGGGAAATGAGGGTGTACAGCCCTGAATCCTACTGGAAATCCTAACTGGAGAAGATCTTCTGAATCAATTGTTCATTATTGAGTGAGCTCTATGTAAATTTTACTGATTATCAAAAGCATCCAGTCTTTAACTCCACTATTATTCTGTCTTCACTGGCTACCAATTAATTTCCAGAATAAAGTTATTATGTTTCAATTTATTTTCCATTTTTAAGGCATAAGTTGGGTCAAACTTTTTTGGCACTTTGTTGTTGTGTGCCTTCATGTCTTTTCCATCTTTAGACAAACTTATCACAGGGTTTGCTGAGGCTGAGTGTGTGTCACGTGCCCAAGGTCTCCCAATAGGCTTCCATGGCCAAGCAGGAAATCAAACCCTGGTCTCCAGGGTTGTAGCCCAATGCTCAAACAACCACAGAAAGAAGGAGACTGGGTTCCACATTCTTATTAAATGTATTCTTTAACAAGCCCAACATGTTAAAGGTGTAAACATGTTCAGCTATTTAAACAATAAATTTGAACCCTCCATAAGCATTTGAAGCCCAGTCTCCTTTTTTCTGCTGATTCGCCATATGTGCTTTCCAGTACCTATTCCTGCTCAACTCACTACAACATGCTGACTTTCTATACCTTTGTGTATAGAAAGTCAAATGAGTTTCTGAAATTGCTGCTTTGAGACTAATGTGCTTCTCCATTTCTTTAGAAATATTTAGGCCATTTCCGCACGGGGTGAGGGAATCACCCTGCGCCACTACTTACCAGATCTTCTGGCTCTCCAGTCTGATCCAGGCTGCTCCAGAGCAGTGCGTGGTCATTGATCTGCTCTGCTCCGGTGCCCAAAATAGTGGCTTCCAGTTGGTCATGGATCTCGACCAACCACTGAAGCTCGCCAGCCTAAAGCCCACCCTCGGCAGATCACAGGCTCACATTGGTGCGAGTCTGCGAGTCTGCACAAGGGAGGAGGCTTGCAGTGGCATGCTCCGTGCTTTTGAAAGACCGGAAAAATCAGGTCTTTCAAAAGCATGCTGGAGGACCACTTGGGGTCATTCCGGAGTGGACTGAGGTGCGGATCTACACTAAGTAGTCTGGACTCAGTCCACTCCAAGGTGCAGACATCCTCCGTGGAGGACGCACTGCACTGTTTTTACTACCCCGTGTGGAAATGGCCTTAGTGTCACAAAGTTTCACCTTATCTTCAATTAACAATTGTTATTTAGATTTATTCTCTGCCCTTCTAATATATTCTTCTCTAATATATTCTGTTCAAGTCTTTACTGCTTTAGCACATGACAAAAATTATAATACTATAAAAGATTAGAAAAGAATACAATAAAACATGATAAAACTTCCACAATAAGTTACATTAAACCAATAAAGTAATAACATTGCAATATAGGCTTAACTAAAAGTTACAACCAAAAGTTACTTGTTGCTTCCTTTAAAAAAAATCTGTTAAGAATTCCATCCCTACTCCCAGTACAGTCTGGCTATCTAAAAGTAAATCATGGCTGATGATATCAAATGCAGGTTATAATAGGACTTTCCTCCTCCTGTCTATCTTCCATCATAGGTAATCTCCTATGCTAATCAAGGCAATTTTGATTCTAATAAGAGGTAAGCAACCAAACTGGAAAAAAATTTAAAAATTAATTTACTCTATCTTGATTGAGAATGGAAACTTTGATACAGGTTGACATTGTTAGATGTAAAAGGTCAGAGAAAGGGTCTCCACAGATGCTTCCTGAAGAAAGCTGCTGGGCCTATAACTTCTCTTGAGAAGGCATGCTCTATTACTATCTACTAGTTATCTCTTGGCAGCCAGATGAAACAACTTGATCTTCCGAGACTATAAAGCTCCAAACAGCTTCCTAAGACTACCCTATCTGGATAGCATGATGGCAGAGGAGAAGAATTACATTTTGGCTGGAAAAAAGGCTGAAACAATTAGACAAAACGTTTCATAGAAAAGAAAGCTCATAAGGAAGTAGTAGGACCAATATACTTTCTACTGAACTCTGCTGGCTTTTATCAGTGATGTAGACTCGAGTCCACACTACACTCTTATAGCGCGATTATTCCACTTTCAACATCCTATGGAATCCTGGGGTTTGCAGTTTCAGGAGGGGCCGGCTGACCCCTCCTGAAACTGCAAACCCCAGGATTCCATAGGATGTGAAAGTGGAATAATCAGACAATAAGGGTGTAGTGCGGAAATGGCCTTAGAGCAGTGGTTCTCAACCTGTGGGTCCCCAGAT
Source organism: Iguana delicatissima (assembly GCA_948472985.1). NCBI lineage: Eukaryota > Metazoa > Chordata > Lepidosauria > Squamata > Iguanidae > Iguana > Iguana delicatissima. The sequence continues at coordinate 234,104 of CAOKZL010000112.1, forward strand.
GTTTTTGGACTTCAGCTCCCAGAAGCCCCAGCCACTATGATCAATGCTCAGGGCTTCTGGGAGCTGAAGTCCAAAAACATCTGGGGACCCACAGGTTGAGAACCACTGCCTTAGAGTAACAGACTTAAATACATTCCTGGCTTTTATTAACCTTCTGAAAGCATCAAAATGAGGATTTTGAAGAAACTTTTTTTTTGCACAAAAACTGCACTTCATATTGTAAGTAAAAAGTTTATATGTATATGTGTGTGTGTATACACATATACATAACAAACATTTTACTTACAATATGAGGTGCAGTTTTTTTCTGAAAAGTATGTGTAGCAGCTCTGTGCAAATAATGGAAGTTTTGTCAGCTGGTTGAGTTAAGTAGCATTCTAAGAATACTTGAGTTATAGCATAGCTAATGAGTAGCTGGGTATTTGAAGCATGAGAAGGGCACAGGGCAATAGGAAAAAATGCTAGTCTGCTTATTTATGTCACTTTGGCAGTTCAAAGATAGAATAATTGTAGTGGAGGGGGAGGGGAACGGCAGCATATGCTGTATTTAGAGCAGATGCTGCTTTTTGGGAAGGGCATTTTTGCTACCAGGCACTCAGATGGATGCACAGTTGCCATATAGAGGAGCCTCCACACACCAGAACTTAAGTTCAATTAGCATTAAAGCACTGGCTCCAAGGTGCCTTATGGAAGCTCAGTAGAAATACATCTAGCAAAATCATTTTAAAATGGAGCAGTTTGGGGATGCAAAATGAATATAAAAACTAGATTTTAAAGGCACACAAAAATGCCCTAAGCCTAAACAACAGCTATTGGGGAGGGGGACAACATAATATCAAAGATAAATACAGAATGGATCACAGAGAGTGTCAGAAATGAATTCATACATCAAAGGACATAAAAGGAGAAAAATGGAATTTCCTGGTTGATGAACCCCAGTGAGCAAGGGGCTAATTGTAAACAATTCTGTTCTACAATCAGACTAATTGGTAGAGGATGAGAGAGAGGACAAATCTAACCGGGAAGTCAGGGGAGCTTGCCATGTACATCCCAGGCTAAGGAACTGAGTTATTATGATGATTGCCATCCAGTCATTTTCAAACAGTGTGCAATAATAGAACATAAGACAAGCAAGTCACAAACTCGTCATCCATCAAATGTCTTCAAACCAGGAAAGATATAACCTGAAGAGAAAGTGCTGAGAAAACAGGATATAATTATGCCAGACGACATCCTCATTTATGCTTCTAAAAATAAATGTAGGAAAGATACATACAAAGGCTTTGCAAGCAATGCCTCTGCCAATGGAAAGGAAAGCAAAAGCATCCTCCCCTACTCACTCCCATTTTCTTACTCTTAGTTTTACACCAATGTACTACACCAAAAGACCCACAGACATGATACAACTCCACCTCCAAATAAAATACGTATAGAAGATTTTTTTTAAATAAATGAGAACCTGTTTCTGAGAAAAGTTTTAGAAATGCAGGACGTTGGAAAGTATTTGAGATGAAAAAAGAAAAAAAGATTGATCTATTAGCATACCAATGAACTTTTTAGTTTACCAGCTGTCTTAAATTCAGAAGGTCATGGCTTATTTATAGTTCCAACAGGAATAGATATAGTGACTCAACAGCTACATGGTGAATCAGCATCTGAGAAAATCTCATTGATTCAGTGGGTCTATTCTTCAGTAGGACTAATAGGATTCAGTCCCATATCTGTTTGTCCCCTTCCATTCTGGCCGACGTATAGTAGGTCTGGACAATTTATATACATGTGCACTATCTATGATATCTGTTATATCCAATGATATCTGTAGATTTTCATTAATGAAATTGGACTTGTCCTTTTGTATCAGGACCTTGTGAGAATGTTCAGTTTTTCAACTGAGTTACAGAAAACCCAGCAATAACTGTTTAGAGCTTGTAAAAGTTACTTTTTTGACTATAATTCCCTCAGCCCCCCAGCTGGCATGGCCATTCACCACGGTGACTGGGAGATTCTGGGACTTGTAGTCCAAAAAAGTAACTTTACAAACTCTGGTTCGCATGCTACTTTCTGATCTCAGCAATGTCTGATTTGCTTTTAATCCCACAATGCTTGAGCATTTGGAAAACATGATGCCATTGTCCATTCATGTCCAAAATTTCAAGCATTCTCCTAGGACTGATTTTTCACAGCTCTTTTCTGCTCCAAGGTATACTTTGGCTATTTCAGATCTATTCACGTATATACAAAGCCTACATATAATCTCAAAGCTTTAAGTTGACTGAGTGACTGTGGCCATTTTCTTTTGATGGATTTCTAAATCACATCTAAAACGCTTAAACATTAGGATTTTGTTTTAAAAAGTGCATGTTGTGATTCCAATAACAATTCTAATTCATTGGGATGGGGTCATAAAAATGCCCCAGGTGTGTGCCATGTCAAGTGTGTTCCACCGAAAGAACCAGAGCCAGAAAACACACAGCATAAAAATAAAATAAAATCAGATAAAATGAAGTAAAATATGTGTTTGGGTAGGTAGTTCCCCTCAACAAGAGAAGCATCAATTGCCTTCTAATAGAGTCATCCTATTGACCACCACAGTTTATCATTTTTGTTTTGAAAAATCAAGGTATAAATATGGGACACTTTTCACCCCAATATGTTGCATTGACCCAGACACAAAAGCAAAAATCAATAGATTTGTTGGGAAACCTTTTTTCTAACTGATTGTTTCTAAGGGTAGGTTGAATATACGAGGCAGCTGAAATCTGTGGACTGTGGCAGTGATCTTGCATTATTTGACACAGCTATGGAGAGGGAACTCCCTTATCATAGCTACTTTTGCCAGTGCTAGCCCCCCAAACTATCTTGTAACCCTGGCAGTGTTCCAGTCAAATGCTTTCTGAGACATAGCAGGTCAGGGTGCTGGGAAACGATGACTGCAACACTCTTCTAGGCCCCAAGGTCCCAATGCAGCTGCTGGTCTCAACACACCTTGCACTTGAGTGAGCATTGCAATCACGATTACCCAATGCCCCAATCTGCAATGCCTTAGAAACTCTTTGGTTTGGTCACTACCTGGCTTAGGAGATATGTTTGGGAGGGTCATTGATGACCATAAACATGAGTTGAAAAACTTATAAAAATTTAAGTCTGGTTTATAATCTTGTAAATTTTGAGCAGAATACCAGCCATTGTTTATTCCTGTGCAAGTGACTGTATCATACATTACCTGCATTATAGGTATAGTCTGTGTGCATTCTGGTACCAAATGTCAATCTGCTCAGTTTCTCTAGTTAAAAAGATGTGAAATAGTCCCTTAGGTTAGTGCATGCGGTTTAATCTGTTTATTTCATGGTTTAATCATCTTTTTCTGTTCTAACTGTATTAAATATGATTTTTTCTGTTGGCAACTGTGAGTAGCTTTTGCTCCCAGAAAGGTAGAGTATAAATAAAATAAATGAAATGAGTGAAATATATACTCAAGAATGTGGTTTGTTAGTTCCATGCTAATATAGTAGTTGGAATTCAGTCATCCAAGCCATGTATAACAATAAGTGTTATACACCTCTTCTTCCGCGGAAGTCACTTTGTTGTCAGAATACAGCCTTGCAAATAAGCTTGGATAAAGCTATCAATTAGTATTAGAAGCCAAGCATGATATTCCAACTGGGCTCAGTACTAACATTTGCACTGTATGGAACTGCTGTGTGTAAATCTGTTTTCCACCAGCTGAGCAACATCTGTAAAATGGGGCCTTTTTAACGTGAAGATCTTTGCTCATTCCCATTTTAACCTATTTATATGATCAAACTTTTTATTAGTTTCCCTGCTGCCTAACAAACTTCAGGTAATACGAGGCACTGCTGTGAAAATTCTGTCACTGCATCCGAGGGAAGAAGTACGAACCATTTCTCAAGGTTTTGCTTGCTTGAGGATCTGTGTTCCCTGCTTACTGGACTTTATAATTCCCCCAGCAAACTTAATGGATGTTAAATGTGTATACTGAGAGCAATTGAGAACTGTTATACCTGTTAACAGTTAAATCCCCTTATGCTTCACAAACCATTTCTTACAGCACTTTGTGACTGGTAGCAGTAAAGGAAAAGGACTAACCTGACTGGCAAATGTTCTTTGTAAAAATACAGTGCTTAGTAACTGAAGGTCATCCCTTCTGAAAGAACATTAACCTTCACATTTACTAGTTTAAATAATACGAGTGGAAAAAGTGGCTTCAGTTCAGTAAGCAAGATTTAAAAAGGAATTTTTCTGGGAGACTTTATTAAAAAGGCAAGTCTTGTTATTAGTAATTAAGTGTGGAATTAAGGCTAAAATTTTTGTTTGACTATTTTATCACAGTTCTTTTCATTAAAATGTTCAACAAGTGAGCAAGCAATTAAAACAATATGACTAACATCACTTGAAATATATGTATAAAGTGTGCAGAGCATATTAAGAACTCATTCCAGAAAAAAGGTAGAACATAAATTAACGTCAATATTCTATATTGGCTACTTAGTTATATCTGTATAACTGAGTAACTTTTCGTGGCCCAACCGCTCCCGCACCAAGCTTAAGAGCCAGTAGCAGAACAGGCAAGGGAAGTCCATTCAGCTTCCAATCAAGGTGCAAGGAGAATGATGCTTCCATCACGTCCCACTAGCAAGCAAGATTGTGACAAGAAACTGCATATAGGGTCCTGCTTCTAATTGTCACAGCCTCATTTGCTGGTGAGAGGAGGTTGAAACATCATCCACCTCAGTTGAAAGCTGAATGGATCTCCTTCACACAAGCCAGCTTCTGGCTCTTAAAGTGGGTTAGGGTGGTATTTACATAGGCCTTTTCCACACTTTGTATTAGCTACGAGCCAGAGCGCCCTCCAGCGACGACATTTGCACTTGGGGGTGAACTGGGTCCAGACTACTTAATGTTTGTCCGGACTTCAGCCCGCTCCAGAACGCCCAGAACTGGTGGTTCCCTGTGCTATTGAAAGACCGATTAAAAGAGGACTTTCAATAGCATGGTGCTCCCCAGTCCGTCGCTCCACTAAGTGTAGACTTGCAGGCTTGCACCAGCATGAGAGTGCAGATCTTCCGGGGGCGGGCTTCCGGTTGGCGAGCTTCTCTGGTTGGTGGAGAACCTCCGCCATCCAGAAGCCTCCATTTTCGTCCCCGGAGAGTGTGTAGCGCGGGCGCGCACTGCTCCAGAGCTCGTGGATCGTCGGAGGGGAGCGTGCCAGTCCGGTGAGTAATGGACTGCCCCGTTTCCCCCACAAAGTGTGGAAAAGCCCATAGTTTTATGTTGGTGAATGCAGAGCAGTTACAGATTCGTAACTCTGTGGTACAAAATTATAAGTACAATACTGGATGCGAGGCCTGTCAAGCTAGGTACAACTGAGAAGACTCTTTATCTCTACCCTCATCTCAAATTTACTTGAAATGCTTCTGTTTAATGAGCATCACAATCAGAATTTTGCTACATTATTCTATGCAACTATGAGATAATCAAAGAATTCTTAAACTGAAGTACCTTCACTTCACTTCTGTTTGTAACTAGCAGCATTTACAGATTTGTCTCCTTATGTATCTTATCTACTTGTCTGATATATCCTGAAATCACTGTGGTTGTTGTTATTGTTACTGTTGCTGTTGCTCTTGTGTGCCCTCAAGTCATTTCTGACTTACAACAACTCTAAGACAAACCTATCATGGGGTTTTCTGGGGCAGAGAATGCGTGTGACACACCCAAGGTCAGGTGGGTTTCCACAGGTGACCAGAAAACCAAACTCTGGTCTCCAGGGTCATAGTCCCAACACTCAAATCCTCTAACATTTCACAGATGAAAGCTGGGATACATGTGCCAAGCAACATCAGAGTGTGGTGAAGATGACCAAAATTATTATTAAGGAAGAGTAAACAAGCTAGGATGAGCTGCAGCAGTTTGCTTTTCCTGAGCCAAGTGGGAAGGGCAAGATCATGCACCCCCTCTCCCATGCTGAATTAATTGAGTGTAACCTACATTTGCACTCTGAACTCAGTCTGAAGCAGTGAAAGTAAGCTGAGAGCAAAGAGGGAAAGTGGGAGGAGGAGAGAAAAGCTGGAACATTTTAAGACCAGCTGAAATAGTAGGGTAACAGAGAATTAATCTAAACTATCTCTGCCAAATCAGGACAGTTGGAGCATATGTGAAATATTCTGTTTTGTTGATCATATCAGTGGTGGGGCAAGTGAAAAAATACATCAAAACTTCCAGAGTGCTAGCAACACGTTAAACTGGGCATTCAACCTCTTACCCTATTGTGTGTAAAAACAACAAATCATAGGTTTGGGTAGAACTATTTTACATTCCAGGTATAGTAGCTGAAGTCCTGATTTAATTGTAAAACTGATTATGTAGACTATCATACATGTAAGCAATTTCAGTTCACCAACTGACATTTAAATCAATCTACAGAGTGAGCAGCTCAGAGGAAGGGACTCCACAAGAACATCTGTTCCCCTTTGCACCAAGAAGGATTAGATTGAAACTTTTTGATCTTAGCTTGCATATGTAAAAGCAGCAGTATGTCCTAAAAGGTAGCCTTGAAATCAACTGCTGTCTTCAGAGCCAGGAAGGTTTTCCCTTGCTTATCCCTGTGATACAGAGAAGGAAGGAATTCAAAGCAAGTCTCTCCTACTATGGGGATACATATCAAACACACAAACAGCACTCATTGAATAAATGCACCAGGGTGGGCATGTTAACTAGCATTATCCTCTGTTATTACTGTATAGTGCACCACTGTTACACTCCTCAACTAAGCTTCACTGTTTGACTTTCAGCTTTGTGCCTTCATTGTAAGAATATTTCTGGTGTTCTCTGGAAGGAGATACATGCATAAAGAACTTCCTACCTGTGAGAAGGGACACTGGCCAATTAGGCTTCCCTTTCCATGTAGGAGCTTTCTACATTTGCATGTTCATGCCCCAAAACGTCAAATCAGTGTTGTGTGATCAAGTAAAGCAGTAGTATACAGGGACTGTGATAGTTAGGATTACCCCATGCAGTCCTACAACCTCCTTCTACTCATTCACTGAGTTCACAGAAGGCATTGTGTGTTGAACTCTGCCCCCCACTGATTCTATAAGATACCCTCACATGTATTTGTGGGAAAGCTTGCTGTAAAAATTGCAAAAAAAAAAAAAAAAATTTAATTAAAAGACTATATTTCTGTAATGCTAGTGAATTTTAATTCAGTGAAGTAGAATTATTTTTTGTATTTTTCAATACATCATTTAAGTATCTGGAATTTGAACACTTGTTTGGGTTTTGAAAAACAAAATTAATCACTTAGGAATGCAAAAGAAATAACATTCTTTTTATTACATGTATTTACTTGCCCTTTGATGTTTGTGTCAGATTTGCTCATTTAAAAAGAAAATAATCCCACAACAGTCATTACAATTATTCAAGTTCAAACAGCAGATGAAATAAAACTAGATTCTTTCTTCTTTGAAGATCTGTTAGTTTTCTGTAGGTTTTTGAATGAATCTTCTAAAACACACTCTTTAGAAGGGAAATAAAGCAAAAAGAGGGCAAATCAACACCATGGGAATCGCTTCAGAAAGTAAAGCAATCATGCTTCCCTACACTTCTCTTTCTCACAGCACAAGGTACTGCCTTTTAAAAATCTCTAGAAGTCTTTTAACAGAAAATCTAATTATCTTCCAATGACTCTAATGAGAGGGAATAGAAAGGGTTTATTTACAGTGTATTTCAAGCAAAACCACAATAAAATATACTATAGTGCAAATAACAAAAAATAAATAAATAAAATAAAAATAGCAAAACAGCAGAGTAAAATCAACACTGTTTAAAAAACAGTTTCCATCTTTTGTCTGAAAGAATGAAACTGTCTTCATCTGATGCTTAAAGTAAAATGTAATACAGTAGCCCAGCTACATTTGCAAGGGTTCAGGGCACAGAACCCTTGCAAAAGTGGAAAAACCACAAATAACTCCCCCCCCATGATTCCCCTCCCATTATCCTTCAGAGCTTCCCCCATCTCATTCCTTTGCCTCTGACCCTGGCATTGGGTGGGAGAAGGAAAAAAACAACCTCAAAGGCTTACCCATACTTTTCCTTCAAACAGAGAAGAGGGAAGTTCTGAAGTCCTAACTACTTTGGGTAGCCATTTTGAGAAAGGAGCAGTTAAACAATCAGCAGCCAATACACAGCAGAATGTGCAACCAGATAGCAGAGAGGGCACATCTTCAGCAGTGGGAGGGGGCTTTGCTCACTCAAAAGGAAAAAACATCCATTTTGAACACAAGCCTTGCAAGCTTGGGGTAAGGAATGTAAGAGATGGGAGGATAAAAATGGGATGGAGAAAAAGCAAGCACATGCCTCGCATATAATCAAATTCATGAAGGTCAAACCCACAAATGTAGAGGGGGGACTGTAGTACTAGGCAGGCCTTCATGGGAAGGGAGTTCCATAACCAGTGGCAGTTATGGCATTATAAAAGCTTCAGTCAAGGATCTCATTATTTACAATTTGGAACCCCCCCCCCATCCCAATGCTGTGCAGTGCAGTGAAGGGGAGACACATTTTGCTGGCCTCCAGTGAGAGGGGGACCATAAGGAATCATGGCATGACACTGTGAGACATAACACTGAGAATTAGGGGGTAGAGTCTGAACTTGTTTAAGCCTTTGGCACCACCTGCTCTTCTTCTTTTTGGTATCTTGCTTGGGAAAGTCCTTCCTGATCAGTGATCAGTGTTCTGTGGAGGCCCAGAAATTTCTGTCCATCAAGGAGTCTTGGAACACTGGTTGAGACAGTGTGGTTTCTGAGCCTAGTCCCAAGATAGCACTCATTTGGCATGCTGTCTTATGGGCAGACTAGTGCCCAGCTTTTAATTCTTTATTATTTGGATTTGTTTTACTGTTTGTTTTAGCATCATTTGAAGCTTATTAGGATTAAGTTTTAATTTTGTCAGTGGATATGGTCCCCCTGCTGACCCACCGGGCAGGTTTTAATAGAAGTGATTGCAGCAGCTAGCTGCTGTATGGGAGTTTGGGGCAATTTTTTCTTTTTGCTCAGCAGCACAGCTCTTCTCAGCTGTTGGGGGGGTGGAGAGACTGCCAAGGCAGCAAATTTTGGGGTACAGGAAGTGAGCATTCTTAGTTCCTGCTACCAATTAGTGTGCTACTTTAGCAGACCTGTGCCTGTGGTGCTTATTCATCCATAGACCCTTCCTATCAGTTAAGACTTTCTTCTTTTTGACCTTCACTGTCCCTCCTCTCCACTTCTCATTCCTTTGCAGCATTATAATTGGGTCTCTCTGCATGATTTAGACCACAATTGGCACTGGAGGCAGCATGTGCATGTCCCTAGGCTGGGTCTCTATCAGACCACATGCTTCTAAATTTGTCTTTCTAGGCTGCTAATTGTGCACATGGCAGGCTTCCCTTAGCAACTAGACCTCTAATTGACCATGTGCACAGGCCACACTACTGTACTGGCTTTTCATCCCGGCAGGTGTCTAACAGGCCATGTATTCTATTAGGCCTCTGATAGGCCACATGATCTATTCTGCTAAGCCTTAAATAGACCACATGAGTAGGTCCGGCCTTGGTCTACTACTAGGTATTAGTCTATTGCTAGGTTTACGTCTGTTGCAGGCTCACGGGACCTTACTTGTAGTCCGCAGCCAATCTGTGATCAACACTGGTGGTTGGCCCTGCTAGGCACTGCCCCCCAAAACCCGTAGGCCTTGTCCCCCTGCCTCCCCATTGTTGCAAGTCAGCTTTGTGAGCCATTTACTCAAAAAGATGTTGGACCTGGTTTATTACTTCGGCCTTAAAGCTATCAAGTGTTGAAGTAGAAGAGACCATAGCCCCAACAAGGGGTCTGGTGGTTCAAAGGGTAAGAGTAAGCTTAGAAACCTCCACCCAAGTGCAATACACAAAAAGTCACATCTTCATCTGAGGATGGTGATGATTAGAACTGGTGATTTCTTTCTTTATATAATTGTACATAAATTTATATTAAATTTATATAAATATATAAATTCTTTATATAACTCTCTCTATATAAATTGAACATAACAATAAACCAATATTTTGGGCCCAATTCCTGAATGATGTTTTCTACATTTGGAAAGATGATGTAGATGAAGCAGATCTCACATGTTTCTACAACACAGTCCATTCAATCAATATAAATATGAAATTTGACTTTCATTTCAGCATCAAAGAGGTCTCATCACTTCCCTATATAGAAAACCCAGTAATGACAACACCCATCTCAGATATGATAGCTCACATCCCAGGGCAATGAGATACAACCTCTCCTATGGACAGTTCCTCAGGCTAATATAAAATTGCCATAACGAGGAAGAATTTCAAAAGGTGCTCCAATTATAGTCCAAAAAGCTTATTGAAAGAGGGTATCCGTAAAAGGTGGTTTCCCAGGAATTTGTTAAGGCAGCTGGTAGACCCCAGTTAGAACTACTACAGAAAATAGCACAGGCCACAGTGCAAACACCTCCACTGTGTTTTCATATTCCTTCAAATTACAAAAAGTATACAAAAGTTCATTTTTAAAAAATTGGCTTATATTCCAGGGTGTTAAAAAAAAAAAGCCACAGATCTCCTACAAAAGGACAAAAAATATCAACAATACTATGTTTTAATACTGATTTCAGGGAGCCTAAACAAATGCCCAAAAATACTATAATGGATGCAGATAGTCCCACAGGACACTATCTCTGTGGTCATTGCTTATCTTATAAACACACATCCAAAATGACTGAATATATAAATCATAATGACCAACAGATATATATGGGCCCACTTACCACATGTAATAGCAGTTTTATAATGTATGCCATTCAGTGCAAGTATTTTAAAAAAAAGTGTGAGGAAGCAACACTAGGACTCCTAAAAAACTGATTAGGCAAACATCTCTCTAATTTAAGGAGTAAAAGAATAGAGGCTTCTTTGGTCAGTTAGTCAGAACATCAACACTTTGCATCAGATTTTAGGTTTTCAGTTCTTGTGAAAAATTGCTAATAGTAATGAAAACATCCTGATGAGTAAGGAAGTGGAATGGATTTTAAAACTGACATCCTTGATACCAGGAGGTCTTAACTCTGGGCATTAAAAAAAGAAGAAGAAGCATGGCAACTTTTCAGCCAGATTACGTCAACCGTCATTGAAATTAGTAACACTACATTCTCTAGCTCCTCCCCTTATTTCTACAATCTGTTGAAATGTATAAATATTTTTAAAAATTGAGTGTGTCTCCCTTTATTGCTTATCAGTCTTGCTTATGGAGAAAGAATATTTGCAATTCTAGATTTTTTTCTATTAATTTGATTAATGGTATGTATATAATCTGATAATAAAACACTATACTGTATTATGGTAATTTATTAGTAATATATTTTTATTTATGTGTTGTCCTTTTGTAAAAGATTTTAAGTGAATATATATGTATGTGCATTTTTTTTAATATATCCCCTGTTTATTTACAGGCCAAAATTCATTTGGCTTTCTTTAAATAATAAATTGGATCATCTATAAGCACCTGGAGCCCTGTCTCCCTCTGCTGATTCACTCTATGTTCTTCTCAGCATCTATTCCTGTTCCATCCCTGGGTACCAACTTATGGAAAATTCTGAAGCCCAGGTACTCTAAGGACCCATATAATGTTGACAGAATTCAAAGCCACAGCCATTTATTCTGGAATCTTGCAGCACCTTTGAGACTCAGGCCATTTCCACACTACACTGCTATAGTGCTATTATTCCACTTTCAATATCCTGTGGGTTTGTAGTTTACTGAGGCCAAAGAGCTTTCCGGCTGAGAATTCTAAATGCTCCTCCCTAAACTGCAAACTCCAAAATTCGATATGTTACCCTGATTTCTGGGGTCCCTTGGGGGACATCTCAATGTGCTCCAAATAATGGGGAATGGGAATCAGCCAAACCACAAGCTGCAGCACTACAAGAGGCAACGTAACCTAGCAAGATCTTTAAACCCAATTTTTACGAGGTCAGGCCAAGCCAAAACCCAAGCAAAATTGTCTAATAAGATGATTTTGTTGAGGGGAATTCTCTCATGCATGCACACAAGATACACACAATCACACATTAACATAAGAGCTAGCTGAAAGAGAAAGGGAGGAAAAATTATAGAGAGGCTCAGGGATTTGGGGGGATTTATCATTACCAGTCCAGAAGAGTAGTGAAGAGCAGAAATGTATTTTGGCTTAGGTAGGATCTAAGGGCAGTTCTCATTCAGGTAGATCTTCAAGAGACTGCACTAGGCCTCCTCAAATCAGGGGTATTTGTACCCTGAAAATAGCTTGTGGCTGTGAAGGTTCCAGATGCAAGACAAAGGGATCCTGTTGTGGACAATGAGTCTTTCGCCAGTTGATGGGCTTCGTGCTTTGATTGACAAAGACATGATGAATGTTGTAATAGCTATCTATTGTGGGTGCTGTGAGGACAGAGGAAAGAATCCAGGTGTACAAGGGATGAATAACTGTCAATCAGTGTCCTGGTCCTCATAGTTGGATTCCTTGGAAAAGTCCAGCTTCTATTTAAGCCTATTATCCACAGGAATGGTGTGTATTTGCCTGACAAATGACTCCGTCTTACTTACCTGGAGGAATTTGAAGCTGACCTATGCTTCTCACATTTACAGTCAAATTCTTTCCCTCGCTCAGTTTGACCTCTCTGTCACCTCTCAGGCTTGAACTTGATATCAGAGCCAATAAAATGTGTTGCCAATTACATATGATGCCAGTTAGGTATGGTGCCCATCCAAACCATACTGATATTGGGGACCCCCAAAGAGGGGCCTTACAAATAGGATGTTGAAAGTAGAATAATAGCACTATAACAGTGTAGAATGGAAATGGCCTAACTTAGAGGAAGAAGTTGATAGCATAAGCTTTTGTAGACTTAAATATACTAGATCAGATGCATGGAGTGAATTCCCTAGGAACAGGAAGTGCTGTTGTTCCTAAACACTTCACTCCATGCATCTGATGAAGTGGAGAAGTCTGTGAAAGCTTATGCTACCAAATTCTTCATGTGAGTTAGTCTCAAAGGCACTACAGGATCCATTTCCATACTGACCCATACCTTGGTAGCTGCTTCAAAAATAATCTATGAAAGGGCTTCTTATTGTTGCATACCTAGGGTGAATCTATCAAGAGGTTTTCCAGGAAAGATTTGTTGAGAGAGTGAGTTGCCATTGCCTTCCTCTGAGGCTGAGAAAGGAAGACTTGTCTATGGTCACCTAGTGGAGATTCTAACAGTACTGTCTAGAGTCCTAGTCCAGCCCTCAAACCACTACACTATGCTGGTCACTGCATGTTTATCCAACACGACTCCTAGTCCATGGTGAGATAGTCTACAAATGGCAAAAAGAGCTGGTCATACAAAAAACTAAATGTACCTTTGTAGAGCCAACAGTATTAAAAACACAGCAAAACTAATACTATTTTAGATGAAAGCCCAATCAGTCCAGCATTCTGTTGTCACAGTGGCCAACCAGTTACTTATAGAAAGTCCATAAGCGTGACATGCAATAGCTTCCTTGTCTTCAAATGCCCTAGCACATGCCTCAGCAACTAGCATCAATACAAATGCTGCCTCTCATACTGGAGAGAATGCATCCATTTCATGATCAGCAGCCACTGATAGCCTTGTTGTCATGTGCCTTCAAGCTATTTCCGACTTATGGATACCCTAAGGTTAAGTGTGTGCACCACACCCTTTCTAGGGCTAAGTGTGTGTGACACACCCAAAGTCACTCAGTGGGTTTCCATGACTTAGCAGAGAATTGAACCCTGGTCTCCAGCATCATAGTTCAATATTCAAACCCCTCCAGCATGTTGGTTTTCACAGATAGCCTTACCCTCTACATGTTTTTCTAATTCCTCGTATGAGCAATTCAAGTTGGTTTACATATACACATACAGAATAAATAAATTCCACATCTGAACTGTGCTTTGTATAGAGAAGCAATTCCTTTCATTTGTCCTGAACATCCCCTACTCATCTTCACAGGATGATCTTGGATTCTAGTATTATAATAATGGAGGGAAAGTTTCTTTCTATTCACTTTCTTCATGCCATGCATAATTTTATCCACCTCTATCATGTCTCTCCACAATCACTTTCAAAGCAAGTTTATTTCCTAATAATTTCCCTCCCAATAATTTCTACTATAAATTTTACTTTTTCCAGAACAGCTGCTCTGCTTTGGCAGTTTAGTGTATTGACCCAAGACAGGGTAGTTGGCTTATACAAATCAAATAACTACCTCACATCACTTTTAAAAAAAAAACTAACCTAAAAGGTTAGTATCCTATATTTCAATCATGGCCAGACAAGTGAGGTCTTCTTAGCAAGCTACTTAAATTTTTGCAAGGCCATAAGTTTTGTGGGCTTGTTTTGAAGTCTTAAACGATTCTCACTTAAGAAGAACCATAAGAAACATAAGAACCATGACAGATTAAATCAAGGATCTCTCTTCTCCAGTATCCAACTGTGGTCATCTGGATCCTTTGAGAAACCATATGAAATGTTTCTCCTGTTAAGAATGAATGGGGGAGCAAATTTATTCCTTTCAAAATATTGATTTTATGCCCAAATTTGAGAAGGAACATCCAAAAGTTCAGGTATGTGTTGGGTAGAAGTTGGTAATTTATATATGTCAGTACTTCTCAGTGGCCACATTTCACCTGCTTCTCCTTCAAATCACACAAATCATAAGTTTAAAAACTGAGCACATGTAACAAATTGCCTCCTTGTGAACTTTGTTAGGCTTCTTGTGGAAGCAAATATTCACACTGTACATGGGCGGTGGGGCAAATTACTGATGTCTTGGCACGTCACACAAGTTGTCTAGTCAACAGAATAGAACATCTTTAATGAACTCTTTAGGACACATTCTCAAAACAAAATTTAATTTTTGACAATAAGGCCAAGCATATATATGTCATAATGAACAGAATAGTGCAGTCCACAAACATTTGAATAAAAAATTAGCATTCTTTGATTAAATTTTTCAGCTCCAGTTATAAGCACTGCATTATAATAACAGCAGTCTGACCTTCAAGGATTTGTGCATAAATTTAAAAATGGGCATGATGAGGAAAAACTCATGTTTGAACTGTATAACCTTTTTATTAAATATTTTATTGTTATTTTCCCTTGTTCCATCATTATTTTTGGAAGTTCTCTGATCTAGCCTATCATTTTTCACATGTATAAAAGTAACAGCATTTTTTGTATACTCCTAGCTTGAACTGAGGGGCCACTACTGTGAACTAGGTAGGAAGCCTTTCCTATTATTATCTTGCTTTCTGGATACTGATGTTTCACAATGTATGACTGATGTCCTATGCACTCTTACTTTGAAGAAGTCCTATTAAACAAACTGGATTTTACTTTGGAATAATCGTATACAAGATTGGGCTGTTCATTTTCTAAAACTTTACAATGAAAATCCATCAGTGTAAATATTTTCAGTGGTGAGATCATGCTAATGTTGCTGTTGTTTTTTAAAAGTTCTATTCCTTCTTGTTATCTTCAGAAAGAAGGTACAGATGAAGGGAGACAGGATGAGTAGGTAAACTCTGAGCTACGAAGCAAGAAGCAGCTTGCAGTTATAACATTTGCTGTTGTTGTGGGAAGGAATGCTTTTGTGGATACAACCTTTTTCTGAACAGGTACAGAGAGTACCATTTTATCAGCAATGATCAAGTATAACATAGTCTGTTTACAAATGTAGGCCAATATTCTGTACAATATACTTAGACCCATTACGCACCAGACTGTTATAGTGCTATTATCCCGCTTGCAACATCCTATGGAATCCTGGGGTTTGCTGTTTCAGGAGGGGCCCGCCAGGCCCTCCCAAAACTGCAAACCCCAGGATTCCATAGGATGTTGCAAGTGGAATAATAGCGCCATAACAGTCTAGTGCAGAAATGGCCTTAGTTAAGTATGCTTAAGTAGTTAAGTATAGCCAATTATACTAGGTAGTAATTGTGAATATGGAGCAGTTATGGATGAATAAATGTAGACAACCCTTCTATATTCACAATCACTACTTAGTCACGATGGTGACATGATTGCTATAATTGTAACTCCCCTCCGCAGCCCACTTTACTGGGCATCAGCTGTATGGGAAAGAAGGAGGTCCATTCTGTCAGAAATTGGAGCATGGGTATGGGATGTTTCCCTCTGGTCTTGAGGGGTCAGGCCTGGAAAGGTTACTTAGTTACACATGCTTTACTAAGTAGCTGATGTAGCATACTAGTCATAGGTATCAAAAGCTGTACAACCTTTTGTTGTTTCATTTAAGAAAACCACTTCAGTTGTGTATAGTATTCAGTGGCTCCAAGATGGTGGTATCAAGTTTGAGCCTCAAGATGTTAGTAGTGGAATAATCCTGCGTGTGCCCCTCTCCTGACACTTCTATAGACTGATTCAGTCGTACCTAATGGAATGTGGAATAATTTCATTCTGTACTGATGGAGTGTGTTGGGATATATGTTGCTCTCCTCTGAATTTATAAGCTGAGTTTGTGTTATCTATTTGTATGCTGAACACTGATCTGAGGACAAGAGAAGTGGGGCCAAGAGGCTAAGAAACTGTCTTACTGAAGAAATCAACAGAAGACAATATGTTACAAGTGATGTTAGCTGAGCAGTGTACCTTCTGGTGCATCTATAGATTTGTTCTGGGGATTCCCCCCTCTTACTTCAGGTGAGACCTTCTGGCAGACTTATATGATGGTAGCAGAAAACAATGATAGCATTCTGATGAAGTTGATAGTTTTAATTTACTGTAATGCATCCCTCTGGGCTATAGAGAGTAATCAAAACGAGGTTCAGAAAATGGGAACTCTATTTGGAAAGCAAAGGATAGGAGCTGGGGTATAAATCCCTATTTACCTTATTCTCATGTGTGAGAATAAGAAGCTAGATTTTTTTTCCCTCACCTAGTGCTGGGCAATATATTTTCTGTCCATCTCTTCACAATTTTTGTATTTGCAAAATGATTTCATACATTGCACAAATTGTTTCAATTGTGCAGATAAATTATAACTACTGTCTTATCATGTATACTGTTAAATATTAGAAGCCTTAGATGAGGAATTGCATGCCATACACTGATCAGCCATGCCTTTGCTGCTTGTTACGTCCGTGAGATTTGCTTTACAAAGGTGAAAGAGATTTTTGCACACATTACAGAAACGTTGACGAAAAACCAAGTGCCCCTAGCCTTACTCTCGTGTTGCTGTGAGATGAGATCCTCTCTTGTCATGAAAGACAATAGCAAATATTCTTCACATTCCCCCCAGAAGTCAGCAGCTGTGGGCCTTGGCCTGATACCTATGTAGTCAGGCCCACTACACATGTTAAAGGTTTTGTTTCCATATGTGCAAATCTAATATGGAGGGATACATTTGGCTTTTAAAAAAAAAATCATGTCTATCAGCTCAAAAGATTCTGGAATTCTTCCTGAGCAGCTGAAGCTTATTTTGTAGTTGCGTCCACAGCCTCTCTGAATGAATCTCCCATTTCTCTTATTTATTTCTACAGTCTGAATTTTTTCTCCTGACAATACATCATCAGAGAGCACAGTATTGATCCTGAGAGAGCCATCCTGCTGAATGTAACATTAGAGGTTCACATGGCTGTACTTTCCTTCTTCCCCACTTTGCTCTACCCTGAGTTCATTGACAGGTGAAATATTTACTGCCTGATATACGTAAACTCAAGAGTCTGCAATGTGCTGTTCTTCCTGTATCATTTTCACAGTGTAGAAAATGATTAATTTATCCAAGTGTTCATTTCATTTTCTCTGTTCACATATCAGGATTTGGTAGGAAATCTCTATATCTTTTGTCTACCTCTGCAAATGCTTAGCAGAGCCTTAAACATGACAGAAAAATTCTAAATACATATTCTCCATGCCAAATCTGTCTATCCAACAGTATCTCAGTTTTTTATATAGTCAGAAGCAAAATGGAAGAGCAAACCACAATTATAAAGTCAACAGAATAATACAGCCCTTCATAAAACATACAGGAAATTTAGATATAGAGGAGCTGAAATTGACACAGTATATTTAGATACAATAACCTTAAGTTTAGTAGCTGAGGAATTTATATGTAAGTACATACTTATTTATTTGGGAGCTCCAAAGTAACCTGGAGATCAAACCCTGTAGAGCTGTTACACCAGAACAGATACGATGGTTTGCAGTGGATGTGATTTGCATATTCAGGTAGAAATCATGGAATTATGGGTCATCGTAATGGCATGCATGCATGAATCTGCCCCACTTGACTTATAATGTCATGGAATATTCTTACCCAATAAGCTGTAGAATTACTTACATAAAATAGACAGGGATAGCAATAGATATATGCACAATAAATGCGTTTATATTGATTTTATTTATTTATTTATTTATTTATTTAATTGCATTTATATTGATTTTATTTATTCTGCCCATTTCACCCAATGTAGGCTAAATGATGTAGAGAGTGAAAAGAACTAAATCTGGTCTGAATATTAAACACACTGAACTGAGCTCTCATTAGAATTTTGCCAAAAACAAAATTTGAAGCCATTTGGGAGACCAGGTCTTCCACTGCACTTCCCTGAAATGCAGCATGGGTACTTTATTTGCCAGTGTATAAGACTCACTTTCCCCCCAAAAAAAATACTGTTTGAAAATGAGATGTGTCTTATATGCCAGTGTGTCATATACACCGGCAAATAGTATTTGCCAGTGTATAAATAGGGTGCATCTTATATGCTAGCAAATAAGATACCTCACCAAACTACAGATCTCAGGATTCCATAGCATGGAACCATGACAATTAAAGTGGTGTCAGATTGCTAGAACTGTGCCATGCAGACACAACCATAGGTCAGTAGAGCACAGATTCATACTTCAGGTATTCTTAGAGGAACACATGGGGGGGCAGATGGAAATGTCAATGTTAGGGACATTCCCTTCAATCTCTGTCCTCCCATGTTGATACGGAAGCTGTTACCACATTTAGATAAAAACAGTTGCAGTCCACAATGGGACTGGAAGCCCTGTACAATAAGTGTACCCAATCTTGCAGAAGAATACATCAACACAGCCAGATGTAGCTGACACCTTTGTCTTCATCTGACCTCCATTTGAGAATGTTAGAAGAGGGCTACTTTGCTGCACTGACCTATGCCAATTACTTGTTAAACAGCATAGATAGATAGACAGACAGACAGACAGACAGACAGACAGATAGATGTAAGGGGATGCTCATTAAACAAAATATACCCTTCATTTTCTTTTGCATTCCCTTCTCCAAGATATTAATTTTTAGGTCTCTCAAATGAAACCTTGGAGCAGCCAAGGACAATTGTGGTCCTTAATATGCATTCAGCCTACAAGAAGTATCAGCCTAGTCAGCACTGTCAGTGCTGAAGAGTAGCCTGCTGTGTATCTTTGTTGCCAACTCCAGCTTGAGAGGTAAAGAAGCCACTATTTCCAAAAGGTTTCCCCATATCTTTGAATTATGTCTTCTCAGCTGATTCCACAAGCTTGCATGGTTCTAAGGGCTGTTGGCTTTGATCAGCATGAGTCAAAACTATTCAGCCTACCTCAGTGGCTTGAACAGCTGTCTTACAAAAGGGGCATCTAACCAAGAAGATGCATCTCCAATGTCCCTAATCTCTCCCTTCTCAGATTTCTAGCTTAGCTTGCTTTTCTTTGTAAACTTCCTTGGAGATCCAATGTGGTATAGTAGTCTGAGCACTAGACTACAACCCTGGAGACAGAGTTTGATTCCTTGCTCAGCCATGGAAACCCACTGGGTGACCTTGGGCTCATCACACCATTTCAGCTCCAGAAGATCCTGTGATAGGTTTGCTTTAGTCGTAAGCCATAAGTCAGAAATGACTTGAAGACATACAATAACTACAACACAACAACAACAAAGCTACCTTGAGTCTATGCCAGGAGGAAGGTGGCATACAAATTATATAGACATGGATGTTCATTCATTCATGGAACAATATAATGGATTTGGTGATGGAAGCATATTGGAGCACACTTGTTGCTTTACAGAACAACTAGAAGTGGAAGGCATCCAACTGTGGAGAAGGAATTGAGAAGGGACATATTAATGGCAAGTTGTGCTCAGTCAGACCCACATTGCCTTGCTAGAAAAGGTCTCTCTCACATTAGCCACTTACCAAATGAGTAGCAAGGAAAAGGGAGTAGCTGCCAAGTACTACTGTTTAGTATTCACTGAAGGCTTTTGAAATAATTATTGTGAACCAATTGAAATTCCCCTTAATATTTGGTGTGACTGGGAGGGGACATACATAAAAGGAAGTCATTGATAAGGATATTTTATGGTAAAGCAATCTCAAAAACTATATGAAAATATATGAGTATGTTGACTGGGCCAGCAATTTTGTTTTCATTTTATTTGCAAGCCTGGGTTACAGTGGTAATAATTTATATTTGAGCTTTCAAAATTAGCTTTATATAAAAAGACTGCCTAGCATTGTTCCTATGCAGCTCATGAGAGGCAGTTTTGATTGAAGCTTTAATAAAATTAACACTACTTTCTTGACTTATTTTCCTCTTTTCTTCTTAATCTTCTCTTCAAGATTAAGCTCATCAGCACTTGACAAAAACTGCAAATAACAGCCAGATGCAGGAGTTGGCTTTATCTTTTTATGCAAGTATGTGGTGCTAATTAGTGCAAATTGATTAAACTTTAATTGCCTGATCCATGGCTAATTAATATTTATAAGATGAATGAGTAAGAAAACCAGACATTTATTAAAACACTTTAATGATTTTTCATATGTTTTGACAAAGCAAAGCAAATAGACGTTAAGAGTCAAAGGGAGCCAGCCATGATGACTTCACTGTATCTGCTCTGCTTTTACCTCTGAAATACTCTTTAGGGAACCTTTTTCTCTCACTCCATTATACTGATTATGCACTTGCTTCCAACAATCACTAGCATGAACTCTGCTTGACACACTGGGCCCATTCTCACTACACAATTATAGCGTTATCATTCCATTTCAACTGCACGGTCACTTCCTATAAAATCCTGGGATGGTTAGTTTAGAGAGGGACCAACAAACTCTGGCTGAAAATTTTAAATACATCTTTCTAAACTAGCAGTCCCAGGATTTCATAAAACAGAACCATGAAAGTTAAAGTAGACTGATAGTGCCATAATTATATAGTGTGAACAGACCCACTGTTAAATAGTTCAGTGAGTGAAGCTGTAGCACAACACATATAACTTAATGCAAGTGTCACCATCCAAAAGCTAATGTATAGATAGTAACTGCAGAACACTTAGGACATTTTCTAAACACAAAAAGACTATATTGGTGTCACCACTGTAGTTGGAAGGGGGAGCAAAATGCAGGCATTGTCCCCAGGTCAAAATTCTTCCCCATTCCAAAAGAAGTTTTCCTTCAGTTCCCAAATTTCTAGCCTTGCAGAATCACTTACACCTAGAAATCTTACAGTTGCTATGTTTGCAATCCCTTGATAACTTTGCCTGCCCTTTTTCTTTGAATGCCTATATTGTATTTTCAAATTCTTGACTGAAATTTTAAGTAACTGCAGTGGTAGAAATTTGAGGAAAATTTCATTTGGGCGGCACAGTTCTTATTCTTGCCTCACTCCGTCCCTCAGCTACATATCTGGTCAGTGTACAACTTTATTTTGAATAAGGGATTATCATCTTCCATATAGCTATCTAGTGGGTCACTTTAAGAGAGAAGCAGAAGAAATATCTAGGTACAAGGTGACTGAAAAGTAACGATGGTGATGATGACAATGATTTCAAAATGGAAGCAAACAGAATTAAGATATTCTCTTCAGCTATCCCATTTTCTAAGGGCTAGACCAGAATTGTCATGGAAGCAATGTTTTAGATTGCGCGATAGCGTCATCTCTGTTATAGTTATGATTTTGATGACACAAAATGAAACGAGATGGCTACAGATATCCTCATACTGCTAGTAACAACTATGTTGATTTTTTTCAAAAGAGGAAGAGGAGGAGGACAAGGAGGAGGACAGTAGGTTTGGGATGGATTTTTTTCCACTTAATGAACTAAAATGAGATTAAATCAAACAGATTGTTGTTGGTTTTTATTGTTGTTTTGTAATCTGTCCAATCATTTCATCTCATTAAGGACAAAAAACCCCTAAGCTTTTTTTCAGAACTCCTGCCTCCATTTCTACTCCAACAAATTGACAAAGGAAGGTGGTCCAAAGATATCAGCCCTTCTCTAACCTAGAAATAAGGATACAGGGCTTGTATACTTAAGCATATCATGGTGTACAGATATATACCCTGAGAAGTTTTCCCTCCCCCAATGCAAAAAATGCAAAAAAAAAAAAAAAAGGATAATCAACTGGCATTTCTGAGTGAAACTAGGCAAAGGATTTTACCCACATCCCTTGATTAAAATTTGGGAACTGCTTCAGGGGCCACCCATCACCCATCTGTGTTTTGAATCATTAGCTAAAACATGACAACTCATAAGGCTTTTTCACATATTAATCAGCAACAGATCCAGATTTGCCACTGATTGTACATTTGACAGGGAGCTGCAGCTAATCCTAGTTCTTTAATGAATGTGTCTTATGCAGTTACATTATGCGAGTACTTGCACGTACATGTTTTTGCACTCACATTTTATATGTACATTTTTAAAGCCTTAGGCATACAGTTAATATTAATGTAACGTAATTCATATGACCAGGATGATCCGGTTTGACCATGATAGAGTGAACTTCCCACACATGAACACACACAAGAATTGGGAGAGCCTGAACCAGAGAGGGACTTGGAATGAGCCAGGAGACGAGCTCTCCTACTGAAAGGAAAGCCTGACAAGTAGACAACGCACAGAGAGATTTAAAAATAGCTGAGTTTAAGCATCCCATCTCTCTTCCTCAATTACTCTACCTTTGTTGGTTTATCTGTGTTTTCTCTAACTCCTGATACTCTAATTCTCTCAGTGTACTCTTACTCAGCTTCTCAACTTGCACCCACTTACCTGCTTTTTACCAAAGTGCTCATCCTACTAAGTACTTTCCTGATCCCTAGGTGCAGCTAATCCTGCACCCACCTACCAAGGTGATAATCCTAACTTGCTTGCTAGAGACTAGACAGGAAAAGTCAGAAAATAACTATAAAGCCTAAATAAGAGAGAGCCATGTTGAAGAAAAGTTTGCTTAGACCAAAAAAGTTGTGAGTATCAAGGAATGGCAAGTTAAGTTAAACATATAAAAAAATATTCTGAGCCATATTCAGAGAGGAGAAGGAAGGAAGGAAGGAAGGAAGGAAGGAAGGAAGGAAGGAAGGAAGGAAGGAAGGAGGAAGGTGGCAGTACCTCTAAAACTAACTTTTCAAAAAAAAAATTACATGAACTTCAGTAGATATAAACCCACTTCTTTGGATTTAGTACCAATTAAGGCCTCAGGCAGAAAGCATACTTATACAGTTGAGAAAATGGGATAGAATGAATAGGATCCAGAAGGATCCAACTCATGTCCTCTATCCTAAATTTTCAAAGCGCTGGCCAAGGTGATGCAGGCCTTTCAGATCTTTACAGCTGTTAGTGTTAATGCGTGGATTGAGTAAATCTGCTTGCCAAAAATCAGTTTCCCAGAGCTAAAAACTCTCTCTGTGAGGATTCTTTTTGTTGTATGTGCAATAGCAAAGACTCTTGTGTTAATATTTGTAATATGCTGTGAAGCCATTGTCTTTGTTCATACCTCTACTAATGGATTAGAATTTGTGAATATAATTCAGTTCAGCAGTTTCTCTTTCTAGTCTTCCTTTGTATTTCCCTTGGTGAAACACAAGGAATCTTCTTGTGCTCCCCAGCAGCTGACACAGGGAGTAATGACCTGCTAGTGATAAAGAGGATGTGGACTATAAAAAACTTTGGTCTGATCTAGCACACTGCTTCTTCATCATTATCTCCTCCTCCTACTCTATGTTTCAGCCCCAGTTCTTCAGTTATGACCCTTACTTGGATTGTCATTAGCAATTGTTCTACACATTTCACCCACACCTTTCAATTAAATCTAAAATGATAAAAAAAATGAATAAAGTGTGTTGATTATTTTAAGCAGGTCCTCTAATTCATTCATTCACTCATTTGTTAAATTTATCCCATATCCTAGAATCTGAAGCACAATACGTTGGCCTCAGAACTCATGAAGTAGGTCATCCGGTGACTTTCACAACCAACAAGGAATGTCTTTCTTTGATATTTACGAGATAGATCTACATTTTGTTTCACATAAGCATCTCTCCTGAACCAGCAGAGAAAATAGAATATGAATATTCTTTTATAAAAATATAAGTGAGAAATTAGAATGCTAGCTTAAGCGTTTCTCCTAAGATCCTACTGCAGGAAAGAAAGCAAAGCTTCCACATAGCAGTTTCAGAATACTGGGGGGGGGGGGGCAGAGAATCACCTGTAACTCACAGAATTTTATTAACATTAGTGTTGATTCTAGGCAGGTGACAGCATGAAACCAATAAATGGAAAAATATACAATTCTAGAAATCAAATTATCTTATTCACATATAAGAGAAATTTGGACCTGTTTTTTAAAATTATTTTATAGTTAGGGTGATTTTAAATGAATCTGTATAGAACAAAACAAGAGGTAAGAGGCAGTGGACCTCTGGGGATATTGTTGGACTTCACTACCGTCAGCTCATTGGTCAAATATTATGTAAGTCAAAGTGCAACATCTGGAAGACCACTGGTTAACCATTCTGATATAGACCATCTCCAGCAAGAACAAGCTCATGTGGATACTTTCAGGAGGTATTAATAAAAATAGTTTCAATTTATTGTAAATGTACTGTGCCTTTTCAGATATAAATCTTAGATAATACATAGTATGACCTGTAAAGCATCTCAGCTGTATTTATTTTTAGTTACTCACTATATCATCCTAATTTTCATTTTTCCCAAAAGCATCTGATGCTCCAAAAAGCATCTTCACTCTGAGGCTTCTAAATATCATTTTCTTGGGTCTGACCCAAATCCTGCAAGTCAAATAAGATTAGTTGTTCAAAAAGAGCACACTAAGAACAGTTTAGAGATCATCATAATGTTATCACCGTGAACTGGCCTGGCTTCGGTAGACATTAGATATCATTTTGATATCACAATTCGGCCACATTTTGCCACCCTCAGCCAACTGTTTGTGAGGCCCCTGAACAAGCACAGAGCTAGGAATGGCTATTAATTGCTAAACATTCCTTGTCCCACCTAAGCAAGCCAGACACAGCCAGATCTTGCTTTAGGAGACCTCCTGAAACAAACACTTCATTAAGGATGCATGCTAATACAAAGAGCCCCCTGCCCTGAGCAGGCACTCTGGCGAGCTGGACACTCCACCGCCCAGGCAAGCTGCATCTGCATACTGGTCGTTCCTTTGTCAATTCCAACTTAACTCAATCATGTTAAATTCTGACCTTTCGGAGACATTGTCTTGCACTCAAACCTCATTGTTCTCTCCCAAGTACAGACTAGCCCACGGTCATATTTTCCCCCATAAAAACCTCCAGTTCCAAGAGCTTCCTCGGACCGCTCGGATCGCTCCGGACTTCCATCCAGCCTTGCTGCCACTTTGTCGAGCGAACTCCCCTCGGCCACCATGCTGAGTTTCTTCCCTTCCATCTTCAATCTCTTCAGGACCATGAGAAAGGTGTCATATCACCCATTTCCCCCGAAAATTCTTATTTCTTAGTTAGTGGTGTGGTTGTGTTGTCTTAAGTGTTTGTCTGTCTTTAATAAAACATCATTTTTGCTATTTTAAAACTGTCTGACTGCTTGACTGACCTGACCCCGTATACATAGGGTTACAAGATCCTCGCAAAGTTACCCTGCCTCTCGCTAGCTTAAGTGAGTGCTCCAGTTAATTTCCCCATCTTTGCTTGTTGTTGTTTGGTTATTTGGGCGTCCCTCCCGGGACCCCCAGCACACAGGGTAACAATAACACACAAATCAATGGTCTGAAATACAGTATCATACCATTTGAAGTCTTTAATATGGGAACAAAAATTTTCTGTGTGCATACATCTTAAAGTACCTAATTCTATTTTGCTATTTTGCTATTTCACTTACTTTATTTAACTATCATTCATCTGCTGTTCTCTCCCTTTTGTCTAGAGTAGACTGTTGAGTTTTCAGAAGCTGTGCATCCCTTTAATGCTAGTAAGGTGTGAACTTTCTTTGGCTCAGTTCAGAATCAGCATGGTAGAAAGGTGCGTTCTCAGAGCAGGAAGATAATTATTTGCTAAAGTTATCTCGCGGCATGAAAAGCTGGCAGGTCTGCTGCTGATGGTGCCTCTCCTTAATAGTCGCATAGGGACAGAGGGAGGATGGGGGTAGTTCGCCCCAGGCAGCAATGTTTTTGGGCATCCAGGCTAATAGCCACACCCCCACACACCATGGCCACATCCCTACGCACCGTGGCCATGCCCCCATGCTGCAGCCATGCCCCCATGCACCGTAGCCCCCCTCCATCCCCGTCTCCACACTCCAAACTCTGCCACTGCTGCATAACATTGTTGTTGCTGTTGTTGTTGTTGTTTGCCTTCAAGTTGTTCCTGACTTATGGCGATTCTAAGACAACTCTATCGTGGGGTTTTCTTGGCAAGATTTGTTAAGATCCTGCTTGCTATTGCTTTCCTCTGAGACTGAAAGAAAGTGACTTCCTTAAGGTCACACAGTGGGTCTCCATGGCTAATAAAGATTTGAGTCCTGATTTCCCAGAGACCTAATTCAACATTCAAACTACTATAGTACACTGGATCAGATCAGGACTACCACTTCAAATGTTATTTTTTTGGTCCACCCATTTAGAAATCTCTGTGGAATAGAAAATGGTTGTAAAGTATATCCTCCATATCCACAGAGGATACATTCCTGGACTTACCATGGATAATGAAAAATGCAGATACAGTGAGCCCTTCATGTATGTGGAAGTTCTGTTCCAGGAACCCATATAAAAAGAGAGACACAAATGATCATATACCATAACACCTAATAGCGGTGATGTGTACACATGTCCACATGCATGCCAGTCACCACCATTTTATATATAGGTGTGTGACACTTCACATGAACACAAATTCACACATGCCTGGGTTGTGTTTGAGGAGAGCCCCCTGTAATAACAAATGCTATTTTTTTCAGAGCATTTTACAAGCTGAAGCACTTTATAAGCACAAGCATTTTACTGTAAAGTACTGTACAAGCACAAGAATTTTACAAATGTGTACTGTACTGTACTCAGATCACATAACCAAGACATTCTAAGCAACAAGGTAGTATATACCATGTGTATACAGCAAAAAAAACATTCGATAGCTCGGACAACGTGAGACAGTGCAGGAGAGTAAAAGAATGGTGCACCATGTCTGGAATTATCCCTGTCTTCCATTTTCCATGAAATATTGCTCAGGAATTTCCATTTTGGTTACGTATTTCCCTTTATTACTTCAATTTCCATTTAATTTCTATTAAATTAAAATTAATATTTTTGGACTGCATTTCAGAGCGGGTAAGTGAAATCATGCATACTGGTCACCTGGACATGGGGGAAATACTGTACATTAAACACACACACACACACACACACGGGAGAACTGACCTGAGTAGGGGAAATATTTAATTCACCAAACAGAAGACTACTTATAATTAGATCACATTGTTCAGAATTGTTAATGAAAGATTTAGTGAGAATAAAGAGATTTAACATAACAAAGTTTCATTTACACAACACAATTATTAAATTTTCTCCATATATGTAACAAACAGGAGACATTGGGCATCTGATCTCTCAAAAACTGTTTCAATGGCATTTCATTTTTCACTTTTCAAGTAGAGAAAGGAAAAATTTTGGGGGCAGATGGGCCTCTTTTACCTTTATCTTTGCTTTACAAAATAGACAAACATTACTGTAAACCAGCCAAATATTACTGTAACATGATTACTAGATTGAAAAAAGAAAGATAGTCATGATGATCCAGGAGAGAAAAAAAATCCAGAATTGAGCAATGCTCTATTAGGACCACCCAAAATGCCACCAAAAACAGAGAGATGAAAGAGAGAGAGAAAGACAGAGAGAGAGAGAGATTTTTGCTTTTGAAGCTTTTGAATTCTCTAAAAATTTTATTAGGGTAAGTAGTAGTGGAAAACCTAGGGTCTGCAAGAGAAATAGGAAAGCTCCCAACTTTGGCCAGCTGTTGTAGCTGTAACAACTAAATCCAAAAATGGAGTCCAAAGCTAAACTCCAGGATGGAGACTGCAGATTGCATGAATTATCAATAGGTTTGTAAGGGCTCTTCCAGACTGGCCTAAAGGGCTGTGAGGTTTTTTGTGGTATTGCTCCATAGATGTTGCTTGTTGTTGTTGCCTCTGTGTCTACTCATTCTGCTCTTCGAGGGGCTGTTAGTAGAAATTTCATGGATCTGCATTAGGCCTCTTCAAGTTTTCTTTAAAAAAAAACTGGGGCATGGGTTACTGAGGTGGTCCGATGATATACAGTTATAGTACAAACATGCCATTTCACTGGTACACAATATGCTGACTCAAAAAAAGGACAAGAGAAGGAACCACAATGTTCAAATATGTCTCGGAATTTTTTTTAAAAAAACAAACAAACCTACTCAAAGATATTGTAGCTATGCCAGGAGTTACCAAGAAACAGGAAAATAGAAATGTTATTTGAATATTTTAAAAATTTCTGAAATCTATAGCAAGAAACAATACAACCTCTTAAGACATTTGCCCTGTCTAGAAAAGCCTTAAGTATCAATTTACACCTGGTAATATGTACTCTATTTCTGGAACCCAAAGACTGCTTGTTATTCAGAAATTTCTTCACTGCCTGTGGCAAAAAACACAAGATTCTGATTCAGTATAAATCAGATCCGCAAGGAAACACCATAGATTTTATATGAGCTAGAGTATAAATTGGAGTTGGTGTTAACTGAAAGTATAATGGAACCCTAATCTGCTTTAAATGCAACATCAGAACATTACACAAGAAAATAATTTACAGTGTTAAATAACTCTGGCAATATAACAATAAAAATATTTACTAACATATTTAGATGGGGAGCACATTTGCTTTCTGTAGAAAACAAGTCAATCTCCCCACCCTGTATTTAAAGAACTGGCATATTAAATTATACAATGTAGCTCCAGCCTCTGAGAACCAGCTATCATGTTATATCTGCTGGATCCATTCATTTTATTTTCCCTTGTTGTAACAATTAACTAGATCTATGGAGAACAGTGGATGGGGCCCTTGAGGCCACTGTGCATGTGTTTCTCCCATTTGCCATGCTATACTCTTAAAAAAAAACTGTTCTCAAAACTAGCAGGAGAAAAAAGAAAATGCATTAAAGAAGGTGGAGGGGCAGGAAGACTTGAGCACTTGTGAATTTATGAGAAGTGCATCACAAAGACAAATATTTCAGCCCTGCAATTCCAATCGGCCTTTTCAGCTGTGTGTCCATAGCAAGTCAACGGCTAAATTGAAAAATCAATTCCAATTTAAATTATTGGAATAAAGAACACCAAGAGTCAGAGATAAAATGGCTTTGTTCTCTGAGATCCTTTTTAATTGGAAAGTTATTTCTTCAGGGTATTCTAATGGTTCTGAGGGAAAGCTGCAAAATAAAGTTGATCGGCTGGGGGAAGGTTAATAGCTAATGTGCATTTCTAGCTACTCAGTGGGCTCCGGTCTTTATGACAGCTCCCATCACAATGTGTAAAAATCCACAATACTAAATCATCTTGATACATGCAACCAACACTATATTTTCTTCTATCTTCCAAGAAATCATTTAAGGACGTAATCTTGGCATATTCATAGTACCTTGGCAGGCACTATGGGAGACTACATTGCTGAGCCCATGATATTACAGAGGTCATCTGCTTAAAATCCTGAAGGCTTTGAGCTAAAAGGAACATTTGGAGCCAACATGACAGTTTTACATGGGTTATGTGTTCTTAAAAAATACAAACAAAATCTTGTTGGAGGAAATAAAAAGGAAAATAAAAACCTGAGAATTCTACCCTAGCAAGAACAACACTTGGAAGCCAGTACCAAAAAAGCTCCATGCAGTTCTTATAACCTTGAAAGTGTAGAGGAGGCATAATGACGCATGTGGCTAGCTTTGCTGCCTCCACTCCAACCTTTGATAGTTGATTTGGAAGGTCTGACTAAAGACTAGATATGCATTAAGCAAAATGTGGCTACATTGCTCTGTGCAATTCATAAGCCTGTGCAGCTAGGCTTCTCAGCTACTTGGAGGATTGTAACAATATGCAGGCTTAAAGTCACCTTCCCTGTGAACACAGGGAGATTGGGGCTTGAAGGAAACAGGGCTCACGACAGTGGTCCCATATCTCTTCCACAGATTCAATTTTATAATATTTTATAATATTTTCACAGAGTGAAAGCTTCTTGTTCATCTTGAGGTATGAGAGCAGAGTCAGCATTTAGACAGTGTTACTCCAAAACATGCGTAATTCAGGGGTCCACCAGAAATGCTGGTGCCTCTGTGAAATGGTGGGGAATATTAGCTCAAACATGTGGCCTGCAAGGGGGTGGTAACCTTACAAGATCTTTTACACTTATATCTATCAGTACTATTGCAGGGGAAAACCAGCCGGAGATCCAAAAGTTTGTTTTATTGGGGAATTGACAATCACTCACTCAAGATCCATGTGGTCTCACAATCACACAAGGCTAACTGAAGGAAAAGGGAGGATAAGTTTGGATAGCAAGAATTCAGGGTGAAGTGGGTGATATGTACTAATCCAGTAGAGAAGCAAAGAGCAATGTGGCTTAGACTAGGGACCTTTCTGCATTGCACTGTTATAGTGCTATTATCCCACTTTCAACATCCTGTGGAATCCTGGGGTTTGCAGTTTAGAGAGGGGCCTTCAGAATTCTCAGCCAGAGAGCTCTTTGGCCCCGGTAAACTACAAAACCCAGAATTCCACAGGATGTTGGAATAATGGAATAATGGCACTATAACAGTATTGTGTAGAAAAGCCCTAGGAGTGCAAGGACAGTAGACAAATGGGAATCAAAGTGGTAGAGTGATTACCAGCAACCAGTGTACTGCAAGTTGGCTAGCCCCAAACTGGAATTTCCCTGGTGATTTCCTGACCAAGGGCCTTTCTGCACTACACTGTTATAGTGGTATTATTCCACTATATGGGGAATTCTGGGGTTTGTAGTTTCCTGAGGCCAAAGAGCTTTCTGGCTGACAGTTCTAAATGCCCCTCCCTAAAACTACAAGCCCCAGGATTCCATAGGATGTTGAAAGTGGAATAATAGCACTATAAAAGGATAATGCAGAAAGGCCCTTTGACCTGGCTATGCCTTGAGGTTTTACCTGACTTGGTTTTGCAGTGCACATGTTTGGCCATGTTTTCCTCTTAGCTAGCACGGCCATGCAGCCATACAAGAGTATAAATTATATTTATGCCAGTTAATATTTGCTAATTAAAGCATATCAAAATGTGGGAGTGTACAGCCTTGGCAACAACAGGGATGATATCCACCTTTTCCAACCCCCACCCATGTTTCAGACCACATGTAATTATCCAGCAGGAACATCTCTGTCTCAAGCCAGTTGACAATTCTAAATGTTAATTGGCTAATATCGCCCTTGGTCAAAAATTTCACCCTTGGTTGAAAATCTTCTATGGTTTAGATTAAAGAAGGGAATTGTGCAGATTTCCAGATGTTTTTGGATTGTAATTCCCAGGAGCTCTAACCAGCACAGTGACTAGTCAGGTATCCTGGGAGTGCAGAACCTTCTGGAGGACTCCATAATTCCCATTCCCAGTTCAGAGTGATGACTGTGAATAAGCCACAATGAGATTCAGATGCGCACACACCCCTGTCTTCCTCTGCACACAAAAGCTTCAGCTGTTACTGTTCACCAAATTGCAGCGTCACATTACTATGGAAACTGGTTTATTCTAACCCTAGCTGCTTAAAACAAACTAGGAACAAATGCTTTTTTAAAAAAAATGAGAAGTCTTTTATTAGGGATGGGCCAACCGAATCCTCAAATCCTTGAATCCTTGCCAAGGATTCAAGATTACAAATCCAAATCCCTATGCCAAAATAGGCAAACCAAATCTTTCAAATCCACAACCCAAATAGTTTGTTGGAGACTGGGACACCTGAAAACTCAGGAGACCGGGAAGCCTAAAAACCTGGGAGACCAAGATGCCTGAAAACTTGGGAGACTAGATATGCAAGGGGAGATGGCAAGTAAGTGAATTTTTCCTTTGGAGTAATAATGGCCTTTGCTAACAATTACAGAAATTACATCTGGGGTTGTATTCTAAGATATTTAAATTCAACATTTAATATTGAAATTCAGCACTTGACTGGATGCTACAGTCTTCTTGAGATTTCAAGGACAGATGAAAGATTTCTCTGCATAGCTCCCTTGCTCTCTTTCTAATACAATTCTGGGGTTTCTAGTTTAACAAGGTGTCACAGCCTTCTCTGCCAAAGTGTGCTGGTGCATCATCAAACTAAAAACCCCAGGATGCCAGAAGGAGCTATGCAGAGAAAAGTCAGTTTTGACCTGGATTATCTCTCTACTGTAGTATGTGGCCCTGTTTACAGAGGCAGGAAAATGTGGGATTAATCCACATTTTCCTGCCTGTTCAGAAAGGGCCAAGTCATTTTCAATCTAGGGAGATCCTGAGACAAAACTATGACAATTGTCTGGCCACATTCTTCAGAGTGAGGTTTGCCTTTGCCCAGGCGTTTGCTAAGGCTGAGAGAGTGTGTCTTGCACAAGATTATCCTCCCTTCTCTTGCTTTTTAAACTCTTTTTAAAAAAGGGATTTGAAAGATTTGAGATTCTTGAGATTCGTGGATTCCCAGAACCTTCCAGGATTCGGGTCCAGATTCAGATTCGGAAAATTCTGGATTTGTCCATTCCTACCTTTTATAAAATGTGACCTTTTAAAAAAAAAAAACTGTCTAAAGCAGCCCAAGGGCCCCAAAATGTGGCAAAATTGTGAGGAGAAGCAGGGGTACAAGCACCTCTCCAAGGCCCCCAGGGGCCAATGTGTCTCCCTGGCCATAGACAATGTTTGAGTCACAGGTCTACATTTTGGTTCAGAGGTGTGTCTGTTGCAGTTCAGTTGTTCTGGAAGAATCTCAGTGCAGGCAGAGACTACTTCCCTTCTTGGCCATGTATGGACTGAGACAGGGGACAATAAAATTTAAACTCCATTAGCAGCCAGTAAAGTAATTTCTCTTGGAATTCAAGTTGTCTCTGTCCTTTGTGAAGCCACAGGCCCCTTTCTTAGGCAGAAAACACTGAATTTATCAAATTTATATACTGCTATATCTGGAAAAAAACTTTTAAGTACTGTATAGGTAAAACTTGCCAGTTATAGTCCAAATGATAGTCCAGAAGTCCACTGTTATACAGTGGATTAACAGTGCTTCAGAAAGACCTGGACATTTTCTTCTGACTGCTCATATTCATATTTTTTATTGTGCATGCAATTGAAAAAATGTCAGATCCAACAATAAGGCCCAAGGGGCCTGGACAACACTTTGTGAACTACATAACAGAGTAGCAACTGGATTACTTATCCCCAGAATCTTATGCAATGTGGAGACAGGATTGTGTAACTATGGCCATTTCTGTACTATGCTGTTCTAGTGCTGTTATTCCACTTTCAACCTCCTGTGGAATTCTGGGGTTTGCAGTTTAGGGAGGGGCATTTAGATTTCTCAGCCAGAGAGCTCCTTGGCCTCAGGAGACTACAAGCCCCAGAATTCCACAGGAGGTTGAAAGTGGAATAGCTGCACTATAAAAAGGTAGTGCGGAAATGGCCTATGTGCAAGGGGACAGGGTAGGTCAGCTGAGTGTAAGATGGAAAACATTCGTCATATGTAAAAAGTTTGGAAAAAATATGAATTTGGACCTTAACTGGATGTAATTCTGTCTCTTTCTTTTTCCATCCCACCAATAAAACCAGAAATGGTGAAATAAGAATAAAAAAGAAATCTGTGTATGGATTGGGAAGAAAATTCATCTGCACATAATGATACATTGGAAACAAAAATAGTCCATCATTTTCAGTATGATGTACCGTCAGGATTACTTAAAAGTACATTCTACTATTTTCAGTAGCACTTGCCCAAGTAAAAGTTGATAGTATTAGCACCTTAGTGCTAAGTACTCATTCCCTAATACACTGGATGAGATCTATCTGTTGTTTTTAATGTTTGTTGGAATGTGCCTAGCAAAAGAAAAAGACAAGAAAGGGATGTAAACCCTATGCATATTTCAAATACTATGTTATCTCAAATTCATACTATCTCAAATGTATAAAAATATGGATCACTCAGTAGTCTGAAGATCTTGATAACCTTTGCCCTGCTGGGGGAAAAAAAATCCCTTAAAAATCTATTTGGTGCAGCTGTAGATTAGAAGATTTAAATGGCCATTTAATTTGAAATTAATAAAACAGTTATGGTATGTGTTAAGAAAAGTTACTGAGGTTTGCTTAGTATATTTAATTAGTGTAAAAGAGATAAATCTCGTTGCCATGTAATGAACTCAGACGTGCAGATACAGTAAGTGTGTACTTACGTTCCTATTATTAATGCATTAAACTTGTAAGAATGTTTTGGAATTTAATTAGCATTTAATAAGATAGCTATAGCAAATTACAGTAGTTAGATGTTAAATGTAAATTAATATTTTTAGTATTTAATTGATATTAACTAATTAATTGCTGTTTATTACACAGCAACTAGATTTATCTTTTTATAGAGTTATTAAATCTAAATTAAAAAGTGCTATTTTAAGTGGGCTTCACTCAATTAAAATAAATATATTCTAAGTTTGGGACATCCATCACTTTTGTCCATGGTACAGTTGGGGATCGTTTCACATATCTGGGTAATGTTCATGTTATGCCTTTAGGAATCAGTTTGGCAAATATGAATTGCTCGATTGGAGTCATATATATTTTATTTGGATCAGGACCTAATCCATATAACAGCAACAGAGACAAGCTATTTGTCAGCTCAGAGATCTTTAACCGTAGCATTTAGTTGTGAGTCTGTCTTGTTGCATTCAAAGTTCTTTGTCAAAATGTTGAAAATGCTTACTGTGAATGCTTGAAAGGTGAAACAATTTTTGTTGGACTCAGCAATCTTAACAAAATATCTTTTATGTGCCTTCCAAGTCTTGTTGTAAGAAAATGTATACCTTATCTTGTGTTTTCACAGATTTATGAAACTTACAAGGCTTACAAGGTCAGTAAAGTACACACAAATGTACATACTGTAAAATCTGAAATTGTAATTACAATACAATGTGTATTGTAAAATCTGAATATTATTCCCTGTGAAGAAAATGCTTGTTACCCATACAGAAAATATACCAATAATAAAAAAAAATCACATTTGAATTTTTCATAGAATGTGTCCACAATTACAGTCTTTTCTGAACAGGAAACAGCAATTTCAAATAACACACACAAATTTTGCACAATATAAGGGCCAAGTTTTGACTAGTTCTCAAAAATTCAGTTTACAAGACTCTCTCATACTGAGAAGAGAATTGATAAATCATCGATTTCTTCAAGAACAAAGTTAGCACTGAATTACAACCCTAGCGTACATGAATATGAAGAGAATGGCTATTTATGGGAAAAGACAAAGCCATTCTTGGCAGCACCTGCTCCCAGTCCAGCGTTCTCCACTTTTGCTTTTGGGTATACGTATTACAAATATTTAGTTTCCAAGCCATAGCCTCAGAGATACAGCAGTTTGTTCACCCCTGCTTTAGATGGTAAATTCGGAAAGACAGTCTTAGAGCAAAATAACTGCCTAACTTTGCGCCTTTCCACAGTACACTGTTATAGTGCTATTATTCCACTTTCAACATCCTATGGAATCCTGGAGTTTGTAGTTTACTGAGGCCAAAGAGCTCTTTGGCTGAGGATTCTAAATGCCCCTCCCTAAACTGCAAACCCCAGGATTCCATAGGATGTTGAAAATGGAATAATATCATTATAACAGTGTAGTGCGGAAAGGCCCTATTTTGGTGCACTGAAGTTTCTTAGAGTAATGTTCTCTAACATGGTAACTTCCCCATGGTGGATAGGAAGTCTCAGTTTGTGCTACTACTTGGTACCACATTAAGTAGTATAGACATATCACAAACTGAAACTTCTCTAGTTTTTCAAAGAGAGAGCCATATTAGTCTGTCAAAGCACAAAAAAAAATCAGGGTAGGGAAGAATTCAGTAGCACTTTATACATACACATCTTTATTTCAGCATGAACTTTTATGAATATCAACCCACTCCTTCAGAGCACAGTATTAAAACCCCAAGTATTTAAGCACAGTTAGATCATTGTGGGAGTGGGATCAGAACATAACAGTATATAGAAAGATGCAAATTGTAACCCTCGCCACAAATCTTCCAAGAGCCATGAAAGATGATACAGGTCTTTCGAGTAAGTAATCAGTTAGTATTGACTTGTGAAAGCAATGAATCAGCTAACTAAATTACTACATGTAGGAAAAATCACTTTAAAAATAGGGTGCGGGTTTCTAATAAAATTTTAAAAGTTCCACTATGGCTACAATTCCATATTAGGTTAATCATCAATAGTCTTTACTGTGATATTTTTATTGACTATGTTACACAAAATAACCACCTACACTGAATCTCTTTACCCCTCTTTAAACATCCAAATCATCACCTTCTTTCCAACTGCTTTGCGGCCCTACTGATATAAAAGATATGAGTACTCATGCTCTGATCCCCTGATGGAGATTGCAAGATGGATGTCTGTTGAGGAAACTACATGTGATTAACATCATGTGTAATCTGAGCCTTACAACACTTATAGCTGTGGAGAAAGCTGGATAAAAGGCCTAGCAGTGTTGATCAAATTGAAAATACCTTGGCAAGCACTGTAATTAACATGTTTCTGGAACCTGACATGCTCTCTAAGTGTCATTCCCTAGGTTATTACAGATGGAATTAGAGTGTCCTTTCGCTGTCAGACTGATATATACTGTTAGAATAGTGCTGAAGTAAAAGTATCATTCTCCCCATTTTAGTGGATTTAAACATCTGCTGAATTCCATTTAATTCTCTCTGGCTTCTGAAAAGAGCTGTGCAATGGAACAGGCATTAGTCAGAAATGAACATTCTCCTTTAATGTTGGAATATTTTCATTTTCTATCTTGTTGGTTCTGTGTTTATTTATTTTTTTCTTTGCTAATGGACAATTAACTCCAGCACTTCCAGTACATATCTGGGATAGCAATATTACCTTTGTGGGACCTACTTCCCACTTTATATATGCAGATAAAAGAGCAAGGTGACACCAAAGTGTCATACATTATAGATGTCCTTTTTATATGCAGGCCACCAGTACATGATGTAGCCAACCAATGAGCATTGCATCTGTCTTTAGGATAACATAACAGTTAGAAGCTCTCAGATTCACCTTCTTCTATCTAACATTGTCCTGTCTATAGTTCCTGTCATTTTTCCTCCTTTTCTTGTTGTGTCATGTTGCTACTGTAAGGAAAAGGAGATGTAAAGACTTGGAACAATTACTGAAGTAAGGGCAGAAACTGCAAAGGCAGGTTTACAGCTGAACAT
Source organism: Iguana delicatissima (assembly GCA_948472985.1). Lineage (NCBI taxonomy): Eukaryota > Metazoa > Chordata > Lepidosauria > Squamata > Iguanidae > Iguana > Iguana delicatissima. Next base: position 271,901 of record CAOKZL010000112.1, read on the forward strand.
TAAGAAAACAAAGATAATGAGCAGAGATTATTTACATAACCTTAAAATAGACAATGATGACATTGATATACATCAAGATTTTTCATACCCTGGTTCAGTCATAAATCAGAATAGAGTCTGGGGTCAAGAAAGCCAAAGAAGACTGACTTACAAAGGCAGATATGAAGGAACTAGACAAAATTCTGAAGTGTCAAGATATATCATTGAACATTAAAATTAGAATTGTCCAAGCCATCATAATTCCAATTTCTGTGTATGACTGTGAAATTAACTTCTTTGAAATGTGGTAAAAAGACAAATGAATGGGTCCTAGAACAAATCAAGGATGAACTCTTCCTAGAAGCCAAGATTACTAAACTAAGGATGTCATATCATAAGAAGACCTGACTTACTGGAAAAGACAATTGGTTAGGAAGAAGGTAGTAGAAAGAGAAGATTGCATTACAGATAGATAGACTCAATCAACAAAGACACATCCCTGAATCCTCAAAAACTGATGGAAGCTACATCACCCAGTAAAAGAAGTTGGGCAAAGAAAATGGTGAAACTACTCTTTAGCTGGTAACTAGCTAGCCAGACATCTTCAAAATACCTGATTGCCCACACCTGTTCAAAATACCTGTTCTTCCCCTAGTCCTCCCCCCACCCAGTTCAGGAGGGCAACAAAATGATTGAAAGCCTAGAAATCATTCCATATTAGTAGAGCCTTAGAGAACTAGGTATGTTTAGCCAGGAGAAGAGAAAGTTAATAGGTGACATGATAGCTATGGTTAAATACTTAAAGGGACATCATATTGAGGATGGAACAACCCTGTTTTCTGCTGCTCCAGAGACTAGGACACAGAGCAAAGGCTTCAAACTTCAAGGAAAGAGATTCCATCTGAACCTTAGGAAGAACTGACAGTAAGAACAGTTTGACAGTGGAATGCACTGCTGGGAGTGTGGTGGAGTTTCCTTTTTTGGAGGTTTTTAAACAGAGGCTACATGGCCATCTGTCAGGAATGCTTTGATGGTATATTCCTGCATGGCAGGGATTGGACTCCATGGCCCTTGTAGTCTTTTCCAACTCTACAATTCTATGATTCTAGTCCTTTCTCTACTCTCTTCTGTCACCTGTCCTAGGAATAGGGCTAGAGATTTTGCTTCACTATGGCCCTTTTCTCACCTTACCTTTTCCAGGTGCTGGGTGGCAGGGCTCGCACACAAAGACTTTGGAGGAATGCACTCGCATCCCTCCTGCTTGGGCTCTGCAGCGGCTTCCTGGTCGCGCAAGCGCCCCACTTCTTCCTTCTGCAGTTCAGCCTGGGATATTTCCCAACCTGCACTGCACAGGAAGCACAACCGGCCCGGCTCCTGAGGCTCCGCACACCAGGTAAGTGCGCGCGAGGCCCCAGAGCAATGCCCGACTGTGCAGCATTTTCGGCTTCAAGCCAAAAATTTTTAAAATGCATGCGCGGTCCGCGTCAGGCTCTTGAGTGCCGCACAAATGTGAGTGTGTCATGTGGACCGCTCCTCACATTTCCATGATGCTTAAGGGGCCCTTTCGCTTCGGCAATGTCGTGCGAAAAGGGCCTATGTGAAGAAAGAAGGAGGAAGGAAGAGGCTCCAGACAGCTTACTTTTGCTCTCACCTGCAGGTTTATAGTTAGAAAATGAATGTCTGGTCTTGCAATTCTAGTAGCCTGGCAAATCTAACATAAAAAACTGATTCATTCTATGCTTTTCATTAGTGAGCAAGGGTGGTTAGCATGCTCATCCTGCAATTATGAAAATTGTATTGTCTAAGGAATTAAATGATAATTTTACATCTTCTAATAAGTTTAAAAAAAAATAAAGTCACTGAAAGTAGACAAGGTCAAGCAAATATAGGTAAACCAAAGGGCCAAGCTGGAAGGAGTATGTGGAAGATGTTTTCATGTTGTTTAATGCAATTTACTTAATGCATGGCATTCTGGCTATTGATTAAATGTATTTCCTGCTTTTGGAAAATTATTAAGATAATGGAGATAGGCAATCACATGATCTTAGCAGAAGAGGCAGGTGCTTTATTGGAAACGATATTAATACATTTACCTCAATGTTTTGTGAAATTCTTATCCCTTCCTCTCTTAAGCTTGTTTTTGCAATCAGATTAAAGGCCTGAAGGAGCATGCTATTCAACAGCTAAATTAGGCCGTATGTGTAACCATAAAAGCTAAATTTGATTTTAAAAACCCCTCAGTTAAATATAGAGTTTGGATACAAAGTTATAGCAATGTTTAAACTCAAGGAAAACAGAGGTGAGGCAAAATGTAGCTTCTTGTGCCTAAGTAGCTGGGATGCTAGCCTTCTGTTTTGGCAATGTGAAGTAATAAGTGGAAATGAACCCTTAAAACTGACAGCACACTTGCTTCCTAATGAGTTTGGTTTTTTTTAAAAAAAAAAAACACCCTGATGTTCATTCATTCATTCATTCTTTTTTTTTTTTTTTCTTACCAGAGACAACTCTTAAGTATCATTTATCAGATATATATTTTAAAAAAAAATTCCCCCTAAGACATGCTTGTTAATAGTTGGGCTAGAATATGTTTGTTCAAATTGAAGGTAGATATTCCAAAGTGCTCCTGTTTCATCTTCAGGAAGAAGTAATTTGTAAAATTAGAAACCAAGAATGATGCTATACATGCTGCCACAATGCCAGTTTCCCCCATGAAATTGTTCCAGACAAGATTCCCTCATGAATTTGTTCCAAACAGATTGTAAAGATTATCATGAAAGTCCAGAAAGGAAGAGATTTTTGGAAGGCACATGCGGTGAAGTTCAGACTTGGTTCTGGCACAACAATTGTCTTTTTCCCAGGTACAATGGTATTTGGTCTGTGTTTACTGTTACAAAGACATACATCACAGTTCAAGAAAAGATGGCAATATTTAAGTCTCATTGAAATCAATGCCCCAAGTTAGTAATGACTAAAAAGCATGACGCACCCACGTATGATGAAGTGACATGCTCTAAAAGAACTTTGAGCATGTATCAGGAAGATATGGGTAATCACAGCTTGCTAGCATGATCTCATCACATGCCTTTACTGCTTGAGAACTGGAAGCAGGGACTCACAGAACCTGAATGCTATTTAAATCATAAATATTTCCACACAGAGAACATTAGCATGCTATGGTAAAGAATGGGTGAGAAAACTATCGCTCTTCAAATGCCTTGGCCTCCACCTCCCAGCAGCACTGTTAACATGGCCAAACGTAAGGAACATGGGAGTTATAGTAAAATCTAAGTTAGAATCCTCCTTCCCTGACTTGCTACTTTTCAAGGTGCAAATAATGTTTGTACATTGCAGGCCATTAGCTACTGTGAGAAACTTCAGCCTGTACAATTGCAGTCCAAAGCTGTACAGATTCAGGCTTAACACATGAGTGAAAAACTTAGTGTACCTCCTACAATGAGCCAACATGGTGGAATGGTTTAAGCACTGGAACACAACTCTGGAGACTAGGGTTCAAATCCCTGCTTGGCCACAGAAACCCTCTGGGTGACCTTGGGAAAGTCACATTCTCTCAGCCTCAAGGGAAGGCAAAGACAAACCTCCTCTGAATACATCTTGCCAAGAAAACCCCATGATAGGGTTGCCTTATGGCTGCCATAAGCAAGGCCTGAAGAGCGCAACAACAAAAAAACATGAACAAGCTCTTGGCTGTACTTTGCCAGCACGCACCTGACACTAAAGCCATTTCCGCACTAGACTGTTATAGTGCTATGATTCCACTTTCAACATCCTATGGAATCCAGGTTTTTGCAGTTTAGGGAGGGGCCACCTGGTCTAACAGTCTCGTGCGAAAATGGCCTAAGACTGATTGAACCCTGGGATATTTGCCTCTAAGCAGACATCTGTATGACTTTCCTGTATTGTACATACATGTTGAATTGTGCCTAAGAAGGCATGCTAGTTCAAATGTTGAAGGCTTATGTGAGTGACCTCTCAGTTACCAACACTGAGAGCTGTGTTTACAGGCCTTGTGAGTATATTGTTTCTCATTGTTCTTTCCAGCCCTATTTTCCTTGTTTCCACTCTTGTTATTTTTCTTTATCTTGTGTTTACTTACACAGAAGATGTGCTAATTTCTGCTACCTCCCATACAAATTCCTCCAGAAAATGAACACAGAAGAATCCATTTCATATAGATAGATAGGCAAAGATCCTGTTATATTTTGTGGAGTGTAAAGCTCTGCCGTTACACAGGAATGCACAAAACTACATAGTTACAAACCCCAGGCTTCTATAGGAGGTTGTTGTGGTAGTTCAAGTGGAAACATAAGTGCCATTGTTATCCTGGCTACTGGGATCCCTGGAGGATCCCTGGATTTTACTAAGGTCGGGGAAATTAGCAAAGCACAACTTGGCAAACGGAGGGCAGGGCAATACAACGAGATCTTTTATCCTATGTTTATGGGGTCAGATGGCTTGAGAAAAAGAGAAGTCAAGTGTCCTTTTGAATAGTCTTTTATTTGGTAGAATTGGCAAAGTTTATTCACACTCACACGCACAATGCATTCACTCACACAAGCACACAAGGACTACTGAGTTGAAGCTCTTAAGAGAGGGAAGAGTTAAAGGGACAAAGCAAATATACTGCATCTAATCCTGAAGGCTGCTATTTTGGGAAAAAACACAGGGATAGATCAGCAGACAAAGAAAAAGACTGACAGGAGCCTTTAAGCTAGCAGATGCCAGTCAAAGGTGGAAATTCTCCCAAAAAAGAGAGAGAGAGAGCAAGCTGGCTAGCCAGCAAGAGAAAAAAGAGAGAAAAGCTAGCTAGTGTCCCAAAAAGGGAACGCAGTAATGCCTGGGGGAGCAGACCCTTTTCCTGGGAAAGGACAAATGGCCAAATCAGGCAGATGGGGTAAAAGATTTTTATGGCAGTATTATCAGGGATCAGGAAACGGATAGATGTGAGGATGGTGCAATTACGAATTTGTTTGAAATCTTCCTGTTTTCCTGACCCAGAGTTATCAATCAACCAAAAAAACCTCTTTCTTTGAATTTTCCAACAACTGAGTGTCAAATTAAGTGGGTAGCTGGTTTTCGTGGCTTGGTTTTCCAGAGGATATGCAAACCACAGGGGTTTTTGCTCTTCTCAGGAGATTCCTTTTGTTCTCCTTGCAAGAGCCATTAAGTTGAATTCAGCCATGCTCTGAGATCATGGTCATTTCCGCACTGCATTCTTATAGTGCTCTCATTCCACTTTCAACATCCTATGGAATCCTGGGGTTTGCAAACTCAAGGATTCCATAGGATGTTGAAAGTGGAATGAGAGCACTATAACAGGCTAGTGCGGAAATGGCCTATTTCTGACCTGTTTTTCAGTCAGTTCCTTTTCTACATGGCCTAATCCAGTCATTGTATATGATTTCTATTTTATGCAAATTAAACAGATCTGCCTATATATATATACATATATATATATTGCCAATTAGACTGTCAGGATAGTGAGGTTACAGTATTATTGTGTAGTATGAAAGGGCCCAGGACAGTAGCAACAGTAGTGGAAGGATGGAGCTCCAAACAATCCATTCCCAGGGCAAATCAGTAATTGTTTGGCCATCCTGCTTCTGCTGTGTAGCCAGGCAAAGCCACCATACAAAGAGTGCTGGATATCTCATTATGCAATGCCTATGCTGAACCTATGCTGGTTTAATTCCCAGTTACTTGAGTGTAAGTTGCCATAGGATTCCAGGGGGTTTGCCAGATATTTCACTTAATAGCATACATACAATTTAAAGAAGCTATCTTTCTTGCACAAATAAAGTTTGAAGTGCATTTTAAAAAGGAAAAAAAAACTTTTTTCCCCCTTCCTCATACCAAAGGCTCTACCAGTCACTGGAAACAAAACAACAAATCTTTGAGAAATAAGCATCTAAACTTCAAATCACAAACCGCTTCCCCCTGAAACACACTTCATTCAGTAGGCAGATAATGATGCATATGACTGAACTTTTAATCACACATGTAATCTGAACTAAATATTTTCATGTTATTAATCATTTCAGATTTTTTAAAAAAAAATTACCAGGCAGAAATATTCTTTCATTAAACTGTGATAAATTTGTATAAGGTGTTAATGTTGACAGGCTCTGGCTCTGTGTATCAAATCATTTTTGTTCTCTTCGTATTCTTGAAGGGTACAGATATTTTTAACAACAACAAAAAATCAGGATCTATGACAGCTTGGTGACATATTAAAATTAGTGCTGTGATGAATTGGACATTTTGAATTCACACGCTGAATTTGGCTGCCTGTGAGCAAAGAAAGAGCTTTCACAATCAGTGTGATGTCACTGGTCATATGATATTTGCTATCAACATCAGCAGGAGTGAGTGGATGTGAGATTTAAGCTTCCATCAAAATCTGTGTTGAACATCATCATTAATGTTGTAAGGAACCAGATGTCAGAGATCCTGGAATTAGAGTTCACTGTGTCTGTGTGTGATTGTCTGCTTAAAGAACTTAGCTGAAGTTATCATTTATGCTAACTGTAATTATCTCAGAATTATCACTATATTTCTGTTCAGGATCCATAATATTCCACTTCTTTAGAATACTGCAATTTATCATACAGCAGGGGAAAGAACCAAGGTCTCTTAACTGTGGTGTATGTTAATATAGCACTAAGATATAGAATGACCAGCATCTGCATCTGGTATATTCAAACTGTTGTTGGGGATAGCAGTCTCCAGCAAGAAATCAAAGGCCGAAACTTGTCTTTCCTGGGGCTGCCTGGACTCCTTTAATTGTTGTAGGAACCTTCAACCACTCGTGATTCCCATCAATGCTGAGATTGCTTACTGGCATCCTCCCCACCAGACACAATGCTGGTGTACTTGGGAGCCACAGAGCTTGGGAAAGTTACTTTCTTGAGTACACATCACCAGTGGCTGTTCTGATTTTGGAATCTAGGCATGGCAAGCCAAAAACATAACTTTTCCAAGGTACTGAGATCCACCAGATACAATGCAGAAGATACCTGTCCAGCACAGACTGGAACTAAGCAATAGCCCTGATTTTCTCTCTACAAGACAGCCTAGCTGTGGGGAGGAGGATGACTAGCCGATTCAATCCCCCCCCCCGGCACCATTGCTAACGTTATGGGGGCACATGTGACAGAAGGCTCCAGTGGTAATACAAAAGGAGAGGGCAGTGGATATTGACTGCTTAAATAGCACTATGAGGTGGTGAGGGCTTTGCTCAAGTACCTGGCTAGGGAGACTTCCTGTCCTTGAAGTCATTGTTTTCTTTTCCATCAGTCTGACAAGTATTTGACATGTGTTAACGCACTTGGCAGATTTTAGTCCAAACTTCAAAGGAGTTACCCAAGGTGCAGATCCCGTTTGGAGGACAGAGTTCAGCACCTGGAGCAACTCCTTTGCTAAAATCTAGAACACATCCACTGCCCCCCAACACGGAAGCCATAGCAATCAAGTCTTGGCAAGGATTTTGTGCAGACCTGTCTAGAGAGCAGCTTGATAACTATCAAACTTAGATGCAGAAAAGGTGCCAAAGAAGTCCAGTGAGCTCACTGTCAACTCCACTTTCCCTTTATAAAGAGCCTCCTTTATAAGCCAAATGCACAAATTTGCCATTTGTTCAGCTTAAAATATTCCCCTTTGAGACTGAGACTGATTACCACTATGCCCTTCTTTCTCAATATTTCTTAATCAGTTGTGGTTGCTATCATCCTTAACTATCTAATAAGTTGGCTGAATAATAACATAATCACTTTTGCTCCCTCCAACTTCTGTCATTAGATTTTTGTCTTACCGTTTTTCTAATGTGATAGTTGAGTTGTGTTTTTTCATGTTTTTAAATGTCATACTTGACTAGTGCTAATAAGGTGAATAAACTGAGGCTGTCATACTTTGGACATATCATGAGAGAAAGTAACTCATTGGAACAGACAATAAAGCTTGGTAGATTGTAAGACAGTAGAAAAGAGGGAGCCTGCACTGCAGGTGGACTGGTTTAATCAGGGAAGCCACAACTCTGAACTTGCAAGACACGAGTAGGGCAACTGATGACTGGGACTCTTTGAGGTCTCTGTCTCATAGGGTCGCCATAAGTCCATGTTGTCAGCTTTCATTCACCCAGCTCTTACAGCCTCATACTGCAAGACTATTGTCTGCGTTCTTCAGATTTATCCACAAGAGCACTCAATATAACCCAAAAGGCCTCTAATTCAGCCTGCTGACTTTTAAAACAAAAAGCCCTCATAATTTTAGAGTCGTAATTGTATCAGTAGCGCAGGTCAGAATTAGTTGGTGCCTGTGTTCTTATATTTTTGCTGTATACAACATGAAAAAAAGACTTGCCCTTTCAAAGCTTTTTAAGCATTGGAGAAATAAAGGACAGCAGCCACAGGACGCTATTTTGCAAATGGGAGAGCGCAGTTGGATGCCATTAAGACACTGTAAATACAGAAAAATAAAGCCAATCTCCAAATGGCCTATGAATGTCTACAGAGTTGATACGGGATTTAAATTATGTCATGCATAAATAAATAATGTCAATGTGTGTGTGTACCCTGGCTTAATAGGATAAGAGATGAGAACCTAAACATTGTGCTGGATGAGGATCTTATCCAGCATATCACAGTTTCTGTGGAGTGGAGATTAAATTGTTACATTACCAGAGACAAAAATGTCACACAGCTTTTCCTGTCATCTGTTATGGGCCTCCCCAAGGCAACAGGGCCTCCCCTATTGCTTCTTGCATCTTACCACATAGGAGGACTGGCATGAGGAATGCAGTGTCATCAAAGGTCTATAAAAGCCTGACCTTCAAGCTGATAGATTTGGAGCAATAAAAGGCTTCCAGAGCACCTGATGTATAAACATAGAGGGAAGTTATAAGGCCAACCCCCTTTAGTTTACAGTGTGCAATTGGGGTGAGATTAAGTTTCAAAATGGTCTCGGGACTTGGAGCTCTTACAAAGCAGGGGTCCAAATTATATTAGGAAATCCAAGCAGGAGGAGTGATAGACCTTGGAACAGACAGATATAAAAGCAAGAAGTTATAAGAAGAGAAGATGAATAGAGCTTAAATAAAATTAATGGTGATAGGTACTACCAAATTTTCATCTTATGTGGACAAAAAGTTATACACAGAAATCAATTCCGTCTTCTTCCTCCTCCTCCTTCCCCTCCCCTTATAATATCTGTGGGATACAAATATAACACTCAGCTTTTACTATTGCTAGTAATAATGGTTGAAATAAGAATGGTCAGAATAACATGAACTAGGCCCAAAGAGATTGAACAAACTATGATTTCTTGTAATATCACACTGTATTTATGTACAGCCATTGTTGTACTGCCGGTATAACATATTATGGCTGGAATCCTGTTGGCATTCTACACATGCATAAGCATTCCTGTGGAAATGGTTGGACATTTTTTGGTCCAATATGAGATGGTCATTTTTGGTTAAAAGTTGGCAAAGCAGAACCAGGCATGCAGTTGCATTGTCTGTGGATGGCACATTACACACCAAGGTGCTTTGTGCCTTGCATACACATGTGCATTGAATTTGGTTGTGTGTCCAGTTGCTCTTTCTGTGTCTTGGTTCAGTTTCCAACGTTGCTATTTAACAGAAGGGTGGAATACAGAGATTTAAGCTACAAACTCTGATGCAGGATCTTGGCCTGTGTTAAATTTGAACTAGGAAGTTCAGAGACCAGTTTTTGTTCAGACACAGGATTCACAAGTGACTCTGAACTAGTGGATAGACTAGCCTACCTCACAAGTTTGTTTTATGAGCTGATTAATGCCTTATACTGAGCTCTTTAGAAGAAAGGAAGCATGCATATGACAATCACAACTATTTCACAAAGGAGGATTATACGAATTCTTGAAACGCTGACCCCAATTAATTTTGGATGCATCCAACACAAGTACTGTAGATAGAACCTTCACTTTTATCTCTGAAATACAATAAATAAATCCTACTTGATCTAACATTATGCAGCTAATTTTTCTTTTGCAACTGAATACAATCTTCCAATTGAATTCTGCACCATCAGCTCATTGTTCACTATCATCATCATCACCACCACCACCACCATCAATCATACCTTTCTACCAAAAATGGGATTCAAAGTGGCTTACAATTTTAAAAAAGGACAATTCAGCTGAAAACATAAAAAACCAAAACTTTAAAATAGAACTATTCACAATACTAACATGATGTAAAACTACACTTTAAAAAAATAAAATTCAGTTAAAAGATTTAAAAAGGATTTAAAACAGTTCAGTTGAAAACAATACAGCACCCTCAGCTCATTCTTTAAAAGCTTTCTGTTATAAATGCCTATAAGAATAAAAAGATCTTTGCTTGGCAACAGAAGGATAGCAGGGAGGGGCCATTCTGGCCTTGCTGAGAAGGGAACTCCAGAATCTAGGGGCAGCCACCAAGAAGGCCCTATCTCATGTCCCCACCAACTGACAGTAGTGGGATGGAGAGGAGGCCGTCTCCTGATGAACTCAGGGCATGGGCAGGCTCATATGGGGAGACAGAGTCTGCCAGATAGCCTGGACTTGAGCTATATAGTGCTTTATAGGTCACAAGCAACACTTGGGCTGTGCCCAGAAAGAAACTGGAAGCCAGTGGAGTCATTGTAGCAGCATAGTTCTGCTCAAATTATCTAATCCTCACTGATAAGCGGGAATTTATTAATTTATTTTTATTCTTGCATTTATATACCCCCTCTTTCTTCCTTCATAGAACTCTCAGCAATATATAGGAAATAGCACTACACAGAGGTAACCAATGCAATGTTGTTATTTACTGAAATGTCCTGGAACTCAACACAAACTCCACCATTTATTATTATTATTATTATTATTATTATTATTATTATTATTATTATTATTGCTTGGTTACAAGTACAGCCATTGTCCTAGCCTCTAAGGAGGTGACACAGGACTCCAACTGTTCCTATCTTCTTCTGGCCAAAAGGTGAAAGTTTTCTTTTCAAAACTGAAACCTAGCTTAAGAAATAGCTTATTTAATAGCTTATTAAGCTTATTTAAGCTATTTCTTATGTTACTATTTTTGCTTGTTGAAATTTAACAAGGAATTTTAAAAAATCCTGGAAGCTAGCATGCAGGCCTTCTGGTCTTTTCTCTTAAAGAGGCAGAACACAACATACAGAGGCCTAGAGTAGCGGAGCTTGGCCCCAGCAGGATGGGGCAGGGGAGGAGGGGCATGAGCCAGGCTACAACGCATGTGGGCAGAGAGACAACGCACATAGGTGGGGCAACAGTGTGCATGGGAGGGGCTACAGCGCATGTGGGTGAAGTGACAATGCACGTGGGTGGAATGACAACCAACATAGGTGGGGTGACAATACACGTGGATGGTGTGATGGTGTGAAGGGGGGCAGGCAAGAAGCGGTGCCGCCTCTAAAAAAAGTGCCACTCAGGGTGCACCGCCACCATCTCCCCCCTGTCCCTCCACCAGTGGAAGCCTAAATTCTGCTTTAGTCCTGATTAGAGTAGACTCATTGAATCAATTGGATTTATTTTCACGTATTCTACATACAGCTTTAAGGACCAAGATTTGATCTTCTGCAGTAGCATGGCAGTAATAGAGAATGAACAGAGAACCAGGAGCCATATTTCAGATTCATCAACTGTGCAAGGGCTGCATTTGTTTATGGGGGGGGGTTAAGTTAAAAATGCATAAAAATTAGTTACATATATTGAAAACAGGTCACAAATATGTTGAAATTAATTAAAATTATTTTTTCATTAAACACTATAAACTTCATTAAAATCACCCCACTCATATCTGATTGTTGTTAAATGTGCATTTATAGATAAATTAACCTTAAATATGCTTACACTGACATTAATTCACACAATATTGAAGTAAAAAAACTAAATTGATATCTATATTAACTATAATGCATTTGATTCCTTTTCTAGTTGATTAGCATACTTATAGTGTAACTTTGCCAGAAAACCAAAGTGTTAGTGTTGCTGTTGTTGTTGTTGTTGTTTTTGGGAGTTCTGGGCAGTGTTGGAAAGGGGCTGGAGGTCCTATGAGTTGCACTTTGCCCTCAGTCCATTGCCTAAGATGGAAAAGGTGACTCATCAGACCCTCCAACATTCCACTGATGAATACAGGGATGCATATGGCCAAGCAACATCAGAGGATGATCAAGTTGGTAAAAATTATTAATAAAGAAAAACAGGCAAGCTTAGGAGAGGCTGGAGCAGCTTGCTTTTACCTGAGTCGACGGGGAAGGACAAGATTCCAACTCCTCCTCTCCTCTGCCCCCTTTTGAGTTTATTGTGTGCAAACTACTTTTGCACTTTGAACCCAGTTTGCCTCAATTGAAGTAAACTGAAAGCAAAGGGGAAAACTGGAAAGGACAAGAGAGAAACTGGAACACTTCAGAAATGCCTGAAAACATGAGATGACGGCAGCTTAATCAGTGCTGTCCCTGGCAATTCAGGACAGTTGACAGATTGTCTGCCATATAGAAAAGAAGGTATCCAGAGAAAAAGATACAGCCTAGCTTTCTCACTGAAACAGTGACGGAGCTTGGAGTGTGGGGGAGAAGGGAGAGGGGGCTATGGCACGAGACGCATGGCCACTGTGTGTGAGGGCGTGGCTGCAGTGCATGGGGACATGGTCAGGGCACAAGGGAGCATGGCTACGGGCCAGGACACCTAAAAAACATTGCCGCCCAGGGTGAACTGCCCCCCCATCCCTATGCGACTGCACTGAAATGCCAATTTGTTCAATATAGGGGAATATTCTTCTTCCTCTTTTTTTTTAATCTTTTGAGATGTTTTACTACCTGAATAAGAGGTAGACCTCACTGTGTTTTGATAAATCTATTAAAGAATAACTTGCTCCTTTCAGTCTATTTCTTTATCGTTTTTTTTGAACTAGTGGATATTTTAAAGGCATTATGTGAATCAATATTTTTAAAAAAAATTGTTTGATTTGACAGCTGAACATTTCTTTCTTTCTTTCTTTCTTTCTTTTTTTCTTTGAATGCCTGCTGCTCATTGTTTCCAGTGGGAAGAAAATCAACGACACCAGTCTCAAAGCTGTTTTTTTCTCACCATGTCATTGGTATGGACAACAAAGAGCAGCACCTTGTATTCCGAGGCTTCAAAGCTTCCTATAATTCATTCCTGGGACATATATTTCCTCCTCTGCCATATTGGAGCAACAGTAAAATACCCTTCAATGTTTGACAGAGGAAAACTGGGACATGTGGGCCAAACAAATATTAGAGTGTAGTCAAGATGGCAAGAGTTATTAATCTGAAAGAACACATAGAGGCTGTTTTGTTTTGCCTGTACCTACTGGGAAGCCCACCACCTCCTCTCCTCTCCCCCTGGTGAGTTAACTGAGTGCAAACTATTTCCACACTTTGAACACAGTTTGAAGTAATTTGAAATAAGCCAAGGACAAAGAAGGAAGGTGGGAGGATGAGACAGAAACCGGGGCATTTTAAAAGCAGCTGAAACAGTAGAACAACAGATTAATCCAGATTGCCACTGTCAAATTGGGACAGTTGGAGGCCATGCAGTAGTAGATTTTTCTGTGACCACTTTAGAAGGCACCAAGCATTTTCCACCTGCAGATGTTATTTACCACTCACTGAGAGGCTGTTCCATTAAAATCTGTTCCATTGGAATCTGTGATGCCATCTCAGGGATTGCAACTTTATTTAAACAGGGGCGGGGGAGACAAAAAGAAAGTCTCTGAGTGTGTGAACTAGATTAGGTGCTGCTGTGGAAAAAAAAACTTTTTCTTTTCAAGTCATTTAATGGAATGGAACTGGATGACATCTGAGACCTTTGATGGCTTAGCTATAGTGTTTCATCATCAGACTAGAATCAACTATCTCTTGGGAAAATTACAACAGAAACGAACAACTTCTAAATATTGTAGACATAGCAAAGACTATATTTTGTTTTTTCAGACATTAGGAAAAAGGTAATCCAAAATACTCATGAAGAAAGAAAGAAAGAAAGAAAGAAAGAAAGAAAGAAAGAAAGAAAGAAGAGAAGGAAGCAAGCACAACAATTTTATCCAATCAAGGAAAAGTTCCAGCATTTTCGTCTCCTCTTTCGCAAGACAGTGAAATTCTCTGTCAGGGCTAGGAAAGCCACACAGAAACACATACATAGATAAAGACACTTGGTTTTATTTCCTGTTATATAAAAAGAAAAGGGCAATACATATGCAATACTGCACTGTTATCAATGCTGTTAGGCAATGGTGGACCAATATATAATGGACATATGAATAGTAACACATTTCAAACGGATATTTCACAATAGTTATCATCTGTCTGGGGAAATGGTGAAGCTCGATTGAACAAAAGATAAAGTTAATACTACCTAATAAGAACAGACCATTATAGATCAGTGAAACTGCAAAGCAGAATTATATGACAAGGGCCAAGCCACATTATCTAAATTAACATTTTTCCAGCATGAACAAGAAGGGCTACTGTAGGAAAATGAAGAGCTGTACTGTGGCCTGCATTTAGTCAACCTGAAGTAATTATTAATTTATGGTTGTCTGTGATTTTAATGAAAATGAAAACTGAGAGGAAAAGAATTGAGAGAGATAATGTGCTGTGAAATTGAGTTTCATTTGTTTGGGGGGCCACCTTCTTTGTTCTTCTTCCCCTTCCCTCTCTTTCTGTGTATCTCTCATTCAGTTTTCTTTTTTGTGCCTGAAGACCAAGATGCTAGGCAGTAGAACATAAATGTTGCCAACTCAGAAAACTTTTGTAACTTTGTGTTTAAATACCTGTAGGCACCTGATCATAAATTAATTAATTGATTTAGCCTATCACTCTGTTTGCTGTGAAGTTCTGTTTTGTATTTGATAAACTCCTGTAAATATATTGCATGATAATAGCTTTTGGACCCATTCAAAGCACGGAATAGACCATTTCCCCATCTTGAGGGAATTCAATGGTGGGGTAGAATTTGCAAGTGTTAGGCCTTCAAATAGAATAACTGTAGCAAATGCTATTCTATGTATATCATTGAAAGAGAATGTATGTGTCTGATCTATAAAGAGCTATCATAGGCCCTTTCCGCACGAGGCAAGGGAATCGCTCCATGCTGTTACCTGCCGCTTCTTCTGGGGTCCAAAGCAACGCAGACTATCCCTGAGGCCCTTCCGCAGGGCTCCTCCTTGGTCCAGGACGAATCAGAGCAGTGTGAGGTCTGTAGATCCGCACTGCTCCAGCTTCCAAAATGGTGGCTTCCGGCTTCCAAAATGGCGGCTTCCAGTTGGTCGTGGGTCCCGACCAACCACTGAAGCTTGCCATGCCCAAAGCCCGGCCTCCGCAGATTGCAGGCTCACATTGGTGCAAGCCTACGAATCTGCACAAGGGAGCAGGAACGCAATAGCGCTTTCCAGGAAAATGAAGACCTGTTTTTTCTGGTCTTTCAAAAACACGCTGGAGGACCACTTGGGGTCATCTTGGAGTGGACTGAGGTGCGGATCTCCGGTAAGTAGTTCGCTCCTAATCTGCTCCAAGGTGCAGACGACCTCCCTGCGAGGAAACACTGCCCCGTTCTAATTGTCTGGTGCAGAAAGGGCCATACAAAAATGGCCACCTATTCTCTTCTGTCCCATTTCCTATCAGCCCCATTCTTGTCATGCCATTTCTCATCTAGAACATTCAAAATAGAGGACCTGCCTTGTCTTCATAACAACAAATGGCCAATGACACTTCCAGTTAGTCTACCCAGAACCAACTAACTCTTACCTAATATTTCTGATCTAATTAAAGAAAAGTGTGATTGAATCTTTGATCGTTCATGGTTGGTGCTTGCTATAAGAGATCCTTTTCACACCCAGTTGTTCAGATTTTGAATCTTCCTTGAGATGTACAGTAGTTTTAAAAGTTACCTGAGAAGACTTTCACTTCTGCTGGTTGGTAACTAATTTTTGACAGGATCCTATTTTCAGCTGAGCAAATAATAAATGACAAACGGCTTTGGCTCTGCCCAGATTATCCTCCCCACCACCACCTCAACTAGCTGAAAGAACAGTTTCTTTAATAGACTCTCCTTCATCAACCACAAGAGTAACCCCATTCAGTTGTTCTCCCTCAAATAATTAACAACTGGAGAAGGAGAACAGCAGGAGCATCTCAGTTAGAGAGGACAGCTCAATAGCACCTGGCCAATTCTTTTCCCCTCATCTCCCTGCTGTGAGCTCCCTCAGACTTGTTTTGCTCAAATGAATGATCTGCTAAGCTGCCTAATGTAGAAAGGACTCTACCAAAGCCTCTGTTGCTGCTTATGCTGCAAGACCCCTTGGTCTTAGCTGAGGAGAATATGTTCAGGATGGTTCATGGGATATATATTTGGAGGAAAGTCCCTGGAATACATCAGATGATTGAGCTAGATGACTGGAACCTTTTAGAGGCCCATATGGTATCCAGGCCTTTATTCACTTACCTCTCACATACACACTGGATATTCAATTATCTTAGGGCCAAACTAGATGATGCATTAAATAGAAAAATCAAAAAAGTATCCAAGAGGGAATTTATCCAGCTAGGACCAATGTTGTGTTGAGATGGATTAACCCTTCTGCCTCACACTATTTTTCTATCAAATTTTCCTTCAAAGGTATTATTTGTCATTGCTATCTGCCCTCAAGTCATTTCTGACTTAAGGCAACCCTAAGATGAACCTATTACGGGGTTTTCTGGAGCTGAGAGTGTATGATGCACCCAAGGTCACCCAGTAGGTTCCCATGGCCAACCAGGGTATCAAACCCTGGTCTCCAGGGTTGTAGTCCAGTGCTGAAACCACTGTACCACACTTGCTCTCCATACCACACTGACTTATTGAGATAGGGTCAATGTTGTGTGGAGATGGATTAACCCTTCCACCTAGCAGTATTTTTCTGTCAAAATTTCCCTCAGAGCTACTGTTTACCCCAGGTTCAAAATAGCTATGGGTGCAAAATCTCCCTCTCTTCACTTTCTCTCTCTGTGTTGCAATTGTTAGACAAATAATATATAGAGAAAGGATTAGTCCCCTGAACCACAGTTCTGACTACAATCAGGCCAGCTATCTATGTTGCTTTAAAAAAAAAAGACGTGCACATATAAGTATGCATTTAATGTGTCATCTAATCTGACCCTTGAATTAACTATGATCACTGTCACACCAATTTCCTTTATCTAAGTATTACCTCTATCCTTTTGGTAACTGTTTGAAACAATTTCAAAACCTGTTTATCAGAGAAAGACTTTACTGTGTGCATGAAGTTTTTCTTTTTTAAGAAATCATTTTAAGCTGACCATAATTGAAGAGCTGTCCTAACTACCTATGTAGAACAGAAAATTCTAGTCCTGCTTCAGAACTAAAAAGTTGTTTTCCTCTTTCATTGCAAGCACAGTGTTTGAAGAAGTATGAGGCTAACAGTTTTCCCACTGCCATCCACTGTACCATGACCAATGGAAAAGTCAGCACTTTTCATTATCCTCTGTCATTTCCTTATTAACTGCCATGTTTGCTAACAAATACTGACCTGCCTCTTCTTCCATCTGTTGAAGAATTAAATAAAAGATGAATGAAACAGAGTTCACAGCCTGGAGTACCATAACTTTCTAAGCACCCTTAACTACCGCTGATTTCAATGTAGGCTCAGACATCCTAGGACTTGGAGGTATACTGCACTTGACACTGCCATATGGATGATGTTTGTTCTTATTGTTTCCACTTCCTGATCTCAGCTAACTCAAATCTTTGGTTAATGGCTTTGCCTTTATTTAAATTTACTGCAAATTATATTCAATAATTACTTTGTTAAGTTACTTCTAGGGCATGTCAGCACAGTGCTAATTTGGATTTACTGAGCTCAGGGTATTGTTTCAAACTTCCCAATTCCTCAGGCAACAGGGAATTGCAGGACCAGCTTTTTAACAAGGTTGGTTTCTTTGTGAGAGGAGACTATTTCAGACCTACAACAGTTTTGCAATATCTCTGTATTTACAAACATACACAATCAACAAGAGACACATAACACTGGTCAAGACCATGCTAGACATATAGCCCTATCACACTACACTGTTATAATACTATGGCCCTTTCCACGCCGGGGGGGGGAACACAGGGTAACACGGGGTGGGACGACCTCACCCGGAGGTCGTCTACACCGTGGAGTGCTCTAGGGTGGTTAGAAATGTGGAGTTTCCCCACCTCAAACCGCCCTCGCGTGGCTGTGGGGGTGGCGCCACGTGTTTTATGAAGACCACATTTCATGTGGTCTTTATGAAACACGCGCACGCTAGCCCATCACAGCGCCCTGTGGGGAATTGCAGGGGCGCGCAAACGCGTCCCTGCAGAGCTGCCCAGGGGCGGGCTTCCAGCTGGCACGCTTCTCCAATTGGCGGAGAGCCGCTGGAAGCCGCCAGCTGCCATTTTGGGCGCCGCCGGGTGCTGCCGCCGTGTAGAGCAGCGAACGCGCACTGCTCCCTGTGGCAACGGATCGAGGTAAGCTCCGTTCCTGCGTGCGCCACCCCGTTTCCCCACGTTTCATGCCCCCCTGTGTGGAAAGGGCCTATATTCCATTTTGTATGGAATCCTGGGGATTTTCAGTTTAGGGAAGGGCATTTAGAGTTCTCGCACAGATTGCTCGTAGGCCTCACTAAACAAGAAATCCCAGAATTCCACAGGATGCTGCTGTGGCAGTTGAACTGCAACACAGTGCCATTACAGTGTACTCTGATAAGAGCTACTGAAGTTGATTCCATCAAATGCATATTTCTCAATTAGCAAAATGGCATTCTGACATTGCTGGTCATCTCACAGAGGCAAAAACTCAAAAGTGAAGTACTTTTAGATCTGGTTTAGAAGCAACTACCAGTTGTTGTCCCACTTAAAGCAGTAAGCAGAATAATACACTTTTCAGACTTCTGGAATCTGGATGTTATTTGGCATTTGGCCAGGAAGGCCTCTTTTTCTCCAACCCAAAGGTGTTTTGTTTTGTTTTTTCTGGAACCATTGTGTGTGTTTGGGGCAGGAATTTAACACTCCCTCATTAAAGTTAAAAAGATACATTTACTATCTAGAGAAGACAAGGCAGACCATACTGGAAGAAGTGGCTAGAACAAACTAGGAAGGCCATAAAAGGCCAAAAGAACTACTGAACAATTATAGAATGGGTTTCCTTCTTCCTGGCAATGTCTTGTACTACTCATATACTACTTGATTTCACTAGCGTTCACTTCATCTCTGGCAGAGCCCCAATTTAATTAGTGTGCCAATAAGGGTAAGCTTCCTTGGGTTCATTGATCAATGCAACAATTGTTTGCCAGTTTCCTTTCCTCTGGAGTCCATTGTCCTGGGTGCCAGCTATGATTTGCTTGAAATATTTATCCTTCATCACCTATAACACTATGTGCCAGTCTAAAGGACTGTGTTAATCTTATGCCATTTCTTTAATTTATATTATCTAGGACAGTAATCCATGTACTGAACAACTTCATACCAGATTCCTTACTCTGTATTCCTTACTCTTCACTGTATTACATCTTCAGGATATTTGCAAATATCTTTAGTTTAAAAAAAAATCTTCCAAATTCTTCCACTTGACTCTATAGATGTGTATGTTTGGGGGAGAATGTTTGCACGTATGAATGGTTCTTCATGTGTACCGTGCATGAGTATTCATACATGCAGATAGAAAATATGCATATAGATAGGAGGAAAATACTCTCAGTAAAAGTTTAGGCTTAACCTTTTCTCTATGCTAGTTTTTCACAAGCAGAGAAGTTTTATTCCATGGGTAAACATTCAGGTATAAAGACTTAATCTTGAGTTTCTGAAAATATAAAGAAAGCAGCACAAAGATGTTGACAGACTCCTAGTTTCACTGTGCCTTGTTAGTTCTTTTATTTGTTGAAATGAATCTACTCCCTAGGCTGGTCCTGCAGTTCCATGTTTTGGGCTCTGATCGCTCATCTTGCCATTTTGCCCCTCCCTGGATCTGGTACTCACACCTCAAAGTGACCTGGACAAGCAGCTGTGTTGATCAGTGGGTTCCATGCGGTAAAATGTGATGGATTTTATTTAATTACTAAAATAAAACATCCAAACAAGAAATGTAGAAAATAGAAACAGCAAAGATGCATTATATAACAAATAATATAAGTATTTATTATTATGCCAGTACCAAATACACACCATAGATAGTAACCCTTCTCTTCCAAATTAAGCAACACTTTTCTCTGAACTATTCCCCAACATTCTCAGGGCCCCAAAACCCAATTCAGATCTTTTCTAGTCTCATCCTCCTGACTGGCTCTCATACTCTATTTCTAACTCCCTAACTCTAGTTCATCCTGCCCCTATATCTGTCTTTAGAAGACAACCCAATAGACAGTGATGTAGACTTGAGTCGATTGACTCAGACTCAAGTCAGACTTAAGTTACTTCAGTGACTTGACTTGGACTTGACTAGGCAAAAATTACACACTAAATTAACTCGACTTGAGACTTGCATATTGCTAGTGACTGCCTTGCTGCCCTTGGTTCAGTAACACAACGCATTCATCCAGAAAACTTATGACTTATTGGTCACATGACAATCTGTCTCAAGCCCAAATTGTGGACACATTTCTCAGAGGGAACAGTCAATGAACTTGAGGTGGGGTTGAGGTCTGCTCAGCAGACTGTCCCTGCTTCATATGGGAGGAACTTTCTAAATCTTTTCCTATGAGCAGAAGGCAAGCTTTGCAAATGGAAAGTAAGAAGGATCCTATTCCCCACTTCCGAAGCTAAAGATGGGAAAATCACAAAAGTGGAGAGCTGACTCTACTTAAATTGTTAACACTGACTTTATTCGACTCTGTCCAGAAATTCTGGAATACAGGTTGGAGTATAAAGTTGGCTCTCAAGTTGAGACTTCACTCAAGACTTGACTTGAAATTATCTTCAAGGACTTGAGACTCAACTTGACACTTCATGGTAGAGACTTGAGACTTGACTTGAGACTCAAAGTAAAAAACTTAAATACATCACTGCCAATAGGCCACCAAAGGCTGTGATCAGCTGGCTGTAACTAGGCTTGCCTATTTCATACAACAGCTATGTGCAACAGCCTTTCAGCTTTTTAGCACTCTCTTTGAAGAAACATGTTTTATAAATGGGGCAGCTGGGTCTTCTTGTATCCTGGCAATGTGCAGAATATATGAAGAATAAATGTATATAATATCATAAAAAAATAAATAAAAAATAAATAAAAATAGTGAGATACCATGTCTTAAAGATAACTTGTTGGCCACTACCAAACTGTCCATGCAATGTAATCTTGCATAAGTTTTCACGGAACAACAGGTGCTCTCTTATGTAGGGCAATGACAAGATCCCACATAGCAATCCATACAGAGAAGGGAATTCTAGAATAGTGGTTCTTAGCCTTTGATCCTCCAAATGGTTTGGGCTTCAAATTCTAAGAATCTCTGACCATTTGTCATGCTGGGTGGGGCTGCTAGTCCAAAGTCCAAAAAACATTTGGAGGACCAAAGTCTGAGAAATGCTGGCCCAGAAGGCATATTGTGATATACTGTGTCTGAGTGGCAGAAACACAAAGTTTTCTATGGCTTCTCAGATTAATATATAAAGGATTCCTGGAAGGTAACTTTTTCATGCTCAGGTGTCTTAGAGACACATTTGTCCATTTGACCATAGGGGAAAAATATCAACCGGTGCAATAATATAGTTTTAATAAGCCCCAAACAGTGTGAAATGTCTTGCGACCTTTAGGTTTATCAAAGAGATATACATAAATATTTCTTTTAATTAAAATAAATAAATAAAAACTTTAAAAAAGTGTTCTCTATACTATTTCTTCTCTCTTTCTGTTTTTTTTTCCCAAAGAAAAAAGAAAGAAAGAAAGAAAGAAAGAAAGAAAGAAAGAAAGAAAGAAAGAAAGAAAGAAAGATGCAATTTAAAACAGAAAACTACATGTCAGTTCACCCAGGGTGCAGTGCTTCTACACTGAAATGAATGGGACAGAGTGTATCATGTGACTGCTTAAATTCAGCATCTTTTAATTCATCAGCTTGGCAAATGCACCACTGCCACATCCATTGTTCCTGCTGCATTTATTTTGCTCTTTTTGGATGCAGAAGAACCAGCATAATTCCATCAATTTCCAAAGTTGTGGGAATTGAAAAAGAATTTATCCTTTCTTCTCATTCACATTTATTTCCACTGAAATCTGCCATTCCCATCAAAGCAGCCCCAACATACTGCAGCAGAAACATTCTGCATGAAGGCTTCTTCATTCTCCTTTCAAACCATTGCTTTTCTGACAGCATTGTGTGAGAGAAAAGCCACACATTTCTCATCCACATTCCTCAGTTTGCTGTCATCATCACTTGGAGGCAGCCTCAAGACTTCAGTATATTTCACATTCTGTGCCCCAGATCAATAGGCCATTTAAAATGAGGCAGCTGAAGGACCATCTTGCAATTCATCCCAGTACCTTCTGAGAAGGGATAATTTCTTGACATAGGGACAGAGATTATAAGAGTCGAATAGTCTATAATTCCAATAATGAAGATCTTGTAATATTTGAAATTCTTAATATTTCACTGACAGTGTGCTTTTTCCATGGGAAAAAAAAGTCAAGATAAAAGAATTTAAACTAAAGCATACTAAAATCTGCAGGGTACAGCTGCTGTACCATTAATAAAATTTAATAATTTGTTATGTCTCCCATACAAAAATATTCTTTCTTATCCTAAATTCAAAAGATGAAAAATGTAAGAGCAGGACATACTAGTCTTCAGTAATCTATGACTGTTAATTTGAATGTAACAGGTAAATCAGCTGTGAAAAACTGCATCACTGTATGATGTGGGTGGGTGGACCATAATTGAGTGAAAGAGCATAGGCTTCATATTCAGCCAAATCTCTGACATCCCCCTTTTTTTAATACTGATCAGTTAGAGGCTTCCAGGAAGAGACAGGCAAGGCATGAAGGTTCTTTTGCTCTTTAGCAATTGGCATTTGGAGACATACTTCTTTTGAAGATAGAGGTTTTGATTAGCCACCAGAATTGATCATCCATGTTATCATATCCACTGATCATGTGCTCTATTTTCCATTTTGCTTTTATTCACTATAAACTGTGACAGAGCTTTTGTATCAAATATAAGAATCTTGTTTTTGCTTTCTGTTTTATATTAGTGTGGGAGAGAAAGTCTCTAATCCAGTTGAACAAATTGGGTTTCCATATTCAAACTAACTTTTAGCGGACTGAACATTTCAACTGTTATACAGGCACCTAACTTATGGCATAAGCTATCACTTTCAGATGTGAGTTAGATAGACATACCAGAAATGATGTGAAATCTAAGTGTTCTTCCTAATTTATATGGCCCATTAATTTCACTGGAGATATGAGCATTTGTTTACATTTGCAAAATTGGCTGTCTCTAATGATATGGGCAGCCTATATGTAGCAGAGCTCCATATGTACACTGAGAATTCAGATTAGTGTACCTTTGAGGGTTTCACATTAGCCTACTGCTCATCTTCACATACATATCAAAAAAGAAACCAAAATAAACTGATTCTGTGGATCAAAATGCAGTTGGGGAAATTAGCAAAGAGCACAAGCTAGCAATATGAGAGGCAGGGCAATGCAGTGGAATCTTTTACCCAATGTCTACGGGGTCAGGCCAAGTCAAGGAGCACACAGAATTGAAATAATAATTGTGGTTTTTATTAAAATACAATCAATCAGTGAATGCAACACACTCATGCAGAGAACTAAGGAAATAAATGTTGGAGTGAGACAGAGGGATTTTTAAGAGGGATTGTTGATTTGGGTAATACTACACCTGTCCTGAAGCCCGGGTAGATCACTGCGAAAGTTCGAAGATCCGTAGTCTCAGTACGTGGGACTGAGGGAAAGGCTTGCCAAGCACAGCAGCAGCAAGGTGGGATGGAAATTGGGAGTGATCCAAAGAAGCTCAAAAAGTCAGGAGTTTTTAAAGAGGGAAATGTAGCCACAGGCTAGTCCGCACTTGGGGAAAACAATGAGTTTCGGGCTGGAGACAAAAGCCTCCGAAAGGTCAGAATTTAGCATGATTGAGTTAGTTCCGAATTGACAATGGAATAGACAGTATGCAAACGCAGAGTGCTTGACAGGTGAGGATTCTTCTAATCAAGCTGCCTGCTCAGGGCAGGGAGGTCTTTGTACGTGGTGTGCATACGTAATGAGAGTACTTGCCTTGAGGTCTTCTGAAGCGGCAGTTTGACTATTTCTGGCCAGCCTGTATTTGTTTTGAATATTCCAGCAATTAGTGACCGAACCTGTTCGCGAGGTTGTCCAGGGCCCTCACAAGCACGTGGGGAACAGAGGGGTATAGTAGGCCAAATTGTTGATATCAAAATGATATCTAATGTCACCTCAAGTGCGGGCCAGGAACTGGGGTGACAGAACTCCCAGGTTGCCTAACAATATACTTCTGGCTTCCTTTGACATTTTTTTTTGCTTTGTGCAGTATTTTTTTTCCAGATTCTCTAGAATTTGTTGGTACATTTGAGCATCTGTAACATGTGGATGTGCCTCTTAGATCAGCCTTTTTGGCTTACTCAATATTTTCCAAAGGGAAGATCGTTTTAGTTGTAGTGAAAACAAAGCCAAAAAAAAAAAAAAACGAGTTCTGCAACCCCTTAAAGAGTAATCTTATTATGACATTCATTCTTATGGGGAAGACCCCAAATAGACTAATGGCCAACATTTCTTTTTCACTTGGTAGATATGTAGAGAACACATGAATATAGAAAGGAAAAATTTATAAACATGGGCCACATGACAGACATTTTGCTACGTTTTGAACTATATTGATTTTCTGCTCAGTGAGTTTGATCTGGACGTAGTACTTAGAATAGATTCCAGCTGATTTCAATGAATTTATCAAAGATTACTATGGCCATTTCCACACTAGACTGTTATAGTGCTATTATGCCACTTTCAACATCCTATGGAATCCTGGGGGTTGCAGTTTAGGAAGGGGCCTCAAATCCCTCCCTAAACGGAAAACTCCAAGATTCCATAGGATGTTGAAAGTGGAATAATAGTCTAGTGCAGAAATGGCCTCTGTCTGAATCCAGTACATTGCTGATGTTCTCTTTCTTTTTCTCTGTATAATATATGTTCTGCTCACTAGAAATAGTACTAAAATCAGCTCTGCTCAGGGAAAGCTGCTTCCACCATAAAATGTTTAGTTTTAGGAAAACACTTGCCTACTCTAGCCTTATTTTTAATTTGCTTATCCTAAATGATTGTTGAGACTTTAATCATACTTTTCTTGGCTGTTGCTTTGTCATCTGCTGTGTTCTTATACATTCATTTACATCCCCCAAGAGATTATTGATTCACGTGCTGATATAATTATGATATAGCTGACAGTCAACCCATTAACCTCTATGCCTTTTATAGTCTGGATTAATAGAAATAGAAACTGGGTTGATCACACATAATTCTGATTATTATTGTCCTGCTGGTATCATCAATTTTTAGAAAATCAGTACACATATTTCTTCACTCTGGTTCTATGTGATATATTAGTCAAAACATTTTGTAAATTCTGGAAGCCGGGTGCCAGACTGACATCCTGTCCCAATGTAGCAATTTTTGATTTCATCTCCCACAAGCAATGGCAGTATGAATTGGTTTTGTAGCTGGTTAAAACTGTCTGTAAAAGGTGATATAGTGGTTTGATTGTTGGACTAAGTCCTAGGATCAAATCCCCACTTGGCTATGGAAACTCACTGGGTGATCTTAGGCAAGTCTCACTCTCTCACCCTTAGAGAAAGGCAAAGGGAACCCTCCTCTGAACAAGTTCTACCAAGAAAACCTTCTGCTAGGTTGAGGGTCACCATAAATTGGAACTGGCTTGAAGGCACACACAACAACAAATTCTTTTTTGTACCCAAAATATCCACCACAACCTTGTTAGTCTCTGAATTCCTGGATATTATTCCTACTAAGTAAGAATGAGATTGTAAAGAACTATTCTGTACGAATTGTGAATTAACGTTGTAGTGTCCTTTGTAAACCTTCTCAAAGAGACAATGGAATGAATGTTAATACCACGGCACAGTGGTAGAACTGTATCCTACTGAGAGATGATCATTACCAGTGAAAAGTGTCTCAGGTAGCAGGGCTGAGGAAGAGCTTAGTCTCTTGAAACCTCTGTTGACCGTTGCCAGTTGGATAGGGTTGACTCAAGACAATTTGTTCCCTGAGGTGAAGGACAAGAGAATACCCCTCCTATGCCATGTAGAAAACCTATCAGACTGTTAATTAAATTTTATTGTAGCATCAAGAACAGCACATCTCTTCCTCCATGCCTGTGAGCAGCAATCCTACCCAACCTTCATAGGGAAGCTCAGGGAATGTTGTGTAGGACAGACAACTTCATTCTTTCTGCTCCTAGATGTCTGCTGCTTGCCGTGGCTGCCTCACTGTTCCTAATAGTAGGACTGGCCTTGCTGTTGGAACATAAAGCACTGTGCTAAACAGTTCAAGATCCACTTAGTAGTGGCAGTTACATAAGTTCAAACTGGCATTTGCTTAGGTTGTAGATGTAGTCCCTTGTGTTTATGCTACAATAAAAGTGCTTGCAAAATCATAGGTTTATATTGTGTGTGTGTGTGTGTGTGTGTGTGTGTGTGTGTGTGTGCATTTCTCTGAAGTCAGGGTTTTGAATTCACTGGTAGCTCTGTTGCATATGCTATATAGCATACAGTGTACATATTAGTCATTGTAAAAAATACAACTGGCAACTTGTCTGAATTCTCAGCAACGAAAAAATTCACTGGGAGAAAATTGAAAAAATAAGACCAGAGCCACCTTGTGGCTGGGAAGGCCTGAGATTTTTTGAGATGGATGCACTGCATGCTAAAGAGTGAACAAGACCGGGTGAATGGGGAGGTAGACAAAAAGCCATACCCCCGGCCTAGAGACCTGAAAGAAAAGACAGAATGAGGGGAATGGTCCTGGATTTCACCAGCTGGTCTGATCTGGTTAGACAGATCTTTAGCTTATCATATTTCTGTACTTAAATTTCTGGATATATTACTTACCCTTCTTTCCTTAGCTAAGAAAAGGGTATGAAGACATATATCATGAGGATCAAAACTTTCTTGAGTATGAACATGGTTCCTTGAAATATGCATTTTTTGAAAAAAAGAAGTTGCAGAATTCCAACTTTGAGGTGATTTGTGTGCCAAGGGTTGGCTGTCTACCCTCAGGAGTGCTTCTTTAAACAAGAAGAGAGTTGGAAATAAAAGGCAAACCGCACCTTGAAGTGAAAAGAACAGGAGCCGGTGTCCTTTAGTTGCATGTTTTATTGATTTATAAACACTCCGTTGGGCTACCTCATCTCTGCAGAGTAATTTAGATATGGGAAAATATCTGTGAAATATATTGATTGCTTTATTGATTGAAAAGCCAATTGCTGTTGCACTCCTGTTTTACCATTTAAGTCCTGACACATTTTGACATATGAGCCAGCTGTGACTACTGCTTCAATTCTGCAGTGAGATAATGTGAAGCTTGTCAGCCTCCCCCTCCCCCCGTTTTCTCTGCCTGCCCCAAGAATTTACAGTGGAGGTGTGTTCTCCTATTTAGCTTGTTTCTTAGTCAGTGGAATAATTAGGATTCGTTAAAGCCCTGAGCTGCAGCCTGTTTGGTTCTGTGTGTAGGTGCTTTTTTCCCTTTCTTTTTTTGATATATTTCTCCACGTTAACTGGATTGATATGTCATGAACAAAAGAAATGTAGAAACCAGGCGGTTATTATTCAAAACCTATCCGCCTGGGAATGATTGTTACTGCTCAGATATTTTCCTCCCCTCATTCTCCAGGAGGGATTTGGCTTTTTCAAGCATTCCATTGGGGAATTCTCACTTGTTACCAGATCAGTTTGTACTCAGCAGCTATAAATCAAGAGAGGACAGTGGGGGGTTGGCAGTGTGTTTGTCAGGGAGGGATTCCATTCCTCTTTAAGGCTCTGTGGTATTTATTTTGAAAATATAAGCTGTGGTAAATTTATTGATTTTGTTTTATATAGAGAGCATGCAAAAGCAATTACAAACTATTCTTGATTTGAAAGAGAAAACCTCCCAAATTAACATAATAAAGAGGTTTTTGCCTGAGAGGTTGTAAACAGTAATAAATTAAAGGTGCTTAGAAAAATAGGGTGGGGTGAGCATAGAGAGGGAGGAAAAGAAACTGTACCTTTAAAGAAAAAACAATTTTAATATGGGACAGTTAAAATACGTTGATTTTGGCTTGCTGTTGCTCATAAGATTATATGACATTCAGATGGTTAACATACATTATATTATTGACTGGAGGATGTTTAGGAGTGTGTGTACCTATGTGCAAATCCCAACAGCACAGGAATCTGCAGTTCAACCTTTTAGCTTTTAAATAGCAAACTGTGGTTTTGGGAAGTGTGAAAATGTGTGGGTAGTATGTGCTGAAGGCTTTGGAAGAATGGAAACTCTGAGTAATATTTTTGATTATTTGGCTATGCGTTATCAATATCATGAGCTCTATCTCTTTTTCTTTGTCTCTTCCTCCCTGCTTCCTTCCCCATGAAAGCCAGAGTGCTATTGGTGCATGAGGCTCACACTTTTTCTGTGGCCACACAGTGGTGGCAACAGAAGGCTAACAAAATCTGCCAGCTTTCAGCAGTCTGTTTCTCCAAACTCTTATTTTCTTTACAGTGGCTGTGCCCAAGGGGTTTTTCTTTCTTGCTTTCTCCAACTTCACTGGCACAATATACCCCTTCATATTTTGCAGCTGAAAACCAGAACATGTATGCCCAATAAGGTTGCCAGCTGAGGTTTATCCCAGGTTCTGAGGTTTCCAAGCCACAGCCTGTGGGCTATAGATGGCCCCAGTAACATCATTAAGCATTATCCTTTAAGTATAAGGCCTGCTTTTCTTCTCACAGACTAGTATGGCAGCTTCCCCAGTCTGCTAAAGCATCTTGCCACTTCACGCAACTCTGCCTTTCCCTTTAAAACACCACCTTTGTGTAAAAAGGATAAAGCTTTTCAACTGTTACTTAGATCCCCTTCAATGATCTATAATAGTGTGGTTCTACTGAGTTATAACTGTTAAGAATCATTCAGCTGAGTCAAGATTTATAAAAAAAAATACTATAATCTTTATTAAAATAACAACCAGAACAAAGTGTTGGTTTTCATATGTATGTCCAAGGTCAAACAGATCTTCAGAATGTGTTTAAACAGTTTCTTATATCATTACATTGTTATAAAGGCACAGGTCTCTCACACACACAGCCCTCTGACTACCCTTTTTCCAAAGGCTCATTTCCCAAATCTTGGTCTCTCTTTCTGACCAGATTCAAAAGTGGGTTAATTTCTCTTCTTCTTCTCTCTCTCTCTCTCTCTCTAGGCTTTTTCTGAGAAAACATATCCTCTCACTCATCCCACCCCTTTGACTGACTGAGAAACTTTTTGGCTGACTCTTAGCCCCTTTTCTGGAAGCCTGACTCCAACCAAGTCCGTGTGTCTGCTACATATACATTTTCACTCAGGTCTCCAACCTCTCCCTCACATTAATGGGTTGGCTTGCTCTCTTGAGAGGCCATTCTGGTTGCCTAGCAACCTGTTGCCAGGTGGCTTCTCTGACACTTAAGATAGCTACAACCCACCCTCCCCACCCCCCCGGATTCTGCCAAAAGTCCCAACCACAACTGCTCACAGTTTGCCATTCAAACACACAGACACACAGACATGAATGCACAGAGAACGTATTTTCCTGTTTGGAAATTAAGAGAGTAACCTTATCTAAAGGGGCTGTTCCCTGATCAAAATGAAATTAGTGCGTTATTTGTTCTCAACTTATTTAGGGAGATAAGGAACATTTAATTTAGCTTACTTGCTTCTGGACAGAAAGTGGAAGCAGAGCAGAGAATGAGCCCTGGTACCACAACAACAGCAAGGAAAGAAGGAAGCCAATTAAGTAAATACACAAAGTCTCTGGGAGTTGTAGAAAGAAATTAGTGAAGTCTTGCAAATTGCAACTGTAAGATTTTGGGTCCCTGACGGAGTCTTTGCAGGATTCTGCCTGCAGTGGCTCAGTTTTGACTATAGTTGTTGCAGAATCTTGTCCAGCACCACAAACCCAGCTTGCTACTCTGATGTAGGGTAGCTGGAGTGGTTAGGAGCCAGCTATATAAGGGCTGGGCTGCTTCTGTAGTCTTTGCCATAACAAAATGGTCTCCAGTGCTGCCTGTAGCTGCTCCTAACTCTCCAGTGTTCTGGACTCTGCTGACCCTTGGACTTGGGCTTGTCTTTTGGAGCTGCTTCTTGCCTTTGGCCCTGTGGATTCTTGTTACCTGTAGGCTTCTACTGCCTTGAACTCTTGCTGTGTCCTGACCTTCTTCCTGTCTTTTGGACCTGCCTCTGGCCCCATGTACACCTGTTGCCCGGAAGGCTCCAGTTGCCTTGGAATCTTGTTGTGCGCTGACCTCCTGCCTGTTTTCTGGACCTGCTTCTTGCCTCTGGCCCCATGGATTCTTGCTACCCAGAGGACTGCTGCCTTGGACTTGTGTTGTGCCATGATCTTTGGCTTCCTAACCTACCACCCATCCCTTGGCCCAGTGGCAGCACCTGTACTGGACAGCCATTGCTGCCCATACCTTGGACCTTGATAGCAATAAACTGTTACTCTCCTAGCTGACTTGAAGATTGTTCACACAGCCATTTCCTCTTACTTGGAGCTGAGGCAAAATTGGAGAAACTCTGCCTTTGTCTCCACCTTTCATTGAAGATGAACCACACAGAATGGAGATTCAGGGTCGGGCCTTGAGATCTGACAACCTAAGTGAGCAAGCAACATCAGAGTGTGGCCAAGACTGCAAAAGTTCTTAATGAAAAATACAGACAACCCAGGAGAGGCCGCAGCAGTTGTCTTTTGTCTGAGCTGACAGGGAAGGGCAAGATTCCACTTTCTTCTTCTATGCTCTTAATTAATTGAGTGCAAACTATTTTTGCATTTTGAGCTCAGTCTGCTGCAAGAGGAGTAAGCTGAGGACTAAGGGGGAATGTGGGAGAAGGAGAGAAACTGGAAAATTTCAAAAGCAGCTGGGAAAGTGGAATGGCTGTGGATTATTTAGGACTGTCCCAACAAAATCAGGACAGCATAGCTACACTGGCATTGTGCACCAGGAGGGGTTCATCTCACATCTTTACTAGCCTCTCCATTTTTGCACCACAGGGCCATGCTACCAGTCCACGCTGATGGAAACAGCATATTACAGTCCTTCCTGGATTGTACATGTAGGAAAGAAAGCTTGTATATCATAGAGAAGGGTTTTAACCTTGTCTTATCCTTTCTCATTCTGCCTTTCTGTGTACAGGAAGGATTTAAAAATAAAACAGAAAACAAGGCATACAACTCAGATATGCAATCTCATCTGCAGCATGAAGTCATACAATCCAGGAAGTGCTTCAATGGCTGTATCAACACAACACAGTTCTAGCAGTTTGATCCCACTTTTACTGCCATGGCCCTATCTTATGGAATCCTGAGGTTTGTGTTTTCATGAGGTACTGCGAATTCCAGACAATTCTAATCCACATCAGCACTGAACTTCCCAGAGTACAGTAGACAGTTACAAATACCTCACCAAACTACAAATCCCAGAATCCTATAAGTTAGAGCTATAGCGGTTTAAAATGGTATCAAATGGTTAGAACTGTACAGTGTGAATGGAACCAATATCTACTGTGCCTTAACACTGGAATCAGCCAAGCCTATGGATAATCTTCTAAACCAGGGACTGACAAATGTAGAAGATGTGAGGGGCAAGTGGACGATGGTGAAACGAACCGGACTTATGTCATTTACAGGGACCTCAGATACTCTGAAATGCAGAAAGCCATTCAGAAATAGAGTTAGGAACTGAGAGAACTAAAATAAAGTACCTTGCAGAACCCTAAAAAACTAACAAAGAACCTATGGAATAGAGGGAGGATGTAAAGTTACTTATGCATTTGGGGTGCCTGGTTGGAAGTTCCAGAAGAAACCTAACACCACAATCCTCAGTTCTCAAGCTTGGTAACAGGATGGATCAACCACTCACAACAAATCCTAATATATCTCTTTTCAGCTTTTTGTTGGACAGCTCCCCTACATGCATAACCACAGTTATGCTCTGATCCCGTGAGACCAGCTCCCGGGGCTTCCCAAAAGCATTCTCCACATGTGACTAAACAAAGAACATGGTCATGTGGATCCTGCCCGTTCTTGGCCAGTTGTCTGAGTGGAAGTTGACTGGCTAAACACCACATAAGCTATGCTTCTGACAAACATTTAGGTGGTGTTTCATTGAACAAAATATTGAAATAAGGATGACCAGGTCATGCTTTGGATGAGCTTTTCTAAGGGTATCATCATGGAATCTTTGATTAGGGAGGTGATCTATATTTATGCATAGCTTCTATACTTTGCATACCGTATAGAAAACCAATTACTCATAATTCAGAGGCTGCAGAGGTTGCAATAAAGGTGGGAAGCTAGCATCCTGCCATTAGACTACTCTAAGGTCTTTGTATACGCAGCTTTCACTGGGACAAAAGACTATTAGATAAGGCTCTAAGGCAAAGAAACTTATCAAAAAAATCCACTAAGTTAGCTGAAACAAATACCTCAGGGCTACCTAAGAATGAATGAATAAATTCATGTTTGATTTCTTTAAGAAGGTAAAAAATTTCGTATTTCATTGCTTTTAGAACTCTTGGGTGAGCACTATCTGACCATGGTTATTTCTTAATTTTTAATTCATTGATAAGGCCTAGAACTTCATCTCTTTTCACCGGTGTTGGTCTTTGTTGTTCAAATTCCTTTCTGAATACACTAGTTCATGCTTGAGTAGCTTCCCTACAGCTTTCATAGCAAAGATAGATGTAGAGGGCTAAATCTAATGTATTCTTCCAACAGCAGGATCTGAACTTTCTTTGTCTCCTCCTCCCACTTCTCCTGCTGCCTTCATAGCACTCAAAACTCTCCAAAACGCTATGGGGAACTGTCTCCTCTCATTTCTTCTGAAGGAAGCTGCTTCCAAGAACAAAACACCCATTTGGATAACCTCCTTATTCTCCTTTATCCCAGCTTTTGCTTCCCCTTTTGGCCAGTGGGCTAACAATCACCCTAATTGGTTTCCTGTTTCTAATGTAGTTAAAGAATTTTTCAATGTTGTTCTTGTTTTTAACAAGGCACTCCTCGATTTTTTTCCTTTCCTTTTCCCTTTTCCTATCGATAGCTTCCATTTCTTTTCTACAAATATGTTCCTTCTTTACCTTCTCATTTGGGCAAAACTCTGATTTTCTGAAGGGAGCCTTCTTTCCTCTAACAGCTTTATTGTCTCTGTTAGGCACATTAGGACTTGATATTTCCTTTCTTGATCTGTGCTCTACAGTCTAGCTGAGCTTCATGACCTCTGACATAACCTTCTTGATCTTCCCTTTCCACTTTCTTTTTACCATTTCCATCTTTTCTGTAAAGTTTCCACTTTTGAAGTCTGTATTGGATGTCCTTAGCAATTTTTCACTAACATATATATTGAATTTGATAGCACTGTGACATTGTTTTCAATCAGTTTAAGAACACTTAATATCTTGCATCACGTCCTAGAATCTTTTCAATATTAAATATAGAGTCACACCCCCTCTGTTTAATTCTGTGACCAGTTCTTCTTGGACAGTAGTTTAGAGTATCTAGAAAATTTGCTATATATGTCTAGAACAGCACATATCCCATCTATGGCCCTTTCCACATGGGGGGGCGTGAAAAGCGGGGAAACGGGGCTGCGCACGCAGAAACGGAGCTTACCTTAATCTGGGTAGCTCTGTTGCCACAGGGAGCAGCGCGCATTCACCGCTTTACATGGCTGTGGCGCCCGGCGGCGCCCAAAATGGCAGCTGGTGGCTTCTGGCGGATCTCCGCCAATTGGAGAAGCGCGCCAGCTGGAAGCCCACCCCCAGGCAGCTCTGCAGGGATGCGCTTGTGCACCCCTGCAATTCCCCATGGGACACTGCAACGGGCTAGCGCACACGTGTTTCATAAAGACCACATGAAATGTGATCTTTATAAAACACGCAGCGCCATCCCCGCGGCCACGCAAGGGCAGTTTGAGGTGGGGAAACTCCACATTTCTAACTGCCCTAGCACACTCCATGGTGTAGATGACCTCCAGGTGAGGTCGTCCTACCCCGTGTTACCCCGTGTTTTTCCCCCGTGTGGAAAGGGCCTTTATAAATGCAAATAAAGTCA
This sequence comes from Iguana delicatissima, assembly GCA_948472985.1. Taxonomy (NCBI): domain Eukaryota; kingdom Metazoa; phylum Chordata; class Lepidosauria; order Squamata; family Iguanidae; genus Iguana; species Iguana delicatissima. The sequence continues at coordinate 306,295 of CAOKZL010000112.1, forward strand.
CCCATTGCAGCATTATTAAAACACTTACTGCTTTGGGAGCCTTTCTGATATCCGTCTCCATGTCTGCATCACATTAAACATTTTGGCTATAGCCAGAAGTGGCATTTCCTTAATATTAGATTGCTCTTCGAAACTTGTGTTGTCACCCCTTGTAACTCTATGGAGAAGTCTGCCCCTTTAGAAATTTCTCCTTTCTTTACAATGCAACATTATCATTGCATGCTGTTCCTTGTTCTTCCAGTAGAAAGCAAAATATAGGGTTTGGAATATGCCTGTTTTGCCAAGTATTTCTCATGTCTAATATGTCTGTTCTCCTTTACAATTAAGGATGAAAGAATTTATCAGTTTTACATTGTCTCTCATTTGAATTTTGTAAATTGCAACTTCTTTGCATCAAAAATTTAACTGCACTAGCCAAATTCACAGCTATATTCTTACCATGTAGAGTTTCCTTGTTGCTCCTGCCCATCATATGGATGTTTTAACAAGGCAAACATGTAGTTTCAAAATATAGTCTGTATTCTATTAATGAACAGGCAAGATTCACACACAGGTTTTAAGAGTTAAGTATTGTAACCTCTGAGTCTGGATAGATGGATCTGTCAACTTTAGTTTCTCCAAAATTCAGTTTTTAAAGGACCTCAGATTCTTTCCATTCCAAATATGAAAAACATGTCATTTTTATGACATTTTTTAAAAATAAGAATGGCTTGAAATTAAATTCTCATCCCTCCTATTTAAAAAGAACCCATTCCCAGCCTCCATCTTGATTCACAGGTTTCTAGCATTGTTGAGGGTAAAACATTTTCTGAGCATTTAGTGTTTTAACATTTATGTTAGACTATTAGAATAATCTGTTCTCTCCCTCCCCCCATCTCACAGTTTTTATTAAACAACTCTCACGCATATTTGGATAGTCTGAAAAATTCCTGATGTTTCAATAAAGCTTTGTCCATCTGATCAAACTACTGCTCGAGCCAAGCTGACAAGCAGAGTTTGAAAAGATATTTCTTCTTCACCAAAAAGGGGAAAAGGTTTTTTTTAATTAGTGAGAGAGAAATGTTGGTGCCAATTTGTGTGTGCCAGGAAAAGGGAGACTAATCCTTCAACCCATTCAGTGTCCAATTTATTTCTGTGATTCTATCAGGCACTCCCCCAAAGGTAACTCATGCCTTTCAGGGCATTGTTTACCTACATTCTTAACTT